>CM044431.1:204393051-204454121 GCA_024363595.1 Xenopus borealis
ACTACCTGCATGGACCAAGGACTATGTGATGTGAAGAATGTATATTATTGCATTAAGATAAATACTGTTTCATTGTTGTTGGTTATTACATTTGCCCAAATGCTTTCCTACTATAGGGGGAATATGTGGCCTGCAGAGGTCACTGTGCACTTGAGCTATACTGTTTAAAAGAAATATAGTTCCAGATACTGCTGTTGTGTAATGGCTGCATGAACCTGCTAATAAAGCACTGTTACACTCTGCTCATCCTCGGCTATCATAACACAACATAAATGTTTTCAAGTCAAATAATTTTTGCAGTCACTTCTGAGCCCATATATTCTGCCAGTTCTCTAGTTATACATATTTACAAATGTGAGCTAACAAACTGTGCAACTCTTCCCTCTACTGTTTTTTTTTCATAACTGCGAGTTGGTTGGTGCTTAGTAAAAATATTATACTGTATATGGGTGCAGCTGTTTAGGTGCCCTGTCTGAAACAAAGTCTGCAAACATTTCCCTAAATTTGGTGGCAAGCAAAATTCACTTGAGGTTCTCTTGTTAATGCTGCAGGCAATGTTCCCTTGTAGGCAGAGATGAAGCTTAAATAAGTCCAGCCCCAAAACATTTTCCCTTTTTTCTTTTACTGGAATGCAGAACCTTTATAAGATAAAGTAAGTATATTTTTAAATAGACCAATTTGTTTTCTTTGTCCAGCACAGGAGGGAGCAGACATTGCCATGGGGGCTTTAGTTAAAGTTTTCAGTTTTTTCCATGTAGAGGGGGGCCATGTGTGATTTTGTGCAGGGGTTCCTGTATCAGTTAAACTAAGTCAGTGCTGTTTCTGCCATAAGGCACTTTACCAGGGGCAGCAAGACACCACCCTTTGCTATCTGACTGACTCATGTTTTAGATTGTAATCATAATTGAGCAGGGCCCCTTTATCACGTGTATCACTTATGGGCTTTTTGTATGTAATCTGTTCCTACTCAATAGAAGTAAATCTCTCATATGTTCTGTTAGTCTTTTTAAAAACTAGGAAAACAAGTTTTTGGCTATTGCAGCAGTTAAGTCAACCTGGCCCTCAGGACAAACACTCACACTTTTACTCTTACACTCTCACAATTAACACATGGTTTTATATATATATATATATATATATATATATATATATATATATATATAACTAGCTCTAGCCCCCCCCCCACCCAACAGAGTAAATCATTTATCCTAATTACTAAGCTAACAAATTTATTATGTGATAACTAATGTGAAAATGAATAACCTATCTTAAAGGGGACCTGTCACCCTAATAAATTATTCAAAATCCTATTTTATGATGTTAGTCAGGCAAAATAAACTTTACACTTACACTTTATAAACAATTTAAATGGTGCTTCTTTTCTTGGATGTCAAAATCGCATGGAGAAAACAGGCACCATTTTGTGGACATTGTTATTAAGGCAAGTTTTCTATCATCCCAAAATCGTGTTTATGCACCAGAATGGAAAGTCTCTGGCTTAGAGGAGGGGCAGGTAATATTTGATTGACAGATGAGATTTTTAAATGAGTTTAACTGGTATGGATTACTTTTATTATACATACTGTAGTCTTCCTTTTGGGGCCCTAAACCTTATAGCCTAAACCTGACGCTAACCTATAATCAGAGTTATTATGTGGCTGGGCCATTCCTACCACAACTTTAATTTTTGTTATGTTAAATAATAGAATTATACTATGTGATAATAGAGGGGCAACATTACCTGCAGTTTGTTGTACTAATTTAAAAAAAAAAAAATTCCCTTTGGTATCCAATAAATAGGGCAATCATTCAGCTTTCAGCAGAATTTTCTTGAAACGGTTGGGCATTTCCTTTTTATAGAGATTTACTTATTTAGCTATAATGAAATAACATATGGATTGATCGAGAAATTATACATTTTATGCATAGGTATAGATGAACATTAACAGCTTAGGCTTGCACTATTATTTTATGCATTTGCCCTAAATGAATATGTTAAGACGTAGAAATAAAATTTATTTTAAAAAGCTTGTCTAGTGGACTTATTTTGGAATTAAGGTCAGGCATTTCCTCCTTTTATAATTTGTGGGACAGTAATTTAACTTTCTGGAGCCTCCAGCAAAGAAATGTTTGAGCCCCCTCTAGGTTATCATGTGTCCTGCGTTACTGTGAATGTGGGAAGACCCCTGTTGGGATTGCTGATAGGAAGTTTCAGCACAGATTTGAGCTATGCATTTATGTGAATGTATAAACAAGAAATGGAAGAAATGTTTGACCAGCCCTTTTACTGACCAATGCCTCTCACCCAAACAATGTTTAATGATCATGTTCTGCAGAGACCATGAAAACCATGCAAGGTTTATTGGTATTTGGTATTAAAGGACAAGGAAAGGCAAAAGAATAAAATCCCATTTTTACTTTCTTTAATGAAAAAGAAACCTATCGCCAATATACTTTAACTTAAAAATGTCTAACATTTTTATAATAAACCTGACTGTATGCAGTGAAATTCTCCCTTCATTTACTTCTGTGGATAGGAATTGTCAGACGGTCCCTCAGGGAAACAATCATACTTATGAACAGCAGGGGGAGCCCCTGCCTTAGGGTGGCCATACATGGTGAGATCCGCTCGTTTGTCGATGTCACCAAACGAGCGGATCTCTCTCCGATATGCACACCTTGAGGTGGGGCTGAATGATGCTGATACGGGCAGTCGGATTGCGGGACCACATCAACAAACAAATACAGTTGCGATCCAACGGGATTTTTAATCCTGCCCGATCGACATCTGCCTGACTTTCTGCGAGATATCAATCGGGGAAGCCTGTCAGAGGGCCCCACTCACAGGCTTATAAACCCCAGACTCTGTTTGTTGGCACCTTTTATCGGCCCATGTATGACCACCTTTACTTCCCAGCCATGCAGAACTCAATCAGCTTTGTTTATTTTCCTGTTTTGATCATTTATGACGATCCTTAAGCAGCCTTGGTCTTGCAAAGATGTTTAACAAAGTTACAAGATGACAGCCCCCTGTGGCCAACTTTGAAAGCATAAATCATTTGTTTGATTAGGCTTGTGGTGCAGTAAGTTCATGTTTATGTTTAGCATACAAAATACAGCATTTCTAGTCTTATTCTATTTTACACTTTCCTTGTCCTTTAATAGAATCTGTAGAATCTATCCCCAATATTGTATTGCTGGCATGCATGGGAGTATTGCAATACACAGACTAATCGCTTGCCAATGCCTGGGGCATTGTGAGAATATCTGCAGTCCTAGCTGTTCTGTTTTGGGTAAGATTAACCCGTTTATAAACATGGAGCAACTTTGCACCGGGGCAGGAATCCTTGGCATGCAGTAAGGCGGTTTCATTGTAACTGCCTGCAGCTGGCTGAAAATATCTAATCACAGTTGGTTGCTATAGGTTACTGCCCAGGTGCAAATTAGCCCAAATAAATAATAAAAATAAAATTCCCATGGTCGAATATAAGGGTTTTTTAACCCTTACTAAAATATGCCCCTTAGTGAAGTTGTCCCATTATGATCTACATCCATAAAAGCACTGTTAGCATTCTGTTAAATATTATATTGATTTATGAGAGAATTGACAGAATCAACTATTTCTTAACCTTAACATAATTAAAATCTGAATAAAAAGCATGAAACAGGAGGGTGATATAGACAAGCTGTTTGTTGACAGTATCTTGAGATCTACTGATCACCAGCTAAAGATCTACTGGTACATCCCCATCTACCTTTTGGCCACCACTGGCCTAGGAGATACTTTTCTTCGCCATGCTTCCCCACCCCCTCATTATATGCCATTCCCCCCTCTTTTATCATTTCCCCCTCCAATTAAAGGGCAAGGAAAGTCTAAAATAGAATAAGGCTAGAAAAGCTGTATTTTGTATACTAAACATAAACATGAACTTATTGCACCACAAGCCTAATCAAACAAATGATTTATGCTTTCAAAGTTGGCCACAGGGGGCTGTCATCTTGTAACTTTGTTATACACTGTACACATGCTCAGTGTGATCTGGGCTTCTTAGGGATTGTCATAAATGATAAAAAAAACAAAATTGCTTGAGTTCTGCATGGCTGGTAAGTAAGGCAGGGGCTCCCCCTGCTGTTCATAAGTATGATTGTTTCCCTGCCAGAAGTTAGGGACCATCTGACAATTCCTATCCACAGCAGTAAATGAAGGGAGAATTTCAATGCATACAGTCAGGTTTCTTATAAAAACGGTACACATTTTTAAATTAAAGTATATTGGAGATAGATTTCTTTTTCATTAAAGAAAGTAAAAATGTGATTTCATTTCTTTGCCTTTCCTTGCCCTTTAAGATGTGTGTAGTGAGCATCTAGTGTGCTGCTGATCCCCTGGTTAGCCAGTTTTGGAACGTGGAATCTCTGCTAATCCAGTAGCCTAAGCAAGCTTTGTGTAGATAAAATCAACAAAAAACTCTATTGGTTTAAAAGCCACTTTTTGAATGCAGGAAAGAGCAGCTGATAAATGATCCTAAAATGAATGGGTGCCATTAAGCTTAAATCCATTACAATTGCAGTTTACACAAAAGATAATTTTGTTTTTAAATCTATGGCTCATAGATTTCCTCTGACCTTCTGTTTTCAAGGTTTCACCATAAGATACACTGTGTAGAGAGGCAATGTATTGATTTATTTTTATAAAAAAACAATATGTTATATCAGTTTTTTTCAGCTCATGTAAATCAATGATGTCTAATGTCTAAAGTGGGCTCCATTCAGATCAGCAGCAACTAAAACAAGGTTAACGCTTGCAAAATGTAGGCAAGGAATTTAGTGTTAAAGAATTTCTAGCCACCAGAGGGCACTCTTTCCTATGGAAGACAGTCTGGTAAAGGCAACTTTTTGCAGAAGTTGCAAACTATAAATCCCATAGGGGGAAATTCACTAAAGCGCGAAGCGTCTAACGCTACCGCTAATTCGCCAATGTTACGTCCATTCGTAACTTCGCAAATTTACTAACGCCGACTCTGGCAAATTTTCGCTAGCGAAGTAGATAGACTAGCGCAACTTTACACCCTTACGCCAGGCAAAGTTGCGCACTGACGAAGGATCGTAATTACGCAAATTCACTAAGATGACCATTTTCCTGAACGTTACCACTTACGCTAGACGTTACTTCGCCAGGTCAGACCTGGCAAAGTTCAATACAATAGATAGGAGTTTGAAAAAAAAAAAAGATTGGAAATTTTTTCTAAATCCCAAAAAAAGCTGGCGTGTTTTACCTTTCTTGGGTGATAGTCTGCAAAAGAACGAACTTGTTTTTGGGGGGTTACCCTCCTTCCCCCTACATTTCCTAACATATGGCAACACAACTATACAGGGGGCACATGTTTAGGGCAATAGGACAACTTTATTTTATTTGTTTCCTGGGCTTGTGTGGTGGAATGTAGTGGCTGTAACATATACTTCTATTACACTTTGAAATTTGCGCTGTATGCACATTAGGCATCGTTAGCGTAAATGCGATTTGCCTGGCGAAGTAACACTAGCGCAACTTCACTACCATTCACCGACCTTAGTGTAACTTCACACTTTAGTGAATTTGTGTAGTGCTGGTGAAAAATTGCTTGGCGAAGTGCGGCGAACGTTAGCGAAGGCCACGCTAGCAAATTTTCTTCACTTAGTGAATTTCCATAGAGAGACACAGCAAATACAATATATAGGCATTTGAAACAAATATGGGACCAGAGGCTGAGTAAGGAGTAGTCGTTTCAGGTATGTTAGTGTCACTTGAATAGACAAACTGCAAATTGTGTTAGAACGCCACTGGCAAAATCGTACTAAATGTTAATTTTTCAGTCAACATGCCTTTATGTTTCTGCATTAAATTGGTGAAGAATGTTGCACTGCCAGGAACACAAATGGACTGCATGTTCTGCCAGATAAACCAGTTTGGAACAGAAAGGAAATTAAAGGAACAGTAACATCAAAAATTTTTACAAAAAAATTCGTTATAGTAGAACGGAAAAAAAAACACCAACACAAATTAAAATTTTAAATAACAAAGCCTTTATTGAGAAATAACTTACAGAAACTCCACTTCCTGTCCTCTACAGAAAAGGCGACAGGGCGACCATCCATGCTGCGGTGCTTGATTTCTTCTCCCTGGCTATTCACGGACAGTGTGTCCTCTCTCTGCCTCTGTGTATACATATACATGCTGTATACACATTTTCCAATGTAGCCTCACCAGCAGCCCTTTTCTGTATGTGCAAGTATGTGTAGAGGACAGGAAGTGGAGTTTCTGTAAGTTATTTCTCAATAAAGGCTTTGCTAACAAATTTTTTTGTAAAAAATTTTGATGTTACTGTTCCTTTAATGAAGGAATAGAGTCTTCATTCTTAGCAGTGCCCATGCTGTACACACACACGTCAATGTGCATACTGTACCCACAGGATATCCCGGCTTTTGTTCTTAGCCCACACTGTAAGCACAGCCCATACCACAGGGCTGGCTCATGGGAAAGGCAACATGGTCTTTTGGTCAAGAAGCAGGGTTATTTATAAAATGTTGTTTTTGTGAGGTTTCTTTATGCCTTGAATAAATTCACAGTTCAAATGTTTTCTTGCTTTGTGTTTTTTGTGGGCGGTTCCTCCATTATCAATTGATTTGAATTCACTGACAGTCCAGCCTGAAGGGTTTGTGACTATAAAGCTGTGTATTTTGGTAGGGCTCCTAACATCTTCTAATGTCTTTGTTCTGTTAACAGTTGGACAACAGATGGATGACAATAATTCAGCCAGAAACAAGATTTCTACCAAAATCCCCAGACTGGTTGCACAGACAGAGCATTTGTAGCCTTGCAGAGTTTTTGTTTTTCAGATGGGGTCAGAAGAAGTAGTCAGAAGAAGAAGGCAAATAATTGAAATACTATAAAAAATTAAAAAAAAGGCCAGTTGAAAAGTTGCTTAGAATTAGCCATTCTATAACATACTAAAAGTTAACTGAAAGGAGAATTCAAACCATACTATAAAAAACCCCTACCCTACGTAGAACAACCTCCCTCCTCCCCCCCCCCCCCCCCCCCCCCCCGGGGAATCACAAGAAGATTGAAGAAAAGTTTGTATTTACACACTGTGATTACAATCTTGCTGGATCTTTTCTAGGGAATGTGGTATTTCCTTGTCTAAATCATCCTTTAGGGCTAGTCCAGACGGGGAGATTCGGGGGCGATCCGTCGCCTGGCGACTTCTCGCCGCGACAGATCGCCCCCGAATCTCCCCGAATAGCTAGGCACCGGCATAGCTTAAAAATGCCGGCGCCTGTTCACACGGAGCGGCGCGATTTTTAAAATCGCTCCAAATTGCCTGGCGAGGCGATTTTAAAAATCGCGCCACTCTGGCGTTTTTAAGCTATGCCGGTGCGCTGGGGTGTCAAGCTATTCGGGGAGATTCGGGGGCGATCCGTTGCGGCGAGAAGTCGCCAGGCAACGGATCACCCCCGAATCTCTCCGTCTGGACTAAGCCTAAGGGCTTGTCTACACAGGAAAATTCAGGGAGATTTGTTGCCTGGCGACTAATCACCGCTTCTTTGGGGCGACAAATCTCCCTGAATTGCTTACAAGTGTCTCGCACCCGTTAAAATGTAAAGTAGCCTGCGCCTATTCACACGCGGCGCTGAGTTTTCCAAAGTCTTTGGAAATAGCCTCTTTCGAGCGACTTAGGAAAACGCAGCACCGCGTGTGAATAGGCTCAGGCGACTTTACATTTTAACGGGTGCGAGACACGTGTAAGCAATTCAGGGAGATTAGTCGCCCCAAAGAAGCACCAATTAGTCGCCAGGAGACAAATCTCCCTGACTCTTCCCGTGTGGACTAGCCCTAAGGCTATTATTCCCACTGCAACTATCTCTTGCTGAGCCTCAAATGACCTACACACGTGACCTATTGGCCAAAGGTCTACGTATATTTTGTAAATGTACCCATAACATTACTGTGCACATATAAAAGTCAGCTCCTTTCAGAAAAGATCAATGCAGTGGAGGTCTGGCAAGGCTAGGGTTAAGCTCATCTGTCTATTCATTTTGCATATACCTGTAATTAAGAACAATTTAGGTAGCTCAGTCCAGATGTGAAATACATTCTCATGAGTCCTGTGACCTTAGGCATATCTGTTTTCTTCAAATGGTAAACTCTAACATTCCCCTCTGAAATTCCCACAGAAATCAATAGGTGGAATTTTACTGCGGAGGCTCTAATTTCACTACTACCCTACTATGGGGCAAATTCACTAAGTGCCGAAAATGCGCTAGCGAC
Organism: Xenopus borealis; assembly: GCA_024363595.1. Lineage (NCBI taxonomy): Eukaryota > Metazoa > Chordata > Amphibia > Anura > Pipidae > Xenopus > Xenopus borealis. The sequence continues at coordinate 204,401,357 of CM044431.1, forward strand.
AGCTTCGCCACAATTCGCCACACTTCGCCAGAAAAATTTTCACCATCTCGCCACTAATTTACTAAAATGGAAATTTGTGCTCAGGAGGCGAAAAGTAGCAAAGTTGCGCTACCGTTACTTCGCCAGGCAAAGTGAATTTACGCTAGTGAAGCCTAATTTGCATACGGCACAAAGTTAATTGTATAATAGAAGTATATGTTACAGCCACTACATTCCACTACACAAGCCCAGGAAACCTTTAATAAATAAAATAAAGTTGTCCTATTGCCCTAAACATGTGCCCAGTGTATAGTTGTGTTGCCATATGTTAGGAAATGTAGGGGGGAAGGAGGGTAACCCCCCAAAAAAATTACACTATTGTTCAGAATATCACTCTTAAAAATAAAAGACGCAAGCGTTTTTTTGGGACTTAGAAAAAAATTTCAAATTTTTTTTCAAACTCTCCTATCTATTGTATTGAACTTCACCAGGTCTGACCTGGCGAAGTAAAGTCTAGCGCAAGAGGTAACGTTCAGTAGAATGGTCATCTTAGTGAATTAGCGTAGTTACGTCCCTTCGTCAGTGCACAAATTCACCTGGCGTAAGGGTGCAGAGTTGCGCTAGTCTACTTTCTCCAGGGACACTGTTAGTAAATTGGCGAAGTTGCAAAATTAGGTCATGCTGGCGAATTAGCTCTAGCGTTAAACACTTTGCGCTTTAGTGAATTTGCCCCTATATGTGTCAAAATGTGGCATGTTTTGACCCAGTTCAAGGTGCCCTTCTCATACTCCAGCTCCTATTTCTTTCCTTATCTTTCAAGCAGCCTCATTTCTTAGTTCATTTTTAAAACATTACATATTTTTTTGTTATTGTTTTTATTATGGTTGGATTGCAGACATTTATGAGCAGAACATGCCCTGAGCAATTTATGCTTGTTTTAGCGAAAGTATTGTCTATCTGGACTAGAATGCTACAACACTTTTTAACAAGCCAACAAAGAACTGTCAGAGAGAGATGCAGCCAATAGTGCCTAAAGAATGAATGGTTTAATTATATCTAAATAAGCAATATGCAATCCACAGCTACCTGAGTTCCGCAATGCCCAAAAAAGGGAATCTGCTCAAAACCCCAATTATAAATAAATTTTCGCTTGAAATAAGATGGAAATAAAAGCTGATAATTTGCTCTGGTCTTATTAGAGCCCATGTGCTTCCCTTTCTTATCATGTGTAGCTTCCCTTCCTGCATGGTACAGGCATGGGACCTGTTATCCACAATGCTTGGGACCTGGGATTTTCCTGATAATAGATCTTTCCATAATTTGGATCTTTATACCTTAAGTCAACTAGAAAATCATTTAAATATTAAATAAACCCAATAGGCTGGCTTTGCCTCCAATAAGGAATAATGAAATCTTAGTTTGGAAGAGTAGACAGAAAAAAAATAAGCTGCTCTCAGGAACTTCTAGTATGTTTCTCAAAAATATGGACAGCAGCCTTTTCTACAAAAATTGTTAAAATAGTAGTCGTTAATGGTTTTCTTAAACATAGGCAGGAGGCTCTGGCGCCCTTAATAATGTTAGCCTGGATCAAGTTCAAGGTACTATTTTATTATTACAGAGATATAGGAAATAATTTTTAATTTTTTTTAAAAATTTTGGATTAGTTGGCCTTCCCATAATTCGGAGCTTTCTGGATAACAGGTTATGAATAATGGATCTCATATCAGTATATTAAAAGGGATCACACATATCTTTGTTTCCTTTCTATTTACTTGTAATCATTAAATATCAAATAATAATATAAAACTCAAACTCTCATTTCAATTCATATTTATCTTTTATGAACCTACATTCTTCCACTGGCTGGAGCATGCAGTGTAATCAGTAGAGCATTTTATTATTTGCTTCAATTTGTGGAAAATGTCTGCTGCAAAGGCTCCATGGGGGTAAATTTATCAAAGAGTGAAGTTCCGCCAATAGAGTGAAATTCTGCAGCTCTCTATTAATTTCTATGGGATTTTGAAAGGTGTATTTATCAATGGGTGAAGTGAAATTTCACCCTTTGATAAATACTCCTTCAAAAATCCCATAGAAATGAATAGAGAGCTGCTTAATTTCCCTCTAGTGGCGGAACTTCACTCTTAACTTCACTCTATGGTAAATATACCCCCATGCATCACATAAAGCAGCCTTCTGAGCTTCCCTCAAAGTGTATGACCTTGGCACAGATTACCTCCATCCATGCAGGCCCGGACCAGCAATCTGTGGGATATGGCAAATGCCAGAGGGGCTGCTAAAAGGTTCCATAGAAAGTCAGAATTTAGTGGGCTGGTGGGGGCCTCTTTGTGGCCTTTTTTAATTCTCAGTCCAGACTTGCCTCCATGGATTTCTTATATTTTGAATATGCCCTAGCTTAACACATGTATGGCAATAAACCCAACAGCTCTGTATACTTGTTGGAAGTTTAATGTTACCCACACTAATCCAAAGTGCTCTTGCCTAGAAGTCCATTAGTCTATATACTACCATTACTGGTGCTGCTCATTGTGGATACAATGGGGTGTCAGTAACACTCTGTGTGTGTATATATATATATATATATATATATATATAAATTATACATATATAAATTATTGGTTGTTTAATTAATTGCCTTTTTGGAGCCAAGCTCCCCCTTCACTTTTTTCGCACAGTGTTTCAATTTATCTGCATTATTGCAGTGTAAATTTCAAATGCAGCCAGGCAGAGATAATATAAAAAAAGATATTTTATCTTTCACATTACAAGAAAAAGCAACACAGGACGGTGAGTTTCAGAGTACATACCAGGAACTGGTTTCACTTCATGTTTTATGTAACAGAAACTGATCAGCAACAACTGATAAAGGCTGGTATTGCTTACAAGTAATGCAGGTAACATACCTCCCAACATTAATTTGGAAATAAAAAGAGGGACAAAAAAATTGACGTGACTTGCGCAGCAAAATGTTTGACCACGCCCATTGTGGTTGCCACACCCCCTAATTACCATGTTCATTTTGCAAAATTTGGGAGGTTATAAAAGTTTGAACATATTTCTGTGATTTTTTTACTGCTATTACAGTTTTGCTAATGAAGGTGAATTGCCCTTTAAGCGAACTTTTCCCAAGGGACCTGTTATCTTATATTGTCACAATTACTTATTTTCTTATCTAGAAATTGTTACAAAAGTATCTTATCTTTTGCTGTGGCTGTTCTGGGCTCTCTGCCAAAAGCCAATTAAGTTAGAAACATTGTTTCTTTTTCTGGCTGTTCAGTGCAGAGAAAAACAGGACTTTCCTGTACAAATGAGGGACTGCGGGTTGAGCTGTCAAAAGAGGGACTATCCCTCTAAAAACAGGAAATTTGGGAGGTAGGAGGTAAGAGTATAATATCATCCAAAATATAAAAAAATTTAAACCTTGTGCTTAAATAACATTATATTTTGAATCACTTCTGATGCAGCTTTGCTCACTGCCCTGACATAGGATAATTGCAACAGGTCTGTGCTCTCTAAATGAATAATGCAGGGAGCACTTTATTTATATATATGTGACAGAGGGAGGCATATAGGTATCCTTCATTCAGGGTTGGACTGGTCCGGCATGATGCCGGGAAAAAAACCCAGTGGGCCCAGCCGGACCAGACCCCCTGTCCCTATCTCCTGGCCAAAAAAAAATTGCTGAGCCCTGCAGCACCATGCACGCATCTCAGTGCATGTATGCCCACCATGCGGTAGTAGGGAGGGCCGTGAGGCCAGGGGGGTGTCCAGAAGAGTGGGGCCAGGGGGCCCAGACGGGTGGGGCTTGGTCTTCTTAGTCTTCTTTTTTGCTTTTTTACAGTTTTTGAATTATTTCCCTTCTTCTTCTGACTCTTTCCAGCTTTCAAATGGGGGTCACTGACCCTATCTAAAAAATGAAATGCTCTGTAAGGCTACTCATGTATTGTTATTGATACATTTTACTATTCATCTTTCTATTCAGGCCTTTCCTAGTAATAGTCCAGACTCTTACGCAAATCAATACATGGTTGCTAGGGTAACTTGGGCCCTAGCAACCATATTGATGAAATTACAAACTGTGGAGCTGGTAAGTAAAAAGCTAAACAATAAAAAAAAGTCAAATGATAAAAAATGGAAAACAACTGGAAGTTTTCTCAAAATATCACTCGCTACATCATACTTAAAGTTTATTTAAAGGTGAACAACCATTACAACCCTGCTGTTCTGTTTATAAGCATGATTGTTTCCCTGAGGGACCATCTGACAATTCCTATCCACAGAAGTAAATGAAGGGAGGTTTATTATAAAAACGTATACAGTATATTGGAGATAGGTTTCTTTTTCATTAAAGAAAGTAAAAATGGCATTATATTTTTTTGCCTTTCCTTGTCCTTTATTAATAATAATAATAATAATAATAATAATTAATAGGGAAAATGCATAAAAATATAGGAAGCCCAGTATTTTCTTCAAGAAAAGGTGGCAACCCTAGTCCTGTCCCATTCCTGTATATATATAACCACCTAGGAGGTCCCATAGCAAGTGAAGGCTGTGTGCAAAGTACAAATTTGGGCACTATTTTTTGCACTTTCCACGCTGCCTTCTACTTTAATTTAAAAGCATGTAGGTGCTCTCTGCCTCCATACTCTGATGTCATCCAGAAGTGCAAGTTAGGCAAATGACAGCGGTGCAAGCCTCAATGGGGCCCTGTACTTTCATACCCCTCAGTCTCCTTTCTGAACTGTGGGCAACAACATGCCCTGTTTTTAACCCCAGCTGCATGTTGAATGCTGGGCAGTCATATACTTTTATTTTCTCTCTCTCTCTCTCTCTCTCTCTCTCTCTCTGTCTCGCTCTCTCTATGAAAAACCTGTGTGAGGGACACACCCCTAATGTTAAAAGTCAAGTGTGACTGAAAACAAAATGGCTGCTACAATTTTCATTAAGCTGTCAGGTTACAGTGATTTGTAGCTCCTCCAGAAACAATAGACAATTGTAAGAAAATCCCTGTATGGTGACTTCCAAGACTTGGCCTTTGTTTACTTTTCTTGATGGAAATTAGAATGTCATGGGCAATGGAAGGGCTATGAATAGGGTTGCCACCTGGCCAGTATTTTACCGGCCTAACCGGTAAAAATGATGGTTAATCCCAATGTTGTTAAAGGACAAAGAAATGCAAAAAAAAAAAAAATCCAATTTTTACTTTCTTTAATGAAAAAGAAATCTCCAATATACTTTTTAAAATGTCTAACGTTTTTACAATAAACCTGACTGTATACAGTGAAAATGTTCCTTAATTTACTTCTGTGGATAGGAACTGTCAGACGATCCCTCAAGAAAACAATCATACTTCTGAACAGTAGGGGGAGCCCCAGCCTTACTTCCAGCCATGCAGAACTCAAGCAGCTTTATTTGTTTCCCTGTTGTGATCATTTATGATGGTCCTTAAGAGCCCAGATCACACTGAGCATGTGCACAGTCTTGGTCTTGCAAAGATGTATAACAAAGTTACAAGATGACATCCTCCTGTGGCCAACTTTGAAAGCATAAATCATTTGTTTGATTAGGCTTGTGGTGCAGTAAGTTTATGTTTAGTATCCAAAATACATTTCTAGCCTTATTCTATTTTAGACTAAAACCCCTCCCTCCCATAGGCACCCCTCCCTCCTCCCCTCCGGCCTACCTCCCCCCCAGGCTATTGCCCCTAATGTGTAAATTACCCCAACGTGTATGTCCCCTTCTGGAAGGTTTACGGGCGCCATCTTCTGCCGCACCGTCTTCTTCCTTGTCCTGACGGCGCATGCGCAGTAGGATGTATTTTGGACAGTAGGACGCATTTTGGTACTACTGTACATGTGCCCGAAGTTCACGCAGTTTTAGGATTACTACTGCGCATGTGCCGCAAATGGTGTCGGGACAACAAAGAAGACAGAACATTCAAGAAGGGGACCTGCGCTTTGGGGTAGGAGTAACACCGGTATTTTATTCCAGAAAAGGTGGCAACCCTAGCTATAAAATAAATGTTCCTGCTGAAATTCACTGATCCTTTATAAATAACGTATTTCTGTCAGACAAAGCTTGCTCTGTGCACCACAAACCTTCACCACTCACTCACCATGCCTAACTAGCTAAAAAAAATAAACTTCAACAAAAAGCACAAGGCAGTTTTGTCTGTACAACACAGAGTTACTTCATTCCTTACAGGGTTTCATTGCACCCTGTGATTCCTTTTCAAGACTGGGCATGTAGGACAGACGTAGGACAGACAAAGAATTGCCGTGTGTGCACTCTGGCCAGAATATAAGGAACCATCAACGGAACACTAGGGCTGACACATGGCAAGAACTTTGTAGGGGTCCAATAACACAAAAATCCGCTTTCTACTGATCTTATACAGTTAGAATAATAAAAGTGATTGGTTGCTAGGGGTAATTGATCTAGGGCAAACATTGCAAGTGTGTGTGTGTGTGTCTAGGAGTGAAACCTGCACAGTGTTGTGAATAATAGTAACCTTACGTGGATCCCTGTGACTCATTTCTGACTCACGGACTCTCTTTCCTGTTCTTACATTGAGCTATTTTTAGAAATCAGGCATGTGGCTCTGTTGCAGTTTAGTGATTCTCCTCTCTTTTGAAAATACAGGTATGGGATCCATTATCCGGATATCCATTATCCAGAATGCTCCGAATTATGGGAAGGCCTGCATAGACCAATTTTATCCAAATAAGCCAATTTTTAAAAAAATAATTGGAATCAAAACCAGCCTATCGGGTTTATTCAATGTTTAAATTATTTTATAATAGACTTAAGTTATGAAGATCCAAAGTAGGATCCCGATCCTGAAAACCCCAGGTCCCAAACATTCTGTATAACAGGTCCTATATTTGTACATATTAGTGCATTTACAGTCCCGACTTTAGTATGGACAACCTTAAGATCAAAAGAGATTTTGCAGGGTTCTATCATGAGGAAACTTCAGGCGACTTTGGAAAGCCGAAGTGGTTCGAGTGCCATCCCGCCCGCGATACACAGTCTAGCCTTCGAGAAAGCATCTTCTTCAACAGAAGAAGAGAAGATTTGTCGCTGGGTGAATCTAACGGGCTGATTTACTAAGGGGCGAAGTGAAAATTCAAATAAAATTTAAATTTGAATTTCGAAGTAATTATTCGAAATTCGAATTTCAAAGTATTGCCATTGTAGCCTATGAACTTGAACCTATGAACACAGCACTTGTACTGAATTTTTTTCTAAGTTCTGAGAAACAGAAGTATTTTGCTGAAATCGTTCGATTTGTTTCATGTTCACAGAGCACCTCCTGGATAGAGCAGACATAAAGGGGTCATATACTCACCCCGAGCAGAACTGCAAAAGCACTAATTGATACAAAAGCTTGCCCCTTTTTTCTTATACACAAAGCACTTCAGCATAATTCTGCACATCTTGTCAGATAAAATACCCATAATTAGGTTATAAGTACTCTTCCGTTGTGGGCTGCATCCTCCAGTGCTCAGTAAATTGTGCATCTGAATAATGTACAAATTTAGTGGCATAGTAAAGAATCATATCATACTGGTATATATATTTAAGTAAATATTGTCTTTTTATGTCTCTTGCCTTGAACCACCATTTCAAGCAAAAGACACAACTCTGTCTGTTAATTGGCTCGTGTGATGTAACTTTATAGTTTGTTTGGTATGTTTATGTGCACCGTTGGATCATACGATCCCAGGAGGCTGTCCTTATTTTTTAAAATGGCAATTTTCTATTTATGATTACCCAATGGCACATGCTACTAAAAAAGTATATTTTTATGAAAATGGGTTATTTGCATGAAGCAGGGTTTTACATATGAGTTGTTTTATGCAAATCTTATTAGAGATTATAGAGATCTACATTGTCTGGGGGGTATAGTTTTCCTTTAAGCTGGCCAGAGACGTAACAATTACAATCTTTATCGGAAAAGATCTTTCCAAGAAAGATTGTTTGTTTCAACATTCAAGTGTAGAGCTGAATCGTCAAACATACAGGCAGAAACAATAGAATTCTACTTGTATCTGACAATTCAGCACTAACAATGGTGAAGTTTGCGTGCCTTCAAAGGCATCCGATCAAAATTTTCTGTCCAGCCTGATCAACCAGCCGACCGATATCTAAATCTTCTGACGATATTGGTCGGCTCTTTTCCAACCATACAGGCACCGAATATCGTATGAAAATTTGTTTTGTACGATATTATCTGTGCGTCTATGGCCACCTTTACTGTCAGACTGAACCTACCAATAATTATAGGGTTCCATTAGAAGATTGCATCAATAGCTACAACTGACCTGCTCCAAGTTAACTGCATGGCACTGCTGTGTACCCACAGTTACTGGAACTTTGAGAAAACTCCATTGCGTAAATAACATGACAATGTCACCAAAAACATGCACTTTTCACAAAGCAAGCACATTCTCAAAGGATTTTTCCATACAGAGGTATTGCACATGTTATTTACAGGATAGAATTTCAAATATGTACTATGAACTAGATAACTCATTTCTATATACTCACCCAACCGCTTACTACGCTCCTCTACTGACCTGCTACTCAACTCTTCTCTCATTACCTCCTCACATGCTTGGATTCAAGACTTTGCAAGGGCTGCCCCCCTCCTCTGTAATTCTCTCCCAGGGTCTGTCTGACTTTCTCCCAACCTTTCTGCTTTCAAGAAATCTCTTAAAATACACTTTTTTAGAGAAGCCTACCCTCACTCTTAACTACCAAATGCAATACCACATATAGTACTACATCTCTCACCCACTGTATTATGATCTTGCCCACTCCCACACCTTGTTGTATCATTCCCTTCCATTTAGATTGTAAGCTCTTTCTGCACATGGCCTTCCTCACCTTTTATACCAGTATTGATTGTGATTTATGTAACTCCACATGTTCTATGTATGTAATTTATGTGATTTAGTTGTATAATTACATTTACTTTACTGCGCTACGTTATATGGGGGCTATAGAAATACATGTCAATAAAAACAATATGAACTAGATTAACAGTTAAACACATGGCGCAGAAAGGTATTTGGATGGCTATGCATGGCATATCTCATGCTTGCTGGAGATTTAAAATGTCTAGCCCCATGTCAGATTTCAAAACTGAATATAAAAAAATCTGTTTGCTCTTTTGAAAAATGGATTTCAGTGCACAAGTCTACTGGAGCAGCACTATTTTTTCGCTTGATGGGATCCCTTTAAGTTTATTCTGATGAATGGTTTGTACATAAACATAGAAAGATATGGGAGAAATAGACTATTCTGATGTAAAGTAACTAATTTCTGTGTCCAAACTATGTCCAAACAATGTGACATTAAGCCCCATATAGAATAAGGCACACAAGATGGTATTAAGAGAGCAATTGCTTGTCCAGATTAATTTTAAGAGCTATCTTCTAGTTTCATGTCCCTAAATGACCCATCCTCCTGTATAATTGTGAGTGCAAGCCTATAAATCTAGGACACCTGGATTCAGCTCCTGCATCTATGGATATATCTGTTCACCTTATAGAACCTTGTGAATTGGATGCAAAGCAGTCTAGAAACCCTTGCCAGGGGTTAGGTCAGTGGTTCTCAACCTTCCTAATGCTGCGACCCTTTAATACAGTTCCTCATATTGTGGTGACCCCCAACCATAAAATATTAAAATATTTTCGTTGCCAGCCCAGAGTGGATTGTTAGGAAAGTACAGGCGACAGTGTGGCTGCATAAAGGTTGGTTTGCCGTGCGTAGTGCGGCAAAAACGTTTTTGCCACACCCATTTTGTGGTCACACCCCAATTACCATGTTAATTTTACAAATGTTAAATGGACAGAGAGAGATGTATGACAGTCCCTACTAAGGGGATATAGAAAGTTGTAGTGCAACTGGCTTCCCTACACAGGTTACTGAACTACAACTCCCAGAACCAACACCCGGAGAGCTACAACCTTGCCCCAGGGCTAGTGGGGAGAGAGATGAACCTGCTCCTGGAACCACTTAAGTGACCCCTGTGAAAGGGTCGTTTGACCACCAAAGGGGTCCTGACCCCCAGGTTGTGAACCACTGGGTTAGGTACTAGAAAAAAAACTCTGCAGCACTTCTTTGTTGCAAAAGTGAGAAGTTAAAGGCCTGAGAGAGGCTGAGACTAAGCCTGAAACGTTGCCTGGTTGTCTGGCCTAATTAATTCACTTTTGCAAGTGTTGCAGAGTTATTTTGTCTAGTACATAATATCATCATTACACTGTTGCTATTCTGAGCGACAGATATAAATACTCAGAACTATTATGTAAATGGTTTCTGCCATGCAAGTTGAAAATCAAGATACAGATACAGGGCGTGTTCTAGAATGTTGCATACGTAATGCAGCTCATTGCTTGAAAGCTCGTTTGCTATGATATAAATACACCACTCAGTTCATTTTTACCTTTAACCTGATTTTACCATAGCCAGGTTTTTGTATGGCCAAGAATTCACCAACAGTAACAATTCTTAAAGAAAAAAGGAAATGTATGTACATGAATAATCACACATGATATTCCCCAACACTCCCTTTCCTTGCATATCATAGTTTAAGGTGGGAGCGCAGAGCAAGCAAAGATATAAAAAATATATTGGAACTTGACCCATACCCACAACCTGCAATCCGCAGACCCGCTACCCGACCCGCAAGTACCTTATCTGCAACCCAATTCACGACCTGCTGACAATCAGGAAGTGTTGTCATTGTAAATCAGAAGAGACATCATCGGAAGTGGGTGTGATCAGAAAAAAGGAGTAAAAATCGCTATTGAGAAGAACTGCGGCCTGACCCACAAAACCCGCGTCTATACCTGCACTCGGAACTTCTATCTGCAACCCGCAGGTTTTTGCGAGTAACCTGCAGGTACCCGACCCACTGCAGGACTCTATCACAAGAAACTTTGCTTCCATTAGGTTTCACAAATGCAGTGCGTAACACAGATTTATCTCATTTCTGTCATTTATTCCGATAGGTTGGCTGCTAGACTGCCCTGCTACAATACAGAAGAAATAAAACAATAAATAAGGATTAAAGAATTGCAAAATGATGACAACAGGGAAAGGGTGAATGAATTAGCACCCACATGCAAACACAAGGCTCATGCACAGAGACATAGGCTAAGCATTTCCTCCCACAGTGACCAGTAGCCAGTGTCGGACTGGCCCACCAGGATACCAGGAAAAGTCCCGGTGGGCCCAAGTGTCAGAGGGCCCTCATGCTGCTAATTTGGCCAAGTTCATGGCCATTCCCCATTTCTAGAGGCTAAATAGATGAAATAATACATTATAGTATGTAAAGAAAATACACTAGGAGAATAGAGGTTGAATGAGTAGAGGAAGAATAATAGTACTGAGAGTGGGCCCCTGGTCTAAAAATTTTGGTGGGCCCCTAGTGTAAGGTTTTTGGGTGGGCCCCTGATGTCCCAGTCCAACACTGCCAGTAGCCCTGTGCTTGCTGTAGAAAGAACTTGCCCCACTGTTTCTTAAAGTGATACTGTCATGGGGAAAAAAATGCACCAGTTAATAGTGCTGTTTCAGAAGAGTTCTGCATTGAAATCCATTTCTCAAAAGAGCAAACAGATTTTTTTATATTTCATTTTGAAATCTGACATGGGGCTAAACATTTTGTCAATTTCCCTGCTGCCCCAAGTCATGTGACTTGTGCTCTGATAAACTTCAACCACTCTTTACTGCTGTACTGCAAGTTGGAGTTATACTGTATCACCCCCACCCAGCAGCCTAACAACAGAACAATGGGAAGGTAACCAGATAACAGCTGCTTGGTAGATCTAAGAACAGCATTCCATAGCAAAAACCCATGTCCCACTGCGTACTATTCAGTTACATTATGAAGGAAAAACAACAGCCTGCCAGAAAGCAGTTCCCTCCTAAAGTGCTGGTACAAGTCACAAGACATGGGGCAGCTGGGAAATTGACAAAATGTATAGCCCCATGTCAGATTTCAAAACTGAATATAAAAAAATCTGGGACTTCACCTCCAATTGTGTAACCCACTAATATGTAAATGTAACAAATCACAATTTATATTGCTTTTAATTTTGGCGACATTTACAGCATGTATAATACCGACCAATATATGCATTTGGAATTGACTTGTCCAATCACCATAGGACGCAATATCCTCCTTCTGTGGATCAAAGGGGTTTACTTGTGAGCTTTCACACAGGCTAGCAAAAATATATACAATTTCAGTTGTAGCATGCTACTTCACTGGCGATTCTGTTGAATTGTTGGGTGAAGCTATACATAATAGAGAGGGATCCCTCATCCAGAACAAAGCGCTGTTTATTTTATTTTAACATGCTTTTAATTTTCATAGGGCATAGTGGAAAATAAATATTGACTTTTATTTAATGTATATGATATAGATTGTGATTTGTTATATTTACATATTAATGGGTTACACAATTTTTTAGGTGAAGTCCCAATTTTTGTCTATAGCATTAGTTAATAGTGCTATGATATCCATGAAATCTGACATGGGTCTAGACATATTTTCAGTTTCCCAGGAGCAACCAGTCATGTGACTCATACCTCCCAACATTTTGGAAATAAAAAGAGGGTTCAAAAAAGTTGTTTTTTGACCATTTCATTTTTTTTTCAGTTATTACAGTTTTTCTTATGAAGGTGAATTCCCTTTAAGCTTTAAGTCAGTTTAACTTTTCCCAAGGGACCTGTTATCTTATATTACTTATTTGCTTATCTAGAAATTGTTACAAAAGTATCTTATCTCTGCTGCGACTGTTCTGGACTCTCTGTCAAAAGCCAATTAAGTAGAAACTTCGAAACTGCGGGTTGAGCTGTCAAAAGAGGGACTGTCCCTCTAAAAATGGGACAGTTGGGAGATATGGTGACTTGTGCTCTGATAAACTTCAGTCACTCTTTACTGCTGTACTGCACACAACCTTGCTTTTCCCCCAGCAGCCTAACAACAGAACAATGAGAATGTAAGAGAGAGAATCTCCCTACCTAACACAAGATAACAGCTCCCTGGTAGATCTAAGAACAGCACTCAACAGTGGCATAACTAGATCTTATTGGGCCCCACAGCAAATAATTTTTCAGGCCCCCTAAAATGTCCAGTGGTTGACCTGTTTTACCAATATTTATTGTAATTGTATATGAATTAGGGCCTTATGGGGCCCCTATAGCTCCGGGGCCCCCCTGCAGTCGCAGACACTCAATATTAAAAATCCATGTCCCACTGCGACACACTCATTTAAATTGAGTAGGAGAAACAACAGCCTGCCAAAAAGCAGTTCCATCCTAGTGCTGGCTCTTTCTAAAAGCACATGACCTGAGATGGCTGCCTACACTCAAATATTACTACTAAAAAAAAATAATGTACAAAGACAAACTAAGGGGAGCAGCTATCCGCCTGGCACAAAGACTAGATCATATGGCGTGTTAGTGCTCCAGGGGCCAAGCTTTAAGTTTAGTTTTAAAGAGCTAGAGGGAGACTGCTTCAGTGAGGAATTCAAGGATGGAATTCCAGAGATAAGGTGCAGGGGTTTAAAGGCATTAGACAGCGAAGTGAGTGGTGTGAGAAGAGATTAGACAGCTAGGAATGTATGGAGACATCAGTGAGCATGTAGAGTCAGAGTGAGGAGCTTTAAGAGTTAAGAGGATTGTAAATTAAACAAGAGAAATAATCAGCTGATTTCTATAATACAAAGAAAGATGAGAGCTGGTTTACTGATACTATACATTGTAATGTGCACATTGAATGAATAAGCACATGATGTACATATCACTGGTGCCTGGTCTCTCTGCTGAGCTCTGTGCTGACAGTCTGACAGTAGCATATCCTACACAATGCTCAGTGCATGAGGTCCGCCTGTACTTAATACTGCTTTATGCAGCCTCCTGATGTGTCTGACATGCCCAGGTGTCCCTGTGACTGAGCACTTTCCTGTACTCAGGTAATAATTGTCCAAGGGAACACTCACATTCCAGCCACGTGCCACTCCTTTTGGACAGTGCATACCTGTATAATACACAAAAGCCGTAAATATCTTGTAAATTATATCCTTATAAACGGTGAGTTCTGATGTCATCAGTTATAAATGGTGAGTTCTGATGTCATTTCTGTCACATGACTCCCTGAAACTTGTGTATTATAATAAATAAAGTACCACCAGTTGCAAAATATGAGGATATTATAAGTTACCTCGTGTTTTTTATGGTCATGAAACTTCTCGGTAACTTATAATATCCTTATATTTTAAGAGGGGGTACTTTATTCACTATATATTTTACGATTCAGCTCTACACGTGTGTTGAAACGAACAATCCAGGACTGGACTGAGAATCAAAATAGACCCTGGCATTTCAGGTACACAGAGGCCCAATCAGCCCACACAGAGGACCAAACAGCCCCCACCAGCCCACTAAATACTGACTTTCTATGGGACCTTATAGCAGCCCATCTGGCATTTGCCCTAACCCACAGATTGCCAGTCCGGGCCTGGAACAATCTTTCTTGGAAAGATCTTTTCGGAGAAAGATCGTAATTGTTACGTCTATGGCCAGCTTAAGTCACAGCACAAAGAATGAAGTGGAAGAGATCTGAAACGCTGATGAGAAAGTGGGGAATTCCTATGGAATCTTTATCGCTTGTTGGGACATGCTTTAGAGGTCAGCACATAGCACACGTTGCTTTGTATATGAAAAGACATGTTGTAACACTCACATATATTGACAATGCTGATGAGTACAAAGGACAACTGCTTTCCCCGTTTGCTCTAAAAAATTAAGTAATAAATCAGTGTTCTTACTTTAACATTATTTTCCATATATTTAACCCTTTTGGGTCCATAACAACAATTATCCATGATATGCTATGACCTGTGTCTTATACCGATTACATTCTAGTATTATCAGGTTTCTTTATCTTCCCCATACCTGGCAACTGTCCCGTTTTTAGCAGAACAGTCCCGAATTTTGACAGCTCAACCCGCAGTCCTGGATTGTTGCTGATTTCTCTTTGATCTCTTTGATCTCCTGAAACAGCCATAAAAAGATACAAAGCTTCTAAAACGTAATTCGTTTTTGTCAGAGAGCCCAGAATACATGGCAGGTGCACTTAGATACTTTTGTAACCATAAAGATATTAACTATTTAAGCAGGTCTCTTGGGGAAACTGTGACTTTCAGATTACTGGGCAATTCAGATTCATTAGAAAAACTGAAATCATACATAAAAACCACAGAAATGTCCAGTATTTAACTGGCCTGGCTGGTAAAAAAGATGCTTGATGCCAGTTGTTATTAATAAGGAAGAAATATTGGAATTGGAATAACATTGGGATCAACCATCAAAGATACCGGCCAAGCTGGTAAAATACCGGCCAGGTGGCAACCCTAGAGGCAGCAGGGGCACTTCCGGGGGCCCAATGGTCTATCAGTAGTGATGGGAGAATAAATTAAAAAACATTTTGCCACGCATCAGAATAGTCACTCGTGTCAAAATTGCTGCCCATCAATATTATTCAGACCCCCATTGACTTTAATGCATTTGAACAAAAGAGGCGTGTATATTAAAATTGTTGCGGCCGTCGAAATTGAAGCGCATCATTTACTTCAATGTGTTTCATAATTTGTTCGCGTTCTGTTTGGGCCTCTGTGTACCTGAAATGCCAGGGCTGGTGATTAGCGAATCTGTCTTCACCAGTGGCGTAACTACTCACCAGCGGACCCTGGTACAGGATGGGCACCAGGATTCCCATTTCTGGCCCTCCCCCCCATGAATCATGCTCCGGAGAGCCGCTAATGTGAGCAATCAAATCTCCCTCTGTCTAGCTGCCCGCAATAACTGTTGTTGCGGCTTTGATGGGCCCCAAAGAGATTGCGGACCCAGGTACAATTGCACCCTTTGCACCCCTGGTAGTTACGCCTATGCGCTTGGCCCAAAAATGTGCAAAACTTGTGCAAAAAATTTGAAATGGAGAAAAATTAGTTTTTGTCGATGCTATTTTATTGTCCCAATATATTAAAGGCAGTGGGAGTTTTTTTCTTATGGCGACTTAGTCCCTACGACTTTTGTGTCCAAATGTATTAAAGTCAATTAGTGTTTTTTTTTTTTATCTGCAAATTTTTGTAGCAATTTCACGAAAACAAAATGCTTTCAAAATTTCTCAGCAAATCCACAGCTGGGAAAAAAGTGTGCTCATCGCTAGCCAGGGCGTGTAGCCAGCCAGTTCAGACCTGGTGTTGACAGTCCTAGGGCAGAAATATTCAGCTGTTCTGGGGGCCCCATGTCCAGCGGAGTCAAGGAGTCGCTTCAATTCAGTTCCACTCATGGCAAAGCGTGTAAAACGTGAGTATGTGATAATGACTAGAGTCAGGATGATGATGATGATGCAGTCAGTAAGCGAGTGACGTCACACGGCTGGATCGCTTGTCCGCTTGCTCAATAGGCTCATCAGTCATACCGACCAGTCTGTGGCGTCACTGGTGTGGGCGTGTCGAGCAGAGCGCTCAGGTGCTCAGAGTTTCAGCGATACCGCAGGAGTTGTTGTGGGACAAAGGCAGAGACATCGGAACAGAGCGAGGAGCTTGTGCGCATTCTTTTTCACTTACCGTCCGACTGCCGAAACGTAACTCTTTATTCCCGACTCTTCTAAGCCAGAGATCCTAAGGGAAAGGACATGGGCGCCTGGCGGCTGCTGATACTCGGCGCTTTGCTGTACTTCCCAATAGCAGCAGGTAAGTGCCACACCTGTAACATGCCACAGAGTTCCCTGATGCTTTGCCTTCTGCTGCTGCTGCTGGATACACACTTGCCTGCTCTTACTATCTTAAGCTGAACTACAACTCCCAGCATGCTCTGATGCAGTAGCTGGAAACATACCTGGGTTTTAGTTAGAAATAGACTTTCTATAAATCCTTCAGCCTGAGATCACGTTGCCTGGAGTTTGTCACTGTCAGGGTAAGGGAAATTCTGGGAGATTAGTTGCCAGGCGACTAATCGCCTCTTCTTTGGTGCAACTAATCTCCCTGAACTGCTTCCCCCTGTCTTGCGCCTGCTATAATGAAAAGTCGCCTGCGGCATGACACACGCGCCCTTTTGTTTTCCACAGTTGCCCAAAGTTTGCTTGTGAGACGACTTTGGAAAACGAAACGACGCATGTGTCATGCCGCAGGTGACTTTTCATTATAGCAAACGGGAAAAATGATGGCGCATAAGCTGGATCAACGGTAGGGTAAATATGTACAGTTATAAGAGTAAAAAACACTTTTATTTTGTCGTTTAAAAAAAAAAAAACATCAGGAACCATCCAAAAATTCATAGATTCGGTTATAGGATGAGTGGTGCAGGGGAGTGCATGGCTCTACGAGTTTCGTCAATACAATAGTCACTTCATCAGAAGCCTTTCGTTTTCATTATAGCTGGCGCAAGACAGGGGGAAGTGGTTTGGGGAGATTAGTCGCCGTTTTTTTAGCAGTCTTAAGGTATGGAGACCCAAATTATGGACAGAACCCATATCCGGAAAAGCCCAGGTCCCAAACATTCTGGATAAAAGGTCCCATACCTATACCAGGATCAGTTTCAGAATGAGCAAAATTGCCTGGTGTGGCCCTTTTATCTATATAAGAATTTCTGAATGGCCATTGACCCTTCATTTGTTGTTGTAGCAGCAGCCACAGAGGAGTTGTAGTTAAAAGGGGCCTAAGTTCAAATATATGATTATAAATAGGGATGCACTGAATCCAGTATTTGGTTCAGTATTCGGCCGTTTTCAGCAGGATTTGGATTCGGTCGAATCCTTTTGCCTGGCCAAACCAAATCTGAATCCTTAAAATCATGTGACTTTTTGTCACAAATCAAGGAAGTAAAAAAATGTTTTCGCCACACACAGAGTGCGCGCCTCTCTTTTACCCTCACCCTCACTAATTTGCATATGCAAATTAGGATTCGGTTTGGTATTTGGCAGAATCTTTCACAGCAGATTTTGGGTTTTGGCATCCCTAATTATATATGAGAGAAAAATATTTGAAGCTACCGCCCCTGGAATACATTGCATATTTTTTGTGGTTTTTCAAGTAGTTTGCAAATGTAATTGCTGTTAGCAGTACAGGTATGGGACCTGTTATCCGGAATTCTCAGGACATGGGGTTTTATGGATAACATCTTTCCGTTATTTGGATCTTCATTTATATATCAACTAAACTCAATAGGCTGGTTAATAAGGATTAATTATAGCTTAGTTTGCATTCATTACTGGGTACTGTTTGATTATTACAGAGAAAAAGGAAATCATTTAAAAAAATGTAATTATTTGGATAAAATGAAGTCTATGGGAGACAGAGCCTTTCCATAATTAAGAGGTTGCCATTCTGTTACATGCATGCTAGCTTTCCTAAAGGTGCCTCTATTCCCAAACCCTAGGGCTAAACCATGTGACCCCTCATTAAATCGGTTTTGTTGTTTCGTTCTGGGCAAAGCACGTATCATCTTGTGATCACTATGACCTGCCCTTAGATTAAACGCCAGTGTAACAGATATACATGTATGCTCTGTAATCATTGCTGTCATTGCATAGATGGGGTCAGTGACCCCCATCTGAAAGCTGGCAAATAATTCAAAAACTATATAAAAAGATTTTCATAAAATGCTAAAATTTAATTTAAGGGTAAGGGCACATGGGCAGATTTGGGGAGATTTAGTCGCCTGACGACTAATCGCTCTTCTTCAAAGCGATAACTGTCTTTCTCTGCCTTCCTCATGAGGAAACTTCAGGTGACTTCGGAAAACGAAGTGTCGTGTGTGTGCTATCCCGCTGGTGATTTTTCATTGTAGCCAGAGGGAAGACAGTTCGAAGATTGTTGCATCGAAGAAGAGGAGACTAGTCGACAGGCAACTAAATCTCTCCAAATCTGCCCATGTGCCCTTACCCTAAAAGTGAACCACCCTTTAAAGGACCAGTAACATCAAAAAAAATGAAATTGTTTTAAAGTAATAGAAATATAATGCAGTGATGCCCTGCACTGGTAAAACTACAGTGTTTGCTTGAGAAACACTTGAGAAACACTACTATCGTTTATATAAATAATCTGCTGTGTAGCCAAGGGGGCAACTAGTCAAATTAGAAAAGGCTCAAGTTAAGCTGGCCATAGATGTAAAGATTTTTGAAAGATCCAATAGTTATCGTGAGACCGCGATTGTCTCAAAACGATCGTTTAAATGCCTGATGTGTCCATCGACTAAAAAGACAATTTCAGGCGATATTGCAGCAAAACTGAAGGATCACAGCCTGCTTTGCCCTGCAAACATAGGTAGATTGTATGGGGACAGATAAAGATTTTCTAACCTGGCCGATCAATCATCAGACCCATGTCGGACGAAAAATCGTAAGATGAACGATCGTTTGTATCCCACTAACCGCACGATAATTTGACAGATTGGTCAGACTTCCCTAAGATCGGTTGTTCGGCAGGGAAATATCGTTGCGTCTATGGGGAGCTTTACACAGCAGATAAGCTCTGTAGAACATAATGTTATCTGTTATCCATTACTTATCCTGTGCCATATAGCCTTTTTTTCAATTTCTGCTATTGCTACTCAGAAGCTTATTTATATTAACAATAGTAGTGTTTCTGAAGCAAATAGACCAGTTTTAACAGCACAGGGCAACACTACATGATATTTTCTTTACTTTAAAACACTTTAATTTTTTTGTTGTTACTGTTCCTTTAAAGGTGAACTTCTCCCTTTTACAATATATATATATATATATATATATATACATATAGTCCATACAAAGACACCGCACTCCAAGGACTTATATTTGGTGCAAAAAATTGTGGTTTATTTTTGACGTTTCGGCTACCCAACTGGAGCCGTCATCAGGAGCAAAAAAGAATAACACACACAGTGAAGCGCTTTAAATCCAGAGAAAATGGTGCTAAAATCTCTTAATAGTGATGTCATCAAATGGTGCCCATATAAATATTAAAAGTGCAAATCAATAAATATTGGTGCCTTTCAGTGTATCCTATAAATATTTGTTAAAAAACATTATTAGCAGCATGCGTGTTCGTTTAAAACCTCAGAGTGTGAACAATATCGATCCATTATATTGTGCAGACATCGTGTTCAATCACAGATTACTCACTGAGCAGAATCGCAGGCTTGGATCAGAGCTGTCAAACTGTATACGATGGCAGCGGTTAAAGAGCAAGGGTAATAGTGAAGAAACGTCTCGCTACAATGTTACTTTCATTGCACCAAATATAAGTCCTTGGAGTGCGGTGTCTTTGTATGGACTATGTGATTATGTTTTACCGGCACCCAGGCAGATGATTTATTGTTTTGTGTGCACCATTCTATATAATACTCTATATATATATATATATATATATATATATATATATATATACATATATACATATATACATATACATCAAACTTCCATTCCTGTTGTTTTGCCTAAAAGGAACTGGGCAACAAAATATTCCTGAATAATGATACAAAAACCTACATCTGTATAACAATGCAATGAAGTTGTTACATATCCGATCACAGTGAATATTACTGACGTTGTTCATGCTGCACAATCTTTGGGTTCTGAGGAACGTGAAAAAGTGTTCGACCCATTTCAGTGTGAAAGTGACGGTGTGGGGCAGTAGATAGAATGTTCTTGCACAGCTCAGTATTACACAAGCACCTTCTCTAAGAAAAGAGCATAGTATCAGAAAGAACAGGTTGTTTATATGACAACAGTTTCTGTTTGTATAAGGCATCTGTGCCTCAGTGCTCCCTTAATGCATGACTGCCACTGTATAATGTTGGCTACACACGGGCTTCTCATTCAGTTCTGACAAAGCTTATATTTATTGTACCTCTTCCCATTACCAGTGAACTCCATTATAGCGTATACACACGTGCTCTAACTTTTTCACTATATAAATGTTGTGCATGTTCAGGAAGGGTCCGGTTGATGCAGATGGAGCATTTAAAGGGGATCTATCGCAAACATTAACATTCAAAATAAGCTTGATCTTACTGAAATAAGACACTTTCTAAATACAGTCAGTTAAAAATTAAGAAATAATCAGAAAAAGTCTAGACCTCAATTGTCCAGTAGTGCTCACTTAAAGGTGGGTATACACAGTGAGATCCTCTAGTTTGGTGATGTTGCCAAATGAGCCGATCTCTCCCCGATATGCCCACTTTGAGGCCGGCGATATCAGGTGATCCAATCGTGGGCCCTAGAGGTAGAGGCGGCTGTATCGCAGGACCACATCAACGAACAGATGAGACTGTGATCCGACAGGATTTTTAGTCCCGTCCGATCGACATCTGCCGGACTTTCAGACAGATATTGATCGGGTAAGCCCATTGGAGGGCCCCACGCATGAGCCGATAAGCAAACTCAGTCTGTCGGCAGCTTTTATCGGCCTGTCTATGGCCACCTTAAGTCTCCAGATCGGTCAAAGGACAATCACTAGGGAACGCTACTCACCAATCACCCCTAGAAAGCACATGGCACTGATGGAGTTATAGTAATGGAACAAGGTGGGGCGGGCCATTGTGCGGGCCGTGCAGCCCCACCTCCTCCGTGTGCAATTTCTTTGTGGCTGCAGCAGGCGCAATCTGTCGGGGGAGCCCTGCGATAGTTACGTCACTGTGGAGTTAGCTCCTAATTACTGCCCATGTGACTCCAGCCTCTGATAGGACAAATGACTTCAAATCACCACTGTCAAATACAAAACAAAGACTAACTGTCGTAAAGCTAGTTATGCATACCCCGATTCAGATAACCAGGTAGTTTGACCAGTTTCTACCATATTTCCTGACTGTCTGAATGCATATTTTGTAGCTCATTGGTTTCTTGCAGTTGGTCATCCTGCAGTCTTGTTGGGTCACAGTCGATCTTTCCAAATTGAAAATTTTATGTGCACCTTTTGTGAGAGTTGCCGCAGGTCCTTCTCCACTTCCCAAGGCCAGCAGCAGCAGTCACCTTGGGCCCCAGGTTTTGGAGGGCCACAACTAGAATCGTTTGTTTGGTGTGGGACTTAAACTGTGGAACATATGACCACCTTTAATTTCTTTTGCAAGAGCTTCCACTGAGGGATAGAGAGTTTAGAGAATTTTGCTTGTGCCAGAGTGGTTGAGAAAGTGTTCTGAATTCACCTTCTGTAGTTATTTTGTATGGGTCATTACGTCTAAAGAAGAGTTCTAAAGTATGTCCCAATATACCTTCAGCTGAATATTTTAGAATTTTACCTTGGGCCCCATATTGTTTTGAGACAGCTCTTCACTTGCAGTAGAGGTCCATCAGCTTTTGGTCATAACAGCATATGGCCTCCTTTATTGAGTTCGACAATGTTAGGCCACATTAAAGGGGTTGTTCACGTGTAAATTCACTTTTATTATTATGTGGAGAGTGATATTCTGAGACATTTTGCAATTGGTTTTCATTTTTTAATATTTCACGATCTATATTGTTTTCAGATATGGGTCGGTAAGACCAAGTCAGAAGCCCCCATACACGGGCAGATATCGGCAGCTTTATCTGCCTGTGTATGGCCAGCTTAAGATCTGTACAATCCTTTGTTTCAACAGCAAGAATTTTATACTGCCTTGAGCGCTGCGATGTTTGTGTTGGCAATAGTTCTAGTGAGGCCAGCTTTTATATGACTAGTAGTGTGTACTCAAAGTACAATTCCTTATTGTAAAATACCAGCATCGGGGGAGGGGGGGTATTATCTGTCACTTTATATGTTCCTGGTCTCTCCCCGAGGCGATCTAGAATACATTGCTGTTTGTTTTTTGCTTTCATGACACCTGTAGGAAACAAGATATTCCAGTTCCTGCTCCTTTTTTTTCCTTCACTAAGCTATTTTTCAGCTTCATTTTGTGCTAGCTGAAAAACTTTGTTACTTAAAAATCTTCAGGTTATGGCCTTGTGGCTGTTGTTGTTCTGTGCCTTGCAGGCTTTGCCAGTGGCTCTTTGGGAACTCGAATCACATGCTGAAGTATAGCTACATAGGCTTGGCTAAAATTACACAGGTATATTTACCCTTTACTAGCAGCACATACTGTGCCAGTTCTACAAAATCAAAACATTTATTACTTACCCTGAATTACATTTAAAAAAAACCTTAAGGCTTGTGACACGCGGGCAGATTCGGGAAGATTTTAGTCACCTGGCGACTAATTGCCTCTTCTTCTGGGCGACAATCTCCCAAACTGGCTTTGTGTGTCCTCCCATCCGCTTTAATCAAAAGTCGCCTGCCTTAAAGTTTCCATCGTGAGGCAACTTTGGAAAATGAAGTGTGTGCTGAGCGCAGGCAACTTTTCATTATAGAGGAAGGGAAGACACGTGAAGGCAGTTCGGGGAGATTGTCGCCCAGAAGAACAGGCGATTAGTCGCCAGGCGACTTAAGGTGGCCATACACGAAGAGATCCGCTCGTTTGGCGAAGTTGCCAAACGAGCGGATCTCCCCCCGATATGCCCACCTTGAGGAGGGCGATATCGGGCTGATCCGATTGTGGGCCCTAGGGCCCAACGTTCAGATCAGAACGGGCGGTCGGATCGCGGGACGAACAGATGCGGCCACGATCCGACGGGATTTTTAAATCTGCCCGATCGACATCTGGCCGACTTTCGGACAGATATCGATCGGGAAAGCCCTGTCGGAGGGCCCCCCACACGGGCCGATAAGCTGCCGACACAGTCTGTCGGCAGCTTTTATCTGCCCGTGTATGGCCACCTTTACTCTCCTCAAATCTGCCTGTGTGTCACTGAAACTGAAAAGGCAGTTTCACACGCGGCCGTTCAACTTCGGGCGACTTCTGAAATCGAATCGCAGCAAGCGAATTAGCGCCTGCCGACTACATCTCCCAGAATCTGCTTGTCTGCCCCTACCCTTAAAGAGAATGTAAGGCAGAGTTATTGGGGGATACCATCACTTGTTTTGCCTTTCCTTCTTCTTATTTTTCTGCTTGTGATACTAGCCCAGTTTCACCTTGAAAAGGGTTGATTATCTGAGTTATTCAACCAATGAAAGAAGATGGCAGGTACACACAGATCCCAAGGACAGGCAAGTAAAAGAACTGGATTTCAGACCAAGAGTAAACAAACACACAGCCTTATACGTTTTGTGCACTTGGCACCTAATCATAAGGTTGCCTATGATTAAGTGCCCAAGTATACAAAATGTGTAAGGCTGTGTGTTTGTCTACTTTTGGCCTCAAATAAATCTCCAGTTTTTACTTGCCTGTCTGTGTAATCTGTGAAGGCCTGCCATCTTCTTTCTTTCGTTGAATAACTCCACCTTGAGCTGCAGGTCTGGGGCATGTTCTCGCAGACCCCACATTTACACTGATTAGAGTATAAACTTTTTGGCTACACACCAGGGTATCTTTCCTTTCTAATTAATCCATTCTTTGCGTTACCCACCCTTACTTTGAAATTCCAATTACTGCCCCCTAAGTTTTCATGTCGTTGTCCCAGCCGCCAAAAATCAATATATTTAGATACGTGTTGTAACAATACATGTCTGAGTAGGTATGTAGGTGTGTGTGTTTTGATAATGGGATCCAAAAACCAGTTATCCAGAAGGCTCAGAATTATAGAAAGGCCATATCCCATAGACCCAATTTTAGCCAAATTCTTAAAAATTACTTCCTTTTTCTCTGTAATAACAAAATGGTACCTTGTACTTGATGCAAACTAAAATATGATTATTCCTTATTGGAAGCAAAACCAGTCTATTGGGTTTATTTAATGTTTAAATGATTTTTTATTAGACTTGAGGTATGAAGATCCAAATTACGGAAAGATCCATGATCCAGACTGGTAAACCTTTCTCAGTAATCTGCTTTGTATACAAGGAACAGTCATTCCGTTTGCATTTGGGCTCTAGGGCACATTGATATCAGATAACAGATAAGCTATGTACAATAGAATGATTGTAATTGCATAGAAAGAGGTCAAATATTTAGTTTGAAGGTGTTGGATGAACCAATATAACTGAAATAAAGCAGGCCTGCAACTAGTGTTCAAAGCCCAGCATCCCAGTGGGACTCTTTGCAAGTGTGTCCGTTTCAGGCTGCTTTATGTGTATTTTGAGTTAGGGGAAGCCAACACATACATAGTATTAAATTGTTTTACTAGTAAAAACATGGAACATCAATTCTTTTGTTTGAAGCATCAATTTGATCATTTGTTCTTTTCCTTCTTACAGGCCAGAACCGTTCTACTCCACTGAAAAAAGGAAGAGTTTTCATAGCCCATGGAGTGGAGACAGCCAATGGCACTGGGAAATACTCCTATACTGTTAGTCCCTTTGTTTCAAAAGTGCTCTCAGATCCGCTGACCACCGCATTCCTGCCTGCAGTCTACATTATAGTGTTCATCATTGGCTTACCAAGCAACGCCATTGCACTGTGGGTCTTTTTTTTCCGGACAAAGAAGAAGCACCCAGCTATAATTTATATGGCCAACCTGGCGATGGCAGATCTGATGTTTGTCATATGGCTCCCATTAAAGATCGCGTATCATCTGAATGGAAACAATTGGATTTATGGCGAAGCTTTATGCAAAGTTTTGGTTGGCTTCTTTTATGGGAACATGTATTGCTCTATTCTTTTCATGACGTGCCTTAGTGTTCAGAGGTACTGGGTCATTGCGAACCCCATATCCCACACAAGAAAGAACACCAAACGTGCTGTCATTGTTTCTATTACAATATGGGCGGTGGTAATGCTGGGCACCATTCCATTGTATCTGATTAACCAAACCCTGTATCTGTCTGACCTTGGTATCACAACCTGCCATGACGTCTTGCCTTTGGACTCGGCAATCTTTGACATGTTCAATTACTTCTTGGCTCTTGCCATTGGAGTGTTCTTTATTCCAGCCATTCTTACTGCTGTGGTATATACGCTCATGATCAGAACTCTGACCGCATCCATCACAGATGAAAGCATTGGCAAGAAAAGAAAGAGAGCCATAAGGATGATCATTCTTGTACTAGTCATGTATCTTGTCTGCTTCCTGCCCAGTAACCTTCTGCTAGTGATCCATTACGGGTCATTAAAGAACAGCTACTCGGCCAAGTTGTACACCTTCTATATCACAGCATTGTGTCTTTCTTCTTTGAACAGCTCCATTGACCCCTTTGTCTACTACTTTATATCTAAAGATTTTAGGGACCATGTTAAAAACACATTCCTTTGCAGAAGTGTACGGACTGTAGAGAGAATGCAGATCTCATTTAGCTCAATGAAATACTCTCGGAAAACCAACTCCTACACAACGAAGTCAACAGACACCAACACAAGCAGCTGTTAGGATTACTTTTCCTTGGAATACAATGAGGAGGTGCAAACTGTGTCTCTTGAATGAAGGGACAGATGTTTTAGGTCTCAGAAAAAGTTGGGAATATTCAGAAATTCACACCAGCTGAGACTTCAGTCAAGGAAGTGAGAACTTTGTACAGCTGTTGTACATTTATATTAACTGTAGGCCCTCACTAACCCAGACTTCCACCTTTTTGTACCGAGTTTTTCATTTCTGCTTTTATTAAGCCATTTAAGGTGTTTACTGCCTAAGGATTAGCAGTGAAGCCTTTTAACAGTTTTTTTTTATGAACATTTGAAAGAAAACACAGAAGTTGTTCAGTGATAGCAATATTAAAACCGCAACAGTGAAAAGAAAACTTTTTGTGTAACCCTCCTACGCTTTAGTAAAGGGCCTCTAACATGGTGTTATTTAGTTTCACTTGCAGCAGCTAGTGTCATGTGGCTTCAGTTGAATAAAAAAAAATGGAGCTTCAACCTAGACCATAGAGCATTGCTTTTTGTGGATAAACAGGTGTATTTCCTGGTCATGTTCACTTAAAGCAATATGTAGCTGTTATTTCTGTATTACTGTAAAATATATATATATATATATATATATATATATATATATATTTGGGCACTTCAGATGTCACCGTACTACAACTCCCAGCATCCTTCCTGCAGTTGGATTGGTGAATATATACATACCATAAATAAAGCATGTGTGTTTGTTATGATACACACTCTAATGAAATGTCTACCAATTATTAGTGCCAGTTCCACATGGCCACCTACATTGTTATTATAACATTCTTCTATGCCTATATAAGACACTTGCAGCCTTTTAGGTTGTTTTGCTGAGAATGCTGGGAACTGTAGTCAGAAAGAGTAAATGTCATTAATGAGAAGCCCCAGTGTTACTGCTGGGGAGGGGGGTTATCTGTTCATCTGATCTGTTCTTTTGTGTGCGTAAGACTGTGATGTACTGCATTTTTATTTTACTGTATTTTTTACTGCTCAACATGTGAAGTACATTTTTATATATATTAATAAATGGCAACATTTCATTGTTTATATTAAGCATGCCAGTAAGAAAGTTGTTTTTTTTTGTAATCCATGTAAATATATCTTGTTAGTATATGGTGCCCTGAAGCCATAACTCGTTTGCCATAGAGGGTTTCTAACTGTAATAAAGTAAGACAGTAGACATTTGCAGCTTTCCTCTAGTTCATCTATACCTTGGCACCAGATAATGCATATATAGATATATATAGATATATATATAGATATATAAAATATAATGTGCACATATGAGATATTGTTGGATATCTACTGTACTGCCTTTATTTTATCCTTTACCTCTTTCACATTATCATTAGTGAGGAAATGTAATCTGAATATGTAAATCAAAACATGATTGTGATGTTAAGTCGAACACACCTTGTCATTGTGCACTTTGTGCATGTATTTTATTCGGCTAATGAAAATTGCACTTTAAATGATTGTCGCAATTTCGTTGTTTATTGCATAAGTTGTGACTGTAGTACAACAATCTTATTTTGTATTGCTTTTTGAATTTGTTCTAGAAATAAATACATTTTACTACATTTGGACATCTGACTTTTTATTTATGGAACTCGTCTTGAAAAGGGGGTATTTTTTCTCTTCAAGCATTAGAAAGTGTTCAGTTAAAGGCCAGACCGATGTGAATTAAAGGCCTGTGGTATACGTTGCACTTTGACTGAGCTTTTAGGGAGCACATCTCCTTCATTTGAAAAGCATGGGGAAACAACCTGCCACAGGCAGACATTGCCGTAAACAGGTGGGCTGTGGCCATATATTCCTGCCCATGTCCACTTTATGCAAAGTGTCTCCCAAATATTCCAGGGTTAGGGGTGACTGGTATGTAAATTTTTGATTGCACCCATGAGGTAAAAATACCATGTGCCCAATGGTCTTTTCAACTGGAATAGTTTAACTATTCGACTTATAGATAAGAGAACCCCCTAATATTCATGCAATAACTCAGCGCTGTCCAACTTCTGTGGTACCAAGGGCCAAACTTTTACTGGCCAACGTGGTAGAGGGCCGATAATGGAAGTCAGTGTTGACCACTCCCATTTTAAACCACACCCACTGCAAACCACACCCACATTACCACAAGAACTTTTAAGATCATACCCACATTAACAGTAGTAGCACACCTAAAATCCAAATGGTTGGTGCTCACTGCAGAGCTATCCCTCATCACTCATATTTGAAAAATTTAAGTCAGCCATATGCCTAATCTCTCCTGTGAATAATACAGGGGATTAGTCTGAATTTGAGTCTTAAGGCCCCCATACACGGGACAATAAAAGCTGCCGACAGACCGAGTCGGCAGCTTATTGACCAGTGTGTGGGGCCATCTGACGGGCTTCCCTGATTGATGTCTGGCTGAAAGTTGTCTAGATCTCGATCAGACAGGTTAAAAAATCCCATCTGTGTTTGTATGCGGTTCTGTGATCCGACCATTGGGCCAGAGGGCTGACGATCAGATCAACCCGATATCACCCACTTCTAGGGTTGCCACCTTTTCTTGAAAATAAACACTGCAGGGGCCAGTTACTCTCTATAGTGGTCATTTTTAAAGTTTACACATGGTAAGCAAGCACAGCAGGCAGACTTTCAAGGAGGGCCACAGAAGGAGGGATTTGCGGGCCGCCATATGTCGATTAGACGTGACTAAAAAGCCTGTCAGAACTGGGAATGCATCTGTTCATTGATGCAGTCCCACGATCCAACCACCCGTTTACCCATTGTTATGATCCAATTGTTAGGCCTTAGGGCCCACAATCTGATCAGCCCAGTATGTCCCACTTTAAATTGGGCATATCGGGGAGAGATCCACTTCATGTATGGCCACCTTTAGTTAGAGAGAGCTAAGCAGTTAGGCCGCTCCCCGCAAATGAGCTGTAGTTAGAAGTAGGTAAGAAACTACACTTCAGAGCTTCCCCCCTAGAGACCTCCTTGAGTGGAGGAGGGTGAGGGACAGTGAGAACCTCCGTGAGTGGAGGAAGGAGATGTGTGTGTGTGTAGCTGGGAAAAAGAGTGTGATTCCCCAAGAGTTGGAGAGCACTTCAAAAGGACTGGAGAGAGGAAGGGGCAAATCCAATAACGCGCGAAGCGTCTAACGCTGGCGCTAATTCGGCAGCGTGACGTCAAATCGGAACATCAGAAATTCACTTACACCGGCTCTGGTGAATTTACGCTAGTGAAGTAGATAGACTTGCGCAACTTCGCACCCTTACGCCAGGCGAATGTGCACACTGACGAAGGATCGTAATTACGCAAATTCACTAAGATCAACTTTTTGCTGAACGTTAGCACCAGGCGAAGTTCAATACAATAGATAGGAGGTTGAAAAAAATATGGACAAAAAAACGCTGTGGTGTGTTTTCCCATTGTGGGTGATAGTCTGAAAAAGATTGTTTTTTTTGGGGGGGTTAGCCTCCTTCCCCCCTACATTTCCTAACATATGACAACACAACTATACAGGGGGCACATGTAGGGCAATAGAACAACTTTATGTACTTTATTTTTTTTTTTATTAAAGGTTTCCTGGGCTTGTGTAGTGCAACGTAGTGGCTGTAACATATACTTCTATCATATTTTGAAATTCGTGCTGTATACAAATTAGGCTTCACTAGCGTAATTGCGCTATGGCTAGCGAAGTAACACTAGTGTAAATACACTACCGTTCGCCGACCTGAGTGCAAATTCGCACTTTAGTGAATTTGCATGACGCTGGCGAAAATTCGCCTGGCGAAGTGCAGCAAACGCGTTTTTTCAGATCTTAGTGAATTTGCCCCGAAGAAAGAAACCCCTCCCAAGAGACAAGAGTGCGTCCCAGAGAGGATTCTGGGATTTGTGTATGTCCACGCCTGTAAGTGCTGGAAACGTGAGTTTGTGTGAACACAAATGTGGGTGTTAGAGCAGGACTACTATTCCCTATGTGAGGCAAGTGTGCTGAGCATTGTTTGTGTTAGTAATAGAAGCCAGCCAAGCAGCATTTGAACTCATAAAGGCGGTGTCGGTCTGTGCTGAAGACTGTGCCGTGGATATGGGATTCGCTACCTGAAGGTCACTATATATATATATATATATATATATATATTAATATATATAAATAGCTCTTTAGTAATTCAGTATGCTGAATGTTGATTGATTTTGGGATGACCTTGTGGCATAATGAGTGCTCTAGGGAAGGCCTGACAGTCAAATATTGCCACTGCATAGCTACAGTTTACACACACACTAATCCCTATTTTACTACTGTGACCTGGAGCAAGAATGTGGAAGAATTACTGTTACGTTATCTTAACTTAACCACCATGGATTTTAGCTGTTAATAATTAAGCTGGTTAAAAACAAGACTACTAAACAGTTCTGTGATCCTGTAACTGTTTAAAATACATATTTTACCTGGGCCTTTAGAAATAAGAAAAACTTTTTTTTTTAAAGATGTTTATTATTGTGTAGCTGTGGGAGGTTGTAACAGACTATGGTTAACTAGAGGAAACCAGTGTACAGGAATTAGTAACTGTTGCTGCTAAACTAAAAAGTCTCCTCTGTGGTTTATATGTTACTTTCAAATTCATGTGTTAATTTCAAAAAAATCCGACCACCAACAGATAATATCTGGGTGCTCAATTGCTCAATTCCCATTGCTTAATGTGGTAAGAGAGGCAAGGGTAATATGACAGATGTCTTTCTTGTCTACTGCAAATCTTTTATGTTGAATACGAAACTCACGGAGTGGCTAATTTTTGGAGCTGTTTTGTGCAATTCAGACAGAAACCATACATCTCTCCTATAAATTAGGGCTTTTGATTTTCACTCCATAATGCAAGAACTACAGATTGAACTAGGAGGCAATTACAGTTTGGATGATTAACCCCAATAGGCAATAATATAAATTAATTGGGTTGTGGGACAAAACCAATGTAAATCGTCCTCACCATTCACACTGAATCAAAAGCACCTGGTGCAGTTTTCTGTGGGTGATTGCTGAGCGAAACATGGCAGTCACAGGGGGTCATTTGTAAAGTTCGCGCAGCGCATAATTGTTCGCAAATGGTAGTTTTGCCCATGCTTTATCCTGAACGCTACTAGATTGCACTACTGTACCTGTCTTTCCGTTTTTTGCGAATTTGCATTGTGAATGAATTTTTGCAAAAAACTCGCAAACAAGATGGTTCTTTGCGTGAGTACAGGCATTTTGCGAGGTTGTTTTGCGCGAAAATAGCGTTAAATATAACTTAAATTGCAATTTGCGAAACAGTTTCGCAAATATTTTCTACGCCACCAAAGCTGTGGCGCAGAGTGTTCGCAATTTGTGATTTTTTTCCATATTTAAAAAGCTCCTATAGACATTCACTATGTGAAAAACAAATTCGCAAATCTGTTTTGCGAAATTGTTCGCAATTTGTGATTTTTTTCCATATTTAAAAAGCTCCTATAGACATTCACTATGTGAAAAACAAATTCGCAAATCTGTTTTGCGAATTTGCACACTTTTATTCAGCTTTATAAATATAACCAGGCGCAGGGCAAATATATTCACTCTGCGAACCAATCTGCCCTGCGCGAAGTTTATAAATGACCCCCACAGTGTTCGAGAAATAGTCACCCATTCATCTGCACTAAACTGCACCGGACAAGTTCAAAATGAATGGGGGCATACTTGCACCGTGTGCCATTCCCCTAACCGTTTTTATTTCTGTTTTTTAAAATGGAGAATCCTTGCAAATCACTCTTGTTGGTTAGCACAGATACCACAAGAAAGCCTTAGCCCCACACAATCCCAAATACACAACAGTAATACACAACGCTCCGATGGACTTCAGAATTTCTTGAGCAAGAGACTGAATTCAATAATTATTTGCATTATACTGTATATCAATCCCTTGGAGAGCTGCTTGTTTGCCACTGCATCCTGACGTATTTGAGCTAGCATCTGGGTAATTACCTAGTTGTACTGATTTCTGTGCTGCCATGTAGTAATTATCTGTATTAATTAACATTTTTTCGCAATCATCAAATAATTAAGTACCAGATTCTAAAGCCACTCTCTTCACTTCTGTATAGTTGCACTCGACACTGCATGGGTCAGACACTGGTGGGGAGAGTTATTATTGTACAGTAGTGATGGGCGAATTTATTCGCCAGGCGTGAATTCGCAGCGAATTCCGCGATTCGCCGCCGGCGACTAAATTTGCGAAACACCAGTGAAAATTTGCTGTTCCCTTTTTCTCTTGGAGTGATGGTACACTCAGGGCCGCTATTAGAAATCACAGGGCCCCGCACAACAAAATTTTTGGGGGCCCCGCCCATGCTAGCACCCAAGCTCCGCCCCTAATCCCCGCCCATTCCACATCAAAATTAAAAGACCACACAGACATCAGCGCTAAAAACGTAACCCCCCAAGGCTAAAAAAAAATTGGTGCCAGCCCCCATAAAAAAAACCATTGGGGCCAGGGCCCCCATAAAAGGTTTTTTTTAAAAATTGGTGGTCAGGGCCACAAACAAGTTAACAAAAATATTGGGGCCCCATTAAATATTTTTTTGAAAAAAATTGGTGACCAGGGCCCCCCTATAAGTTAAAAACCAGGGTCCCCTTACAAGTGGATTAAAAAAAACCAAAAAAAAAACCCACATTGGTGTCAGTAGAATTGAACTTGAGGCTTCAGGACTTCAGTTATAGCTGTTTTCATGACTTCGGTTCTTTTCACCGCTTCAGGACTTCAGTATCAGCTCCTTTCGTGACTTAGGGTACTTTCGCCGCTTCAGGATGTCAGTGTCGGCTCCTTTCGGGACTTCGGGTCTTTCCGCCTCTTCAGGACTTCGCAAATGTTCGGTTCTTCCGCATTCTGCAGCAGGACTTCGGAGCGTAAGGTGCTGCGCTCATAAGGGGGGCCCGACTCTTTAAAGATTGCAGCGCTGCCGGGCCCCCCTTCAGCCCCAGGCCCGGGACACTTGTCCTCCCTGCCCCCCCCTGATGGTGGGCCTGGGCAGTGGCGTAACTACTCCCTGGTGGGCCCCGGTAGAGGATGGGCACCTGGGCCCCCCCGTAGGGGCCCTTATCTCTATAAATCGCATGCTGGAGTGTTGATGACATGTGTACTGTAAAATCTCCCACTAGATAACCACCTGCCATAACCATTTTCGTGGCTAGGATGGGCCCCAAGGGGGTAGGGACCCTCTGCACCCCTGGTAGTTACGCCACTGGGCCTGGGTACACCATAACTCCCAACTGTCACGTTTTCAGCGGGACAGTCCCACTTTTGACCGTTCAACTCGCATTCCGCGTTTGTACTGGAAAGTCCAGGCTGAACTGCACTGAACAGCCAGAAAAAGAAACAAAGTTTCTAACTTAATTGGCAGAGAGCCCAGGTCCAAATCCGATACTTTGTAACAATTTTGAAAAAGCAAATAAGTAATTGTAACAATTTAGATAAGACGGTCATGGGGAAAAGTTAGACTTACAGTTTAAAGGGCAATTAACCTTCATTAGCAAAATTGTAATAACTGAAAAAACCACAGAAATATGTTTGTTCATAACCTGCCAAATTTTGTAAAATGAACATGGTAAGTATGGGATGTGGACACAAAAATGAGCATGGTCAGAAAATTCCACCCTTTTGTCCCTCTTTTACTTTCTAAAATGTTGGGAGGTATGCTACTCACTCGCATGGAAGGACACAAATTCTGAGCTGTGTCCAGTTATTATTGTAAATATTGTATGTCTGTCATTCTTCATGTTGTTTATTTTTTTGTTTTTTTTTCACCTACAGTATATGACTCTTTTGTTTTGCATACTTTCTAAGAGCATCAAATCTCTTGAAATCAGTTTAATGGATGGTTATGGGGCTTGGAACATTATGCATACCTCCCAACTGTCCCGATTTTGACAGCTCAGCCCCCAGCCACCAATTGTTAGTGTAATGTCCTACACATTGATTGAATCGAATGATTCGAATGATTCAAATAAAAATCTATTCGACTGTCAAAGTATTTCCCCTTTATATTTTTATTCGACTGCCTAGTTCGCTAGATCAAAGCTACCCCATTGTGTTTCATTATTTCTGATCGAATAAAAATATTCGATCGAATGGTTAAAATCGTTCATTTCCTATTTGATCGTTCGACCAATAGAATTGCGGTAAAATCCTTTGAATTCGCTATTTGAGTTCAAAGGATTTTACTTCCCACAGTATTACCAGCTATTCCCATGCTCGAATTCAAAGATTTTTTAACCCTCAAATTCGACCTTTAGTAAATCTGCCCTTTAATGCCTGCACTTTGATTCATTTGTAACAATTTAAGATAAACAGGTCTCTTGGCTATTCACCTTCATTAGCAAAACTTTTATAACACATAAAACATTGTCATAAAACATCCAGAAACATGTTCCAGCTTTCCATTCCAAATGTTGTAAAACAAACATGGTATTTAGGGAGTGTGGCCATAAAATGGATGTGGTCAAAAGAATTCACCGTGTGCTGCACACATCTGATATTTTTGTAACTTTTCCATTTTTGAAACATTTATCGGCTTTAAATCTCATCTGCCACTTATCTGCCCAGATTGGCAGTTTGTTCAGATTAGTGATTTGCAGGTTACACAACCCGCGCCGACCACCTGCGCCCATCCCGAACCCAACTTCTAAGTTCCTTCTATACAGGGCCACCATCAGGGGGCTGAAGCATTACGAACAATTACAAAGTCCTGAAGAGGCGAAAATACCCGAAGTCACGAAAGGAGCCGACACTGATCTCCTGAAGTGGCGAAAAGAACTGAAGTCATGAAAACAACTATAACTGATGTCCCGAAGCCACGAGTTCAATTCTACTGACACCAATGTGGGGTTTTTTGTTTTTTTTTAATCCCTGGCCACCAATGTTTTATTTTAATACTCTATAGGCCCTTGCACCAATATTTTTTTAAATATTTTTTGGAGCCCAATTTTTTTTTAACATGTATGGGGGGCCCTGGCTCCAATGTTTTTTTCAAAAATATTTTTTGGGGCCCCAATTTTTTTTTAATTTGTGGGGGGGGGGGCCTGGCGCCAATGGTTATTAAAAAAATATTCTTTGGGGCTTGTAAGGGGGGCCCTGGCACCAATGTTTTTTTTTTTTGTTAAATATTCTTTGGGGCCCCATTTTTTTTGTAACTTATAAGGGGGGCCCTGGCGCCAATGTTTTTTTTTTTAACTTCTAAGGGAGCCATGACCATCAATATGTGTGGGGGGGGGGTTACTTTTTTAGTGCTGATATCTGTGTGGTCTTTGATGTGGAGTAGGCGGGATCAGGGGTGGGGCTTGGGTGTCAGCGTGGGCGGGGCCCAGGGGGCCCCGAAAATTTTGTTGTGCCGGGCCCCGTGATTTCTAATGGTGGCCCTGCTTCTATAGGCCCACTCCTTCCCGCCAATTATGTCACAAAAGGGGCAGGGCTAGCAGACGTGATTCTATAATAAGTGAACCGGGAAGTCGGAAGCCAGCAGTTGTAAGGTCGTGGGCGGGGAGAGCAGTCAACCGCACCCACTGGTGACCCAGAAGATGGAGCGTGAGGTCAACTTGCTAGACCCGTGGGTCCCACGGCTGCTATCAGGTTGGCCCGCACATCACTAGTTCAGATCCCCTTCAATATTCAACACTCAATATGTGCTGCACAGTTTTGTACCATCTGTTACACCGATGCATTGATTCCATTGCTCTCCCCATAGTCGTTTATTAGCACATTAAAGAAGTGGACTACAAGAGAAAGGTCAGATTTATTGTACAATGTATCTGGAAAAAAGTTGTTGGTAATTTTTATAGGGTGTGTCAGTTTTGTATATTAGGTTTGGCTGTGTACCCTGCTGACAATTTATTTTTTTGCAGCTACTCTAGGACAGTCATATATTTATATATACTGTATTTGGGGGGGGGGCTTTGCATTTTTTTTTTTTAAACAAAAGAAAAACTAAAATTTGAAATCGCTGCATGTTGTACCTGTAATTTGCCAGGAGGTGTCATTGTATACATTCCATCAGTGCCATGCTTTCAAATCTCCAAGTACAATGGTAACAAAAACACGGTGGTTTACATAGAAAAGATAGTATAGTTCATATCTGATGCTCAATGTACACAGATAAATGCAAAAATACAATTACTTTCCAGATTAGACGTTAGAGAGTCAGCAGGATTGAAAATAGTTTTATGAAGAAACTTGTGATAAGGTTTTCTGCATATCTTTTAGAGTGCAAGCACTTCATCTATAATAAGAATTAAACATTGCTTTGATTTGTGCTACTTATTTCAAATGTATGTGAAATACATTTTTATTTCAGTGTACCTAATTAGTCAACCAGCAGGTGGCACCAACCCCTCAGGTTGAACTGTAGGGGAAATGCCTAATAAAAGGGAGTGACCAAGGTGGGAATCTCCTCTTCTGGCATAATGATGGCATGATATGCAACTGGGCAAGTCCTAAGGAAAAGGGGTCTGCACTTGGCTAGGATTAGGATGAGAAGGAGCTCAGTTAAATAAACAAAAATGGCATGATGGTATTGGGGCAATGGCCAGTGAGAAAGGGGTACATCATACAAAGAAGAGGAGAAGGATGCATCACATCAACTCAATGGGTTTCATGTGAGCAAACAACCAATGAAACATGACGTGGAAAACAGTGAGAGAATACAATCATACTTTTGTTGATACAGTGGGGGTGTTAACCATATATCCGAGGAGCTCAGTGTCAGGATGACCCCAGAAGTGGGCAGATTAAAAATAGCAGGGGCAAAAAGTGCTGTAATATGGGGGGGGGAAAGTGATGGCACTTATGGTCATATATAACCCCTATATGTAAAGAAGAAACACAAGGCACAACAATAAATATATATCAGTGTGCATGCATATACTAGCACTGGGTCAATTCACCCCCTGCACTAACCCATTTCATCCAATCAGGAAACAAGTTGTGATCAGTCTACTGCTGGTTGAATAATAACAGCAAATTTATTAGATATTGAGGCAAATGAGGCAAATCTGCCCAGTGGTAGCAAATAAGCAACTATGTGCTACCCTTATTGTTAAAGGGGCTGTCCACCTTCCAAACACTTTTTCAGTTCAGTTGTTTTTTTCAGTTACTTTTCATATTTAATTTTTTACCACTGTTCTTGTCTCTGGTGTTTGCGTCTTGCAGCTCAGTAATTCAGGTGCAGACTCTAAACTGTTACAATGTTGTCACATTAAGTTGACACATTTCTCAGCAGCATCTCTGGAGTATTAGAGTAGAACTACATGAGCGTTTTTTATCAGATTTTGTGGCTCAGATATTATCTGATCCTTTATGCAACACCATGCTAACGCCACGCAACACCACACTACGCCATGCAACATCAAAAGCTTTGTAGGATGCTACAAAATCTGATGCTCCTCGGCTAGAATGTATAGTCAGATCAGATAAGTCTGATGGAGACTTTTGTTCATGCGTTTACATCCGACAGTCAATATGTTTTAATTAGAAAAAATAGTCTTTCCGACACCATCCGTCAGATGAAGAAGCACCATGCAGCATTCACATCTGACAGCCATGTTGTGTTGGATGGAAAACTTTACATGTAGTTTATGCATCTGATTTTTGTATCAGTCCCATTATTTTTGAACCCACATGACAACATTGTGCGTTTTGTCGATCAGACACCATCTTACAACTACAGAGCTTGTGTAGTTCTACCCTTTGTAAACAAGGAAAAGTTGTGCTCTCCACTACTCCTAAGTAACAATTTTATCAGTTCTGACAGCTGCCTGTAATGGAACTTAGATGGTGTATTCAAGCTATTTTCAGGGTCGGGGTATAATATATTTTGAAAAATTCAAGTTTTTTAAAAAAAAAATAAAACTTGAAGAATTCAAGTTCTCTTTAACCTGAAAATCTACTCTACAAATATTCATGGAAAACACAACACGGAACCTTAATAAATAACGTGTGTGGGTCAGACCCATTTACAGTACATGACATACACTGTTTACCAATCGGCAAATGATTCTGAGATAGGAGGATAAAGCAAAATATAGAAAACTTGATGTTTTTGCAATCTAGTGATTGGTGGGCACTGAAGGACATTATAGTGGAATCTACATTAAATTAAAGAACAAGGAAAGGCAAAGAAATACAATCCCATTTTACCTTCTTTAATGAAAAAGAAACCTATCTCCATTATACTTTAATTAAAAAATGTGTAACGTTTTTATAAGAAACCTGACTGAATGCAGTGAAATTCTCCCTTCACTTAGTGCTGTGGATAGGAATTGTCAGACAGCCAATCATACTTATGAACAGCAGGGGGAGACTCCGCCTTACTTTGCAGTGCAGAACTCAAGTAGCTTTGTTTGTTTCCCTGTTTTGATCATTTATGACAATCCCTAAGCAGCCCAGACCACACTGAGCATGTGCACAGTCTTGGTCTTGCAAAGATGTATAACAAAGTTACAAGATGACAGCCCCCTGTGGCCAACTTTGAAAGCATGAATCATTTGTTTGATTAGGCTTGTGGTGCAGTAAGTTCATGTTTATGTTTAGTATACAAAATACAGTATTTCCAGCCTTATTCTATTTTACACTTTCCTTGTCCTTTAACAAAGTGTAACAGAGAAGTAAAACCTGTCCCCCCATAGGTCCCCCTCCCTCTGGCCTACTTCCCCCCCCCCCCGGGGCAAATGCCCCAAACTTGTTACTTACCCCTCCTTCTAGATGCTCTCCAGCGAAGTTCACGGCTGCCATCTTCTCATGAGCGGTCTTCTTCTTGCAGTGAGCAGCTTCTTTGGCGCATACGCAGTAGGAGGCATTTGCCGGTTCCTGATCTACTGCACATGCGCCAGAAGACACCGATGGATCCAGGAAGAAGACGCTCGTGATAAGCTGGCAGCCATGAACTCTGCTGGAGATCTCCTAGAAGAAGGGGTAAGTAACAAGTTAGGGGCATTTGCCCCGGGGGGGGGGTGGTAGGACAGGAGGGACTCATTTGGGGCTGACAGGATCTACTTCTCCTTTAATTACAGGCTCTAATTAACAGTGCCCTCTATACCTAATGTAGGAAGCAGTTTTGTCTTTCTAATCCTGCTCGGGGGGGTCACTGACTATAGCTATAGTTGATACATGTCTATGAGGATTCTCATTTATACAGATCCTGATATACAGTATCTAGTAGAATTATGTCAAAGGCAACTGAACATTTATAGGTTTATTTATTAAAGCTCACATTTTTCTGTTCAGTTTTCAAGGGAAAACAAATGTTTGGACAAAAAAAAAACTCCAATTCTCTATTTTTATTATACCCCAAAACTGCTAAAAGTCGGATTCTGAAAACTCCATCTCAAAACCTGTTGAGGTGCTGTAGAAATCAATGGCAGATGTCCCTTTTCCAATCTGAAGATATTGTGATCCATACTGGGTTTCGTAAATAACCCAGAAAATTCAGGGTTTTCTGGAGATAACTCCCAAAAAATTGAATAATTTGAGTCTTTTCACAATTTTATCGAGGATTTTCCTGAACTTTTCAAGTTGTTTTATTAACACATAAGGTAACATTGTCGCTGGGCGTTTGGTCGAGTTTGTTTTATTGAAATAATGAGAAAAAAAATGAGTTTTAGCAAATAACTCCTGAACATCAATGGTCGCAAATTGAAAGTCACTGAAAAAAGTCTTTATTGTGGCATACTATCTGAAAACATCTGAACTGTAAGCAGTGTTGGAAGATGAACAGCCCAGTTAAAGTTAAATAATAGGCAGGTGGTAATCATGGCAGAGAGAGTTCATGTGAGAACAGAATTATTTCTTCACCAACAAAACCAAAGAGATATTGTCTGTGACTGGAGTTCTGCAACATGTACAAGAAGTTAAAGGGGTTGTTCACCTTTGAGTTAACTTTTAGTATAATGTAGAGAGTGATATTCTGAGACAATTTGCAATTGGTTTTCGTTTTTTATTGTTTGTGGTTTTATAGTTATTTAGCTTTTTATTCAGCACCTCTCTAGTTTGCAGTGTCAGCAATTTGGTTTCTAGGGTACAAATTACCCTAGCAACCCTGCATTGATTTGAATAAGAGACTGGAATATGAATAGGAGATGGACTGGATAGAAAGATGAGTAAAAAAAATTAGCATTAACTATAAATGTGTAGCCTTACAAAGTATTTGTTTTTAGATGGTGTCAGTGACCGCCATTTGAAAGCTGCAAAAAAAAAAAGAAGAAAATTGCATATAATTACAAAACTATGAAAAATAAATAATGAAGACCAATTGAAAAGTTTCTTAGAATTGGCCCTTCTACAATATACTAAAAGTTAACTTGAAGGTGAACCACCCCTTTAAATGTTTAAAGGGCAAAGAAAGTCTAAAATAGAACAAGGCTGTAAATGCTGTATTTTGTATACTAAACATAAAAATGAACTTACTGCACCACAAGCCTAATTAAACAAATAATTTATGCTTTCAAAGTTGGCCACAGGGGGCTGTCATCTTGTAACTTCATTATACATCTTTGCAAGACTAGACTACATACACATGCTCAGTGTGATCTGGGCTTCTTAGGGGTCGTCATAAATGATCAAAAAACAAAGCTGCTTGAGTTCTGCATGGCTGGTAAATAAGGTAAGGGCTCCCCCTGCTGTTAATAAGTCTGATTGTTTCCCTGCCAGAAGTTAGGGAATGTCTGACAATTCCTATCCACAGCAGTAAATGAAGAGAGAATTTCACTGCATACAGTCAGGTGTCTTATAAAAACGGTACACATTTTTTAATTAAAGTATATTGGAGATAGATTTCTTTTTCATTAAAGAAAGTAAAAATGGGATTTTATTTCTTTGCCTTTCCTTGCCCTTTAATGACAGCCCTACTGTATGACTGTGATATTCCCCAGTCAGGTGCAATTGGGAGAGCACCTTATTATACACATAATAGCTTAGATTTATGGTTATGGAACTCTTCTCCTCAAGTGTAACATAACAGAACCGTCTGAAACAGAACTACTGAAATTAGGCTTACCTGTCCTCAAACATTACTGCTATATATATAATAATATAATATACTATTGCATTCAAACAAGTTCCAAAGCAGAAATTGTTTCTTGTAATGATTTTTTTAGTTCAGCAACTGGCACATGGTTTCCAGGTAAGCCTGTAAGGATCATAACTTGTACAGATTCACTTATGATAATGAATGAGACATACTTGTGGTTTCACTATGATCAGATATGAACGGTGTCAAACCTGCAGCCCTCCAGCTGATAATGGACTTTAGTTGAAGTTCATCAACATCCAGAGGGCTTCAACATATACATATCCCTGACCTATACAGAATCTTAAAATAACCCAAATCTAAAATAAGATGTTTATTTATGGTTTAATTATCTGAGAAGGAGTTATTTTTCCTTAAGTAGAACGTGACAGCTGCAAATATATTTTCACAATTAATTCATGTCTAACAAGTTCTCAACAAGTACTCAAATACTGTTATTTATTTGTTTTTAGGTAATGTGAAGTACACATCCCATGTGTCTCTTTTGTATCCATGTCTCAAAATAAGTCACTACTCAGAGAGATGCCTATAGTAGCAGTGAGATAATAGTCTCTGGGAAGGGAGTGTGACTGTGGGATAGCAGGTATAGTAGGGAGAGATGGTGCCTATAGTAGCAGTAGGGATAATAGTCTCTGGGAAGAGACTGTGTCTGTGGGATTACAGGTATAGTAGGGAGAAGCATATGCCCCAGCACACATTTTTCACTCTCTAAAAAGGGACAATGAGTCTGGGCAATGTGCAGCGTTATAGTAGAAGCATGATAACAGTAAACAGTAAATACTGCACTCTACTGAATTATTTCTGTCATTGGGTTTACGGGACTCCAATTGCTTACAGTATTGAATGGAAATCAAGCCAGCCCTTATAGGCACACTAAAGGTGGCC
This sequence comes from Xenopus borealis, assembly GCA_024363595.1. Lineage (NCBI taxonomy): Eukaryota > Metazoa > Chordata > Amphibia > Anura > Pipidae > Xenopus > Xenopus borealis. The sequence continues at coordinate 204,443,702 of CM044431.1, forward strand.
ATACGCCAAACGAGCGGATCTCTCCCCGATATGTGGGTGACATCGGGCTGATCCAATCGTGGGCCCTAGGGCCCACCGATCGGATCATAATGGAGGCCAAATGGGCGGTTGGATCGCAGGACCACATCAACGATCCGACCGTCCATTTGTCGACATTGCCAAACGAGCGGATCTCTACGTGTATGGCCTTTAGTGTGCCTATAAGGGCTGGCTTGATTTCCATTCAATACTGTAGACACATTTAGCCTAATAATACCATACCTTTCATTAGATTGGATGATTTCTTTCTAATATCCAAGTCTATCGAGATCCTAAGAGCTACAGTTAGTTAGTACATATATCAGTATGTATAGTTTATATTTGTGAGTGTAAAGGCCTGTATAACTATAAATATATATATACATATATAATAGTCCAGAGAAAGCACTCACGGCATAATCCATCAGCTGTATAACAACATATATTTATTTGTGCACGGTGTATCAACATGTTTCAGCCAACATGGCTTTCAATAGGAAATCCGTGGCGGGGGTTAGGGAATTTAATGAAGCACTAGTTAAGGCACCCAAGGGCCGCCCCCACAATTCTGGGGTGCCTATATATAAATACGGCCCTGGGATCTGTATCAAAGCTTTTCAGGCTTTTTTAGATGAGAAAAAGAAATGCTCTTTAGTGCTCCCCTCATGGCTGCAGCTAAGCCAGAGGTGTAACAACAAGAGGAGCATATGCCTACTGGGGAGCACAGGGTTCCTAATTGATGTGAAATTTCAGTTTATATGTACAAAATAACGTGTCTCTTAGTAGGTTTTTTTTGGGGTGGGTTATTTTGACTCTAGGCTACGTAACATCTAGTAATGACACTGGCTGCAGACAACAGCTAAGAATAACTAGGGACAGTTGCTGAGGAAATTTATGGGCAAGATTGATTTTCAGTTGCAGCTTCTGATCATGTCAGGATTGATGTCTCGTAGCTTGCGCCCACTCTCCCTTAAATCTGATTTCATTCTGCCCCAAGTAGCAGATACAGGTTTACTAGATAACAGATCTTTCCATAATTTGGATCTTTATACCTGAAGTCTACTAAAAAGTCCTGTAAACATTAAATAAACACAATAGGCTGGGTTTGCCTCCAATCAGGATTAATTATATCTTAGTTGGGATCAAGTACAAGCTACTGTTTTATTATTACAGAGAATTTACTTTTTTTTTTTTTTTTTTTTTTTTTTTTTTTTTTTTTTTTTTTTTTTTTTGATTATTTGGATTTTTTTTTTAACTGCCTTTTTGTAATTCGCAGTTTTCTGGATAACAGGTGAACAGCTTTCTGGATAAACCCAATAGGCTTGTTTTGCCTCCAATCAGGATTAATTATATCTTAGTTTGGATCAAGTACAAGTTACTGTTTTATTATTACAGAGAATTTACATTTTTTTTTTTAATTTGGATTATTTGGATTTTTTTTTAACTGCCTTTTTGTAATTCGCAGTTTTCTGGATAACAGGTGAACAGCTTTCTGGATAAACCCAATAGGCTGGTTTTGCTTCCAAACAGGATTAATTATATCTAAGTTTTGATCAAGTATAAGATACTGTTTTATTACAGAGAAGTTTTTTTTTTAAATTACAAATTTCGATTAATTGGATTTTTTTTGCAGCCTTCTGGATAACAGGTTTCTGGGTAAAAAAATAAATAAATAAAGATCTATTGGTTTTTCTGTATTCAGTACTGGTGTGTAATCAGGGGAGAATTGAATCAATTAACATGTGAGTTTCAATGAGATGATGAACACGTATGAACACCTGTGAGTGTGGGGTCTAAATAGTGTAACATTTGAGCAACAAGCAGACGGGTTGTATGAACAGGTGTTGCTTCTGCTGCAGAGAGAAACCCTTGCAAATCTCTTTATTTAAACACCAGTCTTTGTTATCAGGATTATTTGAATACTGGCTGACATTATTCTCTAGTACACTGTGCTTCAGACAAGCCTGCCAGGAGGTTTGCATGTATCCCCAAATACCAATGGCATCAGCAACATCTGGAGAGCCCTTTCTCCCTGTAGCCAGAAGTTCCCCCATAGCCAGCAGTGGGCACTAACTGAGTATTAAGTATGTACAGGTATGAGAACTGTTATCCAGAATTCTTGGGACTTGTGGTTTTCCAGATAATGCATCTCTCTGCATTTAGATTTTCATACCTTAAAGGGATACTGGCATGGAATTTTTTCAGAATGCATGAGTTAATAGTGCTGCTCCAGCAGAATTCTGCTTCTGAAATCCATTTCTCAAAATAGCTAACAGATGTTTTTATATTTAATTCTGAAATCTGACATGAGGCTAGATATAGTGTCAGTTTCCCAGCTGCCCCCGGTCATGTGACTTGTGCTCTGATAAATTTGAGTCACTCTTTTCTGCTGTACTGCAAGTTTGTGTGACATCCCCCCCACTCTCCACCCCCAGTAGCTTAACAACAGAATATTGGGACAGTCACAAGATAACAGCTGCCTGGTAGATCTAAGAACAGCACTCAATAGTAAAATCCAGGTCCCACTGCCACACATTGAGTAGGAGAAACAACAGCCTGCCAGAAAACAGTTCCATGCTAAAGTTCTGGCTCTTTCTGAAAGCACATGACCAGGCTAAATGACCTGAGATGGCACCTACACACCAATATTACAACAACAAAAAAATACACTTGCTGATTCAGGAATTAAATTTTATACGAATTATTTACAGTGTAAACAGTGTAATTTAGAAATACTACTAGAAAATCATGTAAACAGTAAATAAATCCAAAAGACTGGTTTTGCTTTATATTAGAATCAAGTACAAGCCACTATTTTATTATTATTATTACAGAGAAAAAAGCAAATCATTATTAAAAATGTAGATGATTTGAGACCTGTTTACATTACTATTAGGGAGAAAACCAGATACATTTACTAATGCAGCACATAAATTGATCCAACACATATTAATGGCAGCCAGACTTACTATAGCTAGTCATTGGAAAAAAAACCTTCACTCCCTTTAACAACCTTGAAATCCAAAATACTATTCATAGTAGTTAATGAAAAGCTTACACATCTCCTTAAAGAAGACATGGAAGCTTTCTACAAAGTCTGGCTGCCTTGGTTAACCCACGAAAATGACCCACAACTATTCTTAGCACTACACATCTGAACCTAGAAAGAATGTGCATTATAACAGGAGGACATACCCACAGGCGAGAAAAGGTACAACTTTGAACTCAAATGATGAACATTCAAACTCATAGCTATAGAACTTGTGTCTTTTTTTCTTTCCCCATAATCTTTATCTTCATAATCTAATTCTCTTGTGCATATTTTATACACCAAGGTGTATGTTGTTACATATGATATATGCTCAATAAAAATGTCAGTTTATAAAAAAAAAAAAAATTAGATGATTTGGATAAAAAGGAGTCTATGGGAGACAGTCTTTCCGTAATCCGGAGCTTTCTGGATAACGGGTTTCGGGATAAGGGATCCGATGCATCTACCAGGTAGGCTAAAGGGAAACAAAAACCCCTCTAAGATTGTCTTAAATTTGCTTTTTTATTAAATTTGTTTGTAAAGTGTATCCTCTTTATATTCTGTGTAGGAGCTTCCATGCCAGGTGCATAAATGCTATACGCTCCCTGATTTCAGTGCTGTGTTTAAGTAAATAAGCACCCAGGAGTTAATTGCATTTTGTCAGCATTGTGTACATAATTAAGTGCCGGAGGGGCGCACCTTTCAGCATTAAACGGCACAGCAGAAATGGTGCAGCCCTCCCCTCCATCCCTTCTGTGTACGTTGACAGATAATCGATTGTGATGTGAATGATTCAGGAAATAAAATCAATAAAATCTAGAGTACCTTTTTATTAGCTGTATCATTGTGTATTAAGTTCTGCCAGTGTCTGTCCTCCATAGGGAGATCCAGTCAAATTTCTGGTTTATTTTGGGATACTTTCCGTTACCAGGCTTCCTAATGACCAAGCAAATCTGTTCCCTGTCTATTGACTTAGGGCAGGTGTACAGGAATATCTCCTCCTACCCTGGACTTGGGGAAGTCACCGGCATGCAAGGTGCAATAAATCTCAGGCACTTCAGATGATTAAAATAAAATCCAAGAGCCAATCCAAAGGCTTGTGACGTAAGCTTCTACACAACTGTTTCCACTGGTGACATAGTGATCTTTGCATTTTGGGAATAAGGGCACTGGGCTGGGAGCCTGTGTATAAATAGCTCACATCTTTAGCCTTCATTACCTGTTTACCTTGTCTGGTTGTTTGCGGACACACAGGTATGATGAGAGCTATTTTTTTCCAAGGTTATTAACTGTTCTTTCTCAGAGTTTCTTTTGCTCATTTGTAACTGCAGAGATAAAAGCGTTCATTATTTCTTTTATATATTAAAACCAGACTGCAGGCTGTGGATAGAATTCTGCACTTCACGCTATGTAAAGACTGCTAATTATAGAATAAGTATGATTTTGCTGTAAATATTCCATGGAGGGCATATTAGTAGAAGGGTTGCCCTGGTGACTTGTGGTTTACGTAGATGGCAAAGCCTGATCTTACGTTGTAGCTCTCGCCAACCTCCTGTCTAACCTCTTCCTTTCATGCCAGATACCCTTTAATCACAATGCCCACCCAGCTGGAATGCGCCATGGACACCATGATCCGAATCTTTCACCACTACTCTGGCAAAGAAGGGGATAAATATAAGCTCAACAAAGGCGAACTCAAGCAACTGTTGCAGAGCGAGCTGACAGATTTCCTTGCGGTAAGAACGTGTTCCACAGACATTTATAGAGTTAGAGTTCAGCCTTCTGAATGCCTGAAGGGTGAACAATGGAGTCTGAATGGCTGGGTACACCCTTCCATCACTAAATCTGTCTTTATACTGTAATGTGCATTGTGTATATAAGTGCAGCGGCTGAAATTTAATTAAATACGTTTATATATAGATTATAGTTTATATTGTGCAGGCATAACATGGCATGTTCTGGGTATGGATTATGTTTTGGGGTTGGAGGCCATAGATTACTGTGCAGAGTGTTCCTTTGCTCCTCTTTGTTAATGAGCCCAGCCCACAGCCTGGAAACCCACAGCAGCATCTGAATTCACTTGCACCTTGTAGTGCGTATTCCTTCTTGTTCTATTGATATCACAATGTCCATCCATTATATAGATATCATTTAATATTATTCCACTACCCGCATAAAATATTGTAATGTATGCCACTGTTGCCTTACAGTGTTGGGGTCCCAGGTCCAAGTATTTGCTGTAGGTATTCTCCCGCACTCCAAAAAAACACAGGTTAATTGGCTCCTGATAAAACTGAACTTAATGTGCGTGAATGGGATAGGGGATAGGGGAATGATGTAGAGTCTCTGTAAAGTGTGGCAGAATATGTCTGGGTAATATAAATATAGAAAAATAATGATGCCATGATGTCTGCATCTTAATAATGTGTTTACTATTGTAAATATCAGTAAGAAACACTAAGGCAAAAGTGTAATCTGGGAATAGGAAGACTTTAGTTCTAAAGTGTGTAGGAACTCACTGCACATAAGATTACACTAATTCCCAGAGATTCTTAGTTTTTTTGCCTTATTATTGCAAGTGATTTTCCATATTATAAAGACTATTTGCCATTTCTAAACCTCTTTCAATGTGCAAAAATGTAATTGCTGTGGTGTGGCAGAATAAAAATACCTTCATTTTGATGGACGTGGAGGTTCCCTGGAAGCCAGGACTGCCTGAAATTGTGTTTTCCACATACCTGTTTGCCTAGCAATTAACTGATTCTTTAAATAAAATGTTCCATTCTCCACAATGCTACTGTTATCATCAGAGTGAGTCATACTAAACACTAAGGACTTTGTTACATTAATATAATTGTAAAAAAAAAAAGGCATTGTGCATTCGGACACTGTGCTGTGCAGAATTGCATTGACTGTGCATGCTGGGAACTAATGTCAGTGCTGTTGCAGCTTTAAAAAAAAATGAGGGCTTTGGGTCTGAGGATGGTATGTCTCCTTATATATCAGGGATTTGAACTTGCAAGCCATCAGGTGGGATACTAACTGGGGGTGATATGCTAGCAGTTATAGATTAATGACATAGGATGCAGGGAGTTATAATGCAACAGCAGCTGGAGGGTCACAGGATGCCTATGCTTAATGACATAGGATGCAGGGAGTTATAATGCAACAGCAGCTGGAGGGCCACAGGATGCCTATGCTTAATGACATAGGATGCAGGGAGTTATAATGCAACAGCAGCTGGAGGGCCACAGGATGCCTATGCTGAAGGTTTAAGGTGCCTGGATGTAATAGTCAATGCAGTAGCTACTGCTGCCTTTGCAACATAATATACTAAACCAAGTTAGTACAAGTAAAACCCATTTAATGCACCTTTCCCCCCTCATATATCTAATTTATGAAAATGTAAGCAATCGATTGGTCACTACAGTTAAGGGAAACCCCCAGTATCACAGATATTAGTGCATCCCAGGACACTGTACCCTGACACCTTGCAGAATTCTTGCTTCTCTCTTGCATCAGTCATACAAATCTCTGTGCAAAGCTTATTAGGGGCTTACTATAATGGAGGCAAAGCATGCTACAGTTACTTTTAGCAAAATCAGTCATATTTTCATTCATGCTTTGCCTGTTTGCCAGATCATTTTTAACATTTATTCTGAGGCTTTCGTGGATGGCGTGTAGATACTAGGATACTTATTTTCAAAGCCTTATATTTCAGAAATGTCCTGGGAAGCTTTAAGCATAATTTATATGTAATTCACAGTGATGCAATGATTACCGTGTATTCACAAGGGTTTAATCACATCAGTCCCCTATCCTGTGGCAAGTCAGCATCTCCCATCCACCCACTCACCCACCATGTTTATCAGAGAAAACAGTATTCAGAGAAGCCAAGAGAGACATCGAGTTTAATCAATTTAGAGAAATTCTGAAGAGCCAAGATAAGCATTATCCCCCCTGGGCAAGTTCTTCTCTGCAGCATTTACAGAATGTGGGCACAGATTTGGAAAAGGTTCCAGTATGTGACGGATATAATAAATCTTGTTCTACTTCTGTATGGTCAGAAGTATAATATCTTTTCCAGTGTTTGAACTCCTACATTCCTTTTTAAATGTGCCACAATTGCTCCACTTGTATATCACACACACACTATATAAGGCTGGCTTTAAGGCACCTGCAGAACTTTTCATCTGGCAGATGAGCACCCAAACCCATCCCTGCAAGCCTGTCATTTGCTTTATGGATTCCACCTATTTTACCCAGAAAACACAGGTGGATTGCTCCAGAAGACAAGAATTTAAGCAAGTTTAAGCAAATGACATATGACAGGTTTGGGTGCCTCTCTTCCAGTTGAAAAATTCCAGTGGAGTATATGTCCTAGTCCCTAATGGTGCATTTGTAATACAGTGTAATACAGTGTAACATGACACCCTATTTTTATAGTGCATGATCCCCCCCTACAAAAATGTATTAAAAATGTTTTTTTAACTGTGGTTGCCTTTTTCCTTCCAGTGCCAAAAGGACCCCCAGTTAGTCGACAAAATAATGAACGACCTTGACTCCAACAAAGACAATGAGGTCGATTTTGGCGAATTTGTGGTGTTGGTGGCCGCTCTGACCGTTGCTTGTAATGAATTCTTTGAGGAGCAGCAAAGGAAAAAATGCAAATAGATGGAAACTAGAGGTTGCTTTGATGAATGTCGTATACTGATTGTCAATATGTAACAGAAAAAGCATCAGCTTGTCCCATGTCAACACTTATTGCTCAATAAATATAGTAAGACAGTGTTCTGTTTCCTTGTGCTTATATTGTAGATAATGAACCCTTACTGGACTAGCCACTTTTATAGCAAGAAGAATACCTAAGCTTAGAAACTAGAACTGGTCAAGCAATATCTCTCCAAATTATTATTATTATTATCCCTTAAGTAGTTGCGACATATACCATATTATACGCACTGGCTAGGTGGGACACCGGGAAAAAACCTGATGTGCCCTGACCCTCATGGGTCCCCACAGGGCCAGACCCCCCTCTCCCGATACAAGGATGTTTTTAAAAATAATTTTTTTTAGTGCCGTCGAGCGGGCGCAATTTGCACATGCACACCAGGCACCCACAGGGACTGCCCTGGAGAGCAGTCCCGGTGGCCCCTGGGCCCCCCAGTCCGACCCTGATTGTACATCAGGAAACATTTAACCTGCATGTATGATTTTGGAGTTTGGAAGGGAAACTGTACAGACACAGGAAGAACATAAAAACTTCAGTTCAGAAGTGAAATCAGGCCCCTACAGTGTAAAGGCGCTGATTCTAACCACTGAGCCACTATATTACTAGTACAGGTATATAGTTTCTAGGATGGGGGTCATTTTTAAAAATTGGGCAAATGAGATGGTTGCTGTTAGCTGGCTGAAAAAAATAATCACTGATTGGTTGCTATGGGTTACTGCCTAGGTGCAAATGTGCCCAGTGTTTATAAGTTAACCCTAACTCTAGCAACTTGTGATGTGCAGGTGGTCCCAAAACCCACAGGTGTGTTCTGGCCGGCTCCTGCACAATATTTTTGGGTTGAGCTTTGCAGTCTTCCAGTCCTTAAATTTATCGACTTGCACCCTCCCCTTTTGTGACATCACTGTGGGGTTGGCACAGGTCTATAAAGAGAATGTGGGTTGGGAGTAGGGTATTTTACCAGCCTAGTCGGTAAAAATTATGGTGGATCCCAATGTTATTAATAGGGAAACAAGATAAATATAGAGGAAGTCCAGTATTTTTTTCCAGAAAAGTTGGCAACCCTAGTTTGGAGGTGGCGGATTCAGGTACTGTAGGTTGTGGGTTAAGAATTTTTCGACCCGCACAGTACCACGACTCAGAAGTTTAAATGTGAAACAGAGAAATGTTCATAGTAGCTAGGGTTGCCACCTGGCCGTATTTAACCGTATTTAAAAGTGATGGTTGATCCCAATGATATTAATAGGGACAAAATACAAATACATAGGAAGGCCCGTATATTTTTATAGAAAAGGTGGCAAACCTAATAGCAGCATGAAGGGCTGCACAGCTTGTGCAAAGAATTTGTTTCATTGTGCATGCTTCAAGCTCTGTCTTGTGCGTTTTTAGCACTTTTGGTCCATGTTCATATGGTGGTTAAAAAAAGAATATACCGGAGTTGAATAAAATACCTATGTGCAGAGCCAAACCATTCACTACTGGTGCCCAAACACACTTCATTACATACTACACCGCATCACTGTACCTCCCCTGTGCCAGATGCGCCTGCGTCATTTCAGGACTACCAATCATTTGAGACAGACGAGGGTGGACTCAGCATGGAGGCTTTCCTGCAAAGATACCTTTTTAAAATAGAAACAAAATTGCACATGCTTCTGCTGCCTACCCATAGGTCATGTCCTGCCTGTCGGTATATAATCAGTCAATCAAATTTATAATAAACCAAAACAGAACTGAACTCTATTTTTTGCATAATTTCGCATGTTTTGAGGGGCCAGATAAAATCTCCTATTTATAAACACAAAAATGTTGTTTGGACGTTGTCAATTAAAAATTATCAATGTTGAAAATGAAGACTGCACTCCAAAAAGTATACAACAATGTCCTGTTAGTTTATAAATTACTTTTTCCCATATATTTCAGTTTGATCATTTTTGCCATTCAAAATTCTTATCTAAAATTGCTGATTTTTTTGCTATTATTAAATACCTGTAAAGGCTATTTTGTTTTAAGCTAACATACTATGGAGCTCCAGCAAATGTCTTTGGGATAGTAGGAACTGTACTCCCAGCAACTGGCGGGCTATCAGTCCGTGTCTTTAGCCATAAGAAGAGTTAAAAGTAGAAGTTGGAGACTTGGGAGCAACTGTCAGGAGTAAATGGAAATTGCAGATGCTGCTATGATGCAATTACTGAATGTGAGCCACTTTCTTACCCTCAGGGAATGCCATTCCCACAGCAAATGGTACATCCAATGCATTCACCTTCTGTTTTGTGACTCAGTGAAAAGGCCAGGTGAAGGGAATCCTACTCCCACCAGCACCTCTAATGGGTGAGCGCAGAATAGGAAAATCCTTGCAGGAATCAAAGCTTCTTTTAGGGTAGAATAGAGAGGGCAGTTTTCCCAAATACTAGATTATCAACCAGACCCTTATAAATGATAATTCATGCCAGTGTTATAAATAAGACAGAAAGATTAAAATGTAGGTAGGGCAATGTTTTGTTTCCATAAGACGAAAAAAGACTTTACCCTGTTGTTGAAAAATACTAATCCCACTGTTGTGGGTGTCACTGAAAATATGGAAAATCTTAATACAGTGGTGTGAAAAACTATTTGCCCCCTTCCTGATTTCTTATTCTTTT
>CM044431.1:204454590-204499364 GCA_024363595.1 Xenopus borealis
AAAAGAATAAGAAATCAGGAAGGGGGCAAATAGTTTTTCACACCACTGTATATATAAAAACAGTTTTTGGTGTTTACTGGGCAAGTAAAAGCTTCCAATTGTGCTTGTTGATTTCCCTTTTGATTGAGCAGTTCCAGTCCCCTAATCCACAATTACAAATGGACATCCGGTGGCTCTGGATACAGATTCTCTTTCACTAAGCAAATCGGTTGCTACAATTCCCACTGCAGACGCTTGCTCGGTCTAGGGAAGATATACAAATATTAGAATTTGCATTTTAAAATGAAAGCAAATTTGGACATTCAGCCCTGCTGTAGGGAAATCATTTGTCAATGTGATTATTTAGTGCAAGGAGTTTGGTTTTCAGGAGCACGCACTCCAACTTCCACATTTTCCTATACACATGTAATTACAGCTGTCATTTCAGTGTTCTCTGAGGAATATGGATTGACACTTAAATATCAAGCTCTGTCATTATAAAAAGCAGTTTTATTTCTTGCAATTGTTCATTTAAACATTTAGAAAGAGAGAGGAAGGAATGCTTTGTACTGATACATAATACAACAGGAGGAGTATTTTGTACATCCCTTTTAATTCCTTAAATAAAAGTCTTAAACTTCAGAAATACAAACAACCTTTCAAAACCTAATAAAAATGGATCTTCGCGTATCAACCAGTGTTAATTGCTTTCTGTGATGCTTTAGCAGACTTTGGTGATTGTACCAGTTGAATAATGCAATTTTCATTGGATTAAGTGTAATGATTTGGCATTACTTGGGCGATTAACAATGAAAGTAGTGATGAAACGTCACAGCAAAAGGAGTGATTAATCCCCAGACATAGTTTTTACCAGTAATTCATTCCTTTCAGGTACATGGGGAGGCCCATTTATTTTAGTGAATTTAGAGGTTTTTGAAACCATGATAAAACTAATTTTCTCTAAAAACACAAATGCCAAGTCATTTATGAAAACAGCTTAATACAAAAAGCATGGATTAATAAAAAAATACTGACCTTATCTGAATATTAATACCAAAACCTTAAAATCCTCTAATTTTTCATGCAAATACAAACAAAAAAACCCCAAAAAACTTGAGATAAGGAAACATTTTATAAATGACAAATCCCAACTGACTTCTACATGACATTGATAGCTTTTACATGGAGAAGCTTTGTATTAGTTGTTTTTTGGGTTTTGTTGATTAATTGATTATGAAGTGGTTTTAGTGGTTTAGAATAATCAGTATAAGCCACATTTCTTTTTAAGCTCTAAAAATACTATTGGTGAAAACGAATGAAAAGCAAATGTTAGTAAATCGCCCCCGTTTGTTTAAAAACAGGTGGGCATTGTGAATTACTGACAAGAGGATCAGACTTGGCTGTGAGAGTACTTAAAAGTGACCTTAACCCCCCCACTATTAAAAACTCCTACTCAGCACCCTACATAGTCCCCCCTCCCTGCTCCCCCTGGCATAGGTGATAGCACCTGTAAGTGCCCCTAATCCTTTACTCGCCTATAAGTGCAGAGTAAGCACATCGGAGCTCATGGGCGTAATCTTTTGGCTCTTTGGATCTCTTCAGAAAGTGAGCGCCATATTGGTGCATGCTCGGTTGGAGATGTCTTCCGGTTCATAGCAACTGTGCATGCACCAAAAGTGATGGAAATTAACAAAGGGAAGGAAGAGGACCTGAAGAATATTGAAGAGCCAGAAGATGGTGCCCATGAGCTCCGTTGCTCTTACTCCTATAGGAGAGTAAAGGATTAGGGTATTTATAGGTGCTATCACCTATGCAGGAGGAGATTATAATATTTAGGGTTCTGGGTAGGGGTTTTTATTAGCGGGGGGTTGAGTTCTCCTTTAAGGATCTTCTAACGGACTCAGTCCTTAATGGCCAGGCCTACGATAATTACCATGAATCTGTTTTTATTTCCATATAGGCCCATAGAACATCTATAATCTAATTGCTGCAAGAATGATCCTTGATGTCAGGGTCTATTGGAGGGTCCAATACAGTCCAATACTAACAAGATAAATATTTGACAGGCAAAAAAAATAAGGGGAAATTTTCGACTGCATGTGCACTTGCTGTAATAAAAGCATGAAATAACGCATTCATTAAAGCTACTTATGTTGAAAGACGCTCCTTGCAGTTCAGTATGGTTGCACTTGGCGCTGATCAGTCGTTCCTGCTTCATGTTCCAGATTGAGCGCGGTTGTGTCTATTGCCACAAAGAAACACCTCTGAACCCGGGGGAAGCTCCTGGGTGCCCACGTATGTTATAAATTACTATCATTGATTTAAGAACTGCAGTCAGTAGGGAATACATCACATCTTCAACAGAATGACTGTAATGCATAGAACAATGGATCCATGCAACTAGAAATCAATTGACACTAAACAACAGGACGAGCAGTCCATTAATTGACATACTTTAACATCCTTACCTTAACAGATATTGCAAGTATAAAGTATCTGGTCTCTAATCTAGAGGTCTTCAGACCTTTTGTTTCAGATCACCTTTAAAACAAGGTTATAGATGTCATCAAGCAGAACATACAATGTATAAGCCCATTTCTGGTTAAATTACAATTAGGGTTGGGACAAACAGGGAGATTCGGGGAGATTCTGTCGCCTGGTGATTAATCGCAGGCGACAATCTCCCCGAACTGCCATCTCCCTGTCTGTCACCTGTTAAAATGAAAAAGCGCCAGGTTGTCAACACCAAAGAACACCTTATCTCCCAACATTTTGGAAATAAAAAGAGGGACAAAAAAAATTGCTGCACGTAGCACATGCAATTTTTAAACAACTCCCATTTTTGTGGCCACAGCTCCTAATTACTGTGTTTATTTTAGAAAATTTGGCAGGTTATGAAAGTTTGAAAATATTTCTTAGTTTTTTTTTCATTTACAGTTTTGCTAATGAATGTAAATTGTCCTTTAAGCAAGGGACCTGTTAAGTTATATTGTTACACTGACTTACTTATCTCAGAATTGTTACAAAGTATCTTATTTGCACCTGTTAGTTTTTCTGGGCTCTCTACCAAAAGCCAATTAAGTTAGCAACATTGTTTCTTTCTCTGGCTGTTCAGTGCAGAAAAAAGAGGGACTTTCCAGTACAAATGAGGAACTGGAGGCTAAACTGTCAAAAAAGGGACTGTCCCTCTGAAAAAGGTATAGTTGGGAGGTATGGAACACTACTGAATTCTAATTCTCCTGGATTTATCCTCTGCTGTTGATATTGCACATCATTCCATCCTAATGATAAGTTCTATTTTCTCTTGCAAGTTTCCAAGGACAATAAAAAGCCACTCTACTTCAACGACCAAAATTTTTAATTTGGAATTTTGCTCTAACGCCGAAAAGTAAAGCACAGGGGGAGTGTGGGGGGGGGATGTGTTGGGAGGCATTTCTTTGGCTGCCTCAAGGATGCAGAGGGGGCTGAAACACTCCTGCTTGTCCTGGATGAATCAACTGTAACTATACTTTGTCTTTCTACCTAAATCTGGCTCTTCATTTACTACTACTATTTATGGCATGACCATAACCCTATTGATTTGACACACTACCTGGATGTTATCATGCACTGGTACTTATTCTTCTGAAATCATATGAACACTCCACTTTCTTTCTCAAGCAATCCTGTTTGGACTATTTGTACCTCCAACTAACCAGCAGGACCAGAACTAGGGTAGGCAGAAGAGGCAGCTGCCTAGGGCACAATAATATGGGGGCACAGGGCAGCTACCTCAAAAATTATCCTCTGCCTACCCCTAGTCCGCACCTCTCAGTTACTCCTTTTCCTTCTCGACACCCTCCCCTCCGTCATTATCTCTTCCTCCCCACTGTCACTCTCCCCTCCTTCGTTCTCCCCTTCCCTACATCCCTCCCCTCTGTTGCTCACCCCCCTTCCATCCCTCCCCTTCATTGCTCAACCCTCCCTTCCATCCCTCGCCTCCGTCGCTCAACACTCCCTTACATCCCTCCCCTCCATCGCTCAACCCTCCCTTCCATACCTCCCCTCCATCGCTCACCCCTCGCCTCCATCCTTCCCCTCTGGTGCATGTGCACACGCGTGCTGGGGGCGGAGCTTGCAATCCAGGTTTCCTAGAGCACCTGGCCGGCCTGGTCCAGCCCTGTCTTCCAGACTCCCACATTTCTCCCCAGCAATCAGTCTTAAACTCTGCTGCTGTAATCAGGGCCTCTGCTCGTCCCCTGGTCAATCTTTGTTGTGACTTTGTCCTCCTATTTGTGTTAGTACAGTATGTTGTCCATCCACCTAGATTGTAAGCTCCACAATGTAGAACCTTTCTTCCTACTGTGTCTCTCACAACATAATATATATTTATACTTATTCATTATAATGATTGTCCTTCCTGTGTGTAGTTTTCTATATACATAGGAAGCCTAAACTTGATCAGGAAGTCTATGTGGAGAGTTAAAAAATAAAGTCAGAGGTTTATAATGTTTTAAATTTTCAGAACTTTAGATTACAAGCTTGTCTTCTGTAAACCTTGTTAACAATATATAACAAAAGAGAAAAATATCTTGTGCTTCTATTTATAGAAGAGCTGGCCCAGATCAATAACAGAAATGCATTTGTCAAGCATTTTTCAGATAATAATCTCCAGATAGACATTTGAATTAACCTTACTAGTAAAGCATTGCCCTAAACCACAAATAAATACTTTTCTATTTGAAGAACAAAAATATCTCTATATTTTTAGTCTAAGAATTAACAACATAAATCTTTTGGAGAGCGCCTTTTACAAAACAAATTGTTTTCTCAGTGAAGTTCACCTCATCTTTAAATTTGCTAATGGTTCTTGTGCCAAAACACTGGGTGACTGGAAAGATTTAAACTCAAATGCATTTCAGAGTTTGGGATAATTGGATGAATTTGCATCATGCTTTTATGGCTCTGCTGAAGATCAAACCATGGATAGGTTTGACAGTGAGTTAGGTGTTCACTGTCTGAAAGTATAAAGTTTTCAACTGGAGATTTAGACTAAAACTGCAGAAAAGTCAAGGAATTATACTAAAATGGGGTACATCAGGGATTCTGCACTTAAGGGCATCTTTCTCTTAGAAATATAATCTATAATATATATGCAGTGTCATGGACAATAATGCACATCAATATTGCTAAAGATTAAAGGGTTTAGGGAACCAGAATGATTTTTCTTTTGACAGCAGCTCTGTTGAACCTTATATGTAGTTGCAAGGAATATTTTCTACAAAAGAGAAACAAAGTTTAACATACATTTTTGGGGGAAAGGTTTCACAGCTGTGAAATTATGATCACAGGAGGGAAACAAAGCAAAGTCAGTGACACAGGGGCAATATAGTCCTGCAGAGCTCAGAGTTGCACTGTATATATAGAATATAGAAGTAAAAGACCCCCTCAATGGTCCTATGGTACAATGTAGAGTCTGGTTTCAGTTAGCAGTTCACTATAATTTATAGTCTTACTCTACTTTGACTCTGCAGAGCTTCCGGTGTTTTGCAGTGTTCTGCACAGACTTAAGGTGGCCATACACGGGCAGATAAAAGCTGCCGACAGACTGTGTCGGCAGCTTATCTGCCCGTGTGGGGGGCCCTCCGACGGGCTTTCCCGATCGATATCTGGCCGAAAGTCGGCCAGATGTCGATCGGGCAGGATTAAAAATCCCGTCGGATCGCCGTATCTGTTCGTAGATGTGGTCCCGCGATCCGACCGCCCGTACTGATCCGAACGTTGGGCCCTAGGGCCCACGATCGGATCAGCCCGATATCGCCCACCTCAAGGTGGGCATATCGGGGAGAGATCCGCTCGTTTGGCAACATCGCCAAACGAGCAGATCTCTACGTGTATGGCCACCTTTACAGTTTCTTCAATAGAAAGACCTCATACACCTATGCACAGAGCAGTCATTAATGTGATCCACACTTCTAGAAGCCATATCTCCAGTTATTCCTCAGAAACTTTACACAGTTGTTCAGCACATCTCATTGTTACTAAAGTCAATATTGCTGGAAATTGGAAAGATGCAGCTCCGTCATGTCTTACTGAACTAGACCAACATTTCCCATGAAGCTCATCACTGGCAGGATTAACCACTTGTTAAACAAAAGGTTAGCATAATGGACTACATGGAACACTTATCGCAGCACAAGTCACACGTCACCATAGTTACATAGTTAAATCGGGTTGAAAAAAGACAAAGTCCATCAAGTTCAACCCCTCCAAATGAAATCCCAGCATCAATACACATGCACCGCATACTTTCACACACATTATATATACCCTTATCAATACTAACTATAGAGTTTAGTATCACAATAGCATTTGATATTATATCTGTCCTGAAATCATCCAAACCCCTCTTAAAAGCATCAACAGAATCAGCATCACAACATCACCCGTCAGTGCATTCCACAACCTCACCGTCCTGACTGTGAAGAACCACCTACACTGCTTCAAATGAAAGTCCTTTTCTTCTAGTCTGAAGGGGTGGCCTCTGGTGCGGTGATCCTCTTTATGGGTAAAAAGGTCCCCTGATATTTTTCTATAATGTCCTCTAATGTATTTGTAAAGTGTAATCATGTCCCCTTGCAAGCGCCTTTTTTCCAGAGAAAACAACCCCAACTCTCATAATTGAAGTCTGTCGTCCCTCTAACCAGTTTAGTTGCACTTAGTCTCTGCACTCTCTCCAGCTCATTTACATCCCTCCTAAGGACTGGAGCCCACAACTGCACTGCATACTCTAGGTGAGGCCTTACCAGGGAAATATAAAGAGGCATAATTATGTTTAACACCAACTTATAAACCTAAGACCACAAATATACACAACAGTTGATCTCTTGTAAAAATATTTGAAAGAATTGTGATCTATTTTGCCTCCACTTGCTGATGTTTGGCAATACTACTTACCTCCACTCCAAGCAATCCCTCTCTTTTCCTCCCATTTATTCTCTATTACAACTCTACTTTCCTGTTTTTTTCTGAGGCTGTTTCTTTTATGCCTCTGTCCTGACTTAAATGACTGGAAAAAAATGGGATAGACCATGCCTGCTTAAAGGAAAACTATACCCCCAAAATGAATACTGAGCAACAGGTAGTTTATGTCATATTAAGTTGCATATTAAAGAATCTTACCAAAATGGAATATATATTTAATATATAGTAGTATAATATTGACCTTTTACCTCTCTTGCCTTGAACCACCATTTCATGATGGTCTGTGTGCTGCCTCAGAGATCACCTGACCAGAAATATTTCAACTCTAACTGTAACAGGAAGAAGTGTGGAAGCAAAAGACAGAACTCTGGCTGTTAATTGGCTCATGTGACCTAACTTTATAGTTTGTTTGGTATGTTTGTGTGCACTGTTGAATCATACGATCCCAGGAGGCTGCCCTTATTTTTTAAAATGGCAATTTTCTATTTATGATTAACCAATGGCACATGCTACTTAAAAAGTATATTATTATGAAAATGGTTTATTTACATGAAGCAGGGTTTTACATGTGAGTTGTTTTATAGAGACCTACATTGTCCGGGTGGTATAGTTTTGCTTTAATGGAGCCTATATATTGTTCTCTACGAAAATCCTATGACCATAAGGCAGAAGCATGAAAATCATAATAATGGTTCCGTCTTATTGTTTTGATGTTTCTGTAAACCATGGGCAATAACAAACACCCCTTAATGCCTTGTTTGATTACAGTTGCATATATTATGCAAAGTCAGCTTTAGTAGCGATGTGTTCAAGTGAATATCTATAACATGAATAAAATGTCCGATAAATAGACCCAAGCTGTGTTATTTATATACACTCAAATTGATGAATAATTGCCAGTTAATGCTTATATTTACACCCAGTCTAATTATAACTAGTGATGGGCAAATCTCCCCAGTTTCGCTTCCCCGCGGCACGCTTTTGACGCGCATCACGTCGTTTTTCAACGCGCGTCGCATCGTTTTCGTGTAGTCCAACTGCAGTCCCCAAAGTAGAGAATCTGAAGATTGAAGTTCAGAGAATAGAAGCTGTTTATACTAGAGGGATTATTTATCAAAGGTTAAGAGGAACATTATTATTATGAATGATTCTTGTTTCTTCTTTCAGGTGTGTTTCTTAGCATGCCAAGCTATAATGCAGTGAAAACAAACCACCATAATGCAAAACCGAAAACACCAAAGACATATACAGTACATTTACATTTAGAGCTGGTGTTCATTCTGTACCAAGTTTAATAGTAAGATTAATACATTTATTGGGTCTATAACAATCTTGCACCAATAAAAGCATACATTGAGGCAGGAGGAGATTCTGCTCTTTTGGAGGTACAAGTAATCCAGACACAGTAATTCAGGGGTGCCCAGACTTTGTCCCCTCACAATCTACTCTTGCCACCTGATACCATCCTGAGATCTACCTTAAAGGGGATTTATATCCCCCTTCCCCCCAACCCTAAATAGACCCCCCCACCTTTGTTCTTCATCCTATAGTGAGCGGTGTTTTCAGCGCATGCACAGTTGGAGTAATCTTCTGGCACTGAGCTACTGCACATGCACAAAAAAAATTACAAAAATTTCTGTTTTTTTTTCTGCACATGCGCAGTAGCTCAGCAGCAGAAGATTACTCCAACAGCGCATTCGACAAATACGCTGCTCCCTACAGGATGAAGACCAAAGGAGAGAAAATGGCTGCTGTGAATGCTGCTGGACAGGACCTGCAAGGAGGGGTAGGTAGAAAGCTTGGTTTAGCAGAACTATGGTAGGTTTTAGTCAAATGACCTACATTTGAGCATTTGCAACACTGTACAGCTTTTGTAGGACATGTAGCATAATTTGCAGTGTGTTGTGTTGATCCACATCCTGTCACCAATCTGTTGTGTTTAGGTAGCCGAGGATGAGTAGGGTATAAGTGCTTCATTAGCAAGTTCATACAGCCATTACACAACAGCAGTAACTTGAACTTTATCATTCTCAAGCTATACAGAAAGTACTGTGTATATGCATAGTACAAGTAATGTGCACAGTGACATCCGCAGGCCATTTGTATAAACACCACACCATGCCTATATTTAATTGTGAAATATAAAATTCCAGTCCAGACTACATTATGCTGTTACTTTGTCTCCTCTGCTCTGAATTTGGATAACGTGGAAATGTAGTATATAGAATGCCTTGCAAATCTGGACTACATATTATAAAGGTTTTAGAAAAGAGGTGCAACTTCATCTACCACCTGCCTCAAAAGGGACTACCCATTCTTCCATGAGTAAATAGCAGTTGCAGGGCCCTATGCTGGCACATTAGTTATGGAGATTGTCTTGTTAGTTACCAAAATTACCAAAGAACATACTCCTTGCACTGCAAATGTTCATCTCCTTTATAAGCATCCCTGGACTAATCACTTATGCAGTCATCATTTAAAAGTGTGTTGATTTATTGGACTGCATGAATAATGCAGCCTGTAATTAAGAGACTGTATGTACATTCACTTTTTCCATCGGAATACATCACTAGTAATGGTCCCTTTTTATCATGCATTCCATTTTCCAGTTTTGTGATGATGATGATAAAGAGTCCTTTTTTCAAATGTCCAATAGAGTGTGTGGAGGCATTCCTAGTAGTGATGGGCGAATCTAGCCCGTTTTGCTTCGCTGACATTGGCGAGAAATTCATGAAACGGTGCACGTCTAGTTTTTGGCGTGCATCTCTTTTTTTTCCCCACACCAGCGAATTTTCGCTAGTTTTTCGCAAATTTATTCGCAGGAATTCGCGCCTGCCAAATACATTCGCCCATCACTAATTTCTAGTTATTTTATATTGGTCTGTGCTGTGTATCTGCAAATAACAAAACAAAGAGAATGCTATATATGTGGACTTTCTGAACCATTTCATAAAAGCCAGGCCTTTAGTATCTAATAATGCATAAATTATACTGGGCACTCAACTTATACCTTTACAGGGGTGGTTCACCTTTAAGTTAACTTTTAGCATGTTTTAGAATGGCTAACTCTGAGCAACTTTTCAATTCATTTTCATTATTTATTTTTTATAGTTTTTGAATGATTTCAGCTTTCAAATGAGGGTCACTGACTCCATCTAAAAAACAAGTGCTCTGTAAGACTATAAATTTATTGTTATTACTACTTTTTATTACTCTTCTATTCAGGCCTCTCCAAATTCATATTCCAGTCTCTTATTCAAATCGATGGATGGTTTCTAGGGTAATGTGGACCCTAGCGCCCAGGTTGCTTAAATTGCAAACAGGAGAGCTTATGAATAAACAACTCAAAAACCACAAATAAAAAAAGTAAAATGAATTGCAAATTGTCTCAGAATATCGCTCTCTACATCAGGAGTCCCCAACCTTTTTTTATCTGTGAGCAACAGGAGTTGCGGAGCAACACAAGCATGAAAAATTTTCCTGGGGGTGCCAAATAAGGGCTGTGATTGGCTATTTGGTAGCCCCTATGTGAATTGCCAGCATATAGGAGGGTTTGTTTGGCAGTACACTTGGTTTTTATGCAACCGCAATTTGCCTATAATTCAGGAATTCAAAAATAAGCACTTGCTTTGAGGCCACTGAGAGCAACGATCAAGGGGTTGGTGAGCAACATGTTGCTGGTTGGGGACCACTGCTCTACATCATACTAAATGTTTACTCAAAGGGAACAGCCCCTTTAAGAAAGGGCCTTCACATTGTTTTTGTCTGATGCAATATGGTAATGATATCTAGAACTTTTTGAGCCCAGCAAGTTTCTGAGACACGACAGTTCCAGTATAGTTTTAATCCATGAAGAGATCTCCACTAGAAACCTTAGAATTTTCACATCCAAGACCTTCTTCTTAAAGGGTTTATACACACAATGTTCATGTTCAATAAAGGACAATTATTGAAAATTGTGTGAGTAAATCCTTTATTTGGTGTGACCTATGAACTGGAACAGTGAGGGCCTCCCTGCAAAAAAATCTTCAGAGGTGCCCAGCACACTCCAATCCCCATCTTCCCACCCATTTCCCATCCCACCTTCGCCCATGTCCCACTTCCACTCCTGCCCGACTTGAGTCCCCCTTCCTCACTGCAGGTAAGAGTGGCTGGCAAGGAGGGGGTTTTATTAGCTATAGAGGAAGCAGATCCCACAGTTTGGGCCCCTCTGTTCCCCGCCCCCCTCCCCCCAGCGACTGTGTGGTCTGCTTCCTCTATAGTTATGCCACTAAACTATATTCAGGGATACATATATACACATATACATATATTGCAGAGTGCACAGTGCAGTGTTTATTGTAGCCATTCACATTCTTTGAAAAACTTGATTTTCACAATAACTAAGTAGAATGCTCTGTACATGGAAGGCCATAGGCCATTAGGAGCATGCAGGTCAAAGGAAAATAACTAGAAACAATCAGAGGTGTTATATGCAGTATATCAGAATGCATATAATCTCTTTCATATTATAGTGTTATTGGTATTGAAGCTCTAAGGCTTCTTTATAGTCATTTTTTCTCCTACCCTAACAATGAGATTGTCATAAACATTCCTGTTTGAACACTTCTGTTGTTTTCCATGTACTATGTTTTCCCCTTGGGAGCAGTAACATAAGAGACATAACACTTCAAAATGGTTACAAGGACATATGTAATATATGTATAAATAAACGTATTCGTAGCTGCATAGATAGCCAGGCAGGACCTACAGAGTTGCAGGGCCCATTTTATCCCATCACAGAAAAGCTATTTAAGGGGACCTGTCAGCCTAAATAATAGTTTCAAATCCTTTTCTATCATGTTAGTTGAGCAAAATAAAAATATCTTCTGCTATATAAATTATTTAAATCCTGTTTCCTAAAGTCTTAGAATTCACAATCCCAGCAAGCAAGCATTTTGTGATAAGCCAAGTTTTGTATCACCCCAAAATCTTGTTTCTGCACCAGAATGGGTGACAGGCTACATAAAGAAATAGTGTGAGGATACATAGGAAAAAGGGAGCAGGGCAGTGACATTTAGGAAATGCTGAAGGAAAAGTGAAAGCAATTAACTGCCATGCCTCTAAAGTCAAATATATGATTGACAACTCAGATGCACAATTAAATTAAATACATTTGAAACAGTTATGGATGTTTAAAAAAAAAGATAGAAATGGTTTAATTTGAAAATTACTTTTATTATACAGATTTTTATATGTGGGTGACAAGTTTTATGTGCAAAATAAAAAGACACTTGTTTCAATTCTGGCCCAGGAATGCTTTATTCCAAACTTTGTACGATTTAAAATTGGCCATGCACCCCTGAGATTGCTTGTTTGGAGTGCAGATGCTGAAGACATACTTTATATATATATATATATATATATATATATATATATATATATATATATATATATATATAGATATATATATATATTCATATGAAGTGCTACCATTTTTGATGCTACTAGCCCTTTAAAATTCCTATTAAAGAGTAGGAAACAAATGTGGATTTACAATTACAGTTTAGCAAGACTGCATGCCTATTAGTATGTATAATTATGGGAAAGGAAGTAATGGTAGGGAATGTATTCTTACACCACAATATCACATACTACAATCAGAATGCTACTGCAAATAATAACAGGAACAGTATCATTGGTAATTGACTATGCACATTGCAATCAGCAAACTTAGCATGCTAGCACAGTGATGGCAGGAAGGCTGAAATTCTCATTTCATCATTATAACAGCCTAATTATGCCTAGAAAAATATGAACACTGCCCTTAATTACCAGAGTGCACATCCTAATTAGCATAGTTATCATATGCAAAGTGAACTGAACTTACTGATTGTTTTTCTCCAGCAGTGTGGGTAAGGCTGGGGAACAGGGTTGATAACATAGGATTTGTAATGTTCTAAAGCTGGCCATAGACGCAACGATCTGATCGTACGAATCCTCGATTCGTACGATTTTCGGATCGTGTGTGGAGGGTTCCGACATTTGTCGTGCCATGCCGATCGGTTGTTTGGTCGATCGGCCAGGTTAGAAAATTTCTGTCGTTAATATCTTTGTGTCTATTGCAGATCGTACGATTTTCAGTGGGAGACCGTCACTAGGTTTTTAATCGTACAACTTTTGTACGATCCCTGTCAGGGGCAGAACGTCGGCTGATCTGTGCTTTTACTACTTTATTTGATCTGAAGGTTAGTGGCAGGTCGGGAGATGGGGAAGTCCGATCGTGCGATGATTCGAACGATCTTTGCGTCTATGGCCAGCTTAAGAATTGGTCCTCAGCTGTCAGTTAAGACTGGGGCAGTGGTGCTTTAGTAGCCAAGAGAATGAGTAAAGTGCTTTATATTGTACAACCCTGCAATGGAATGTTTTATTTGCATCCAGTTTGTTGTGCAACAATCTCTATGGTGGGGGAAATTAAAGGGACATTGTCATGGGAAAACATGTTTTTTTCAAAAGACATCAGTTAATAGTGCTACTCCAGCAGAATTCTGCATTTGAAATCCATTTTCAAAAGGGTAAACAGATTTTTTTTAATATTTGATTTTGAAATCTGACATGGTGCTAGACATATTGTCAGTTTCACAGCTCCCCCAGTCATGTGACTTGTGCTCTGATAAACTTCAGTCACTCTTGACTGCTGTACAGCAATTTGGAGTGATTTCTCCCCCCCCCCCAGCAGCCTTACAACAGAACAATGAGAAGGTAACCAGATAACAGCTCCCTAACACAAGATAACGGCTCCCTGGAATATCTAAGAACAGCACTCAATAGTAAAAGCCAAGTCCCACTGAGACTGGCTCAGTAACATTAAGTAGGATGAATAACCTACCAGAAAGTAGTTCCATCCTAAAGTGCAGCGACAAATCACATGACTGGGGGCATCACTCCAACTTGCAGTACAGCAATAAAGAGTGACTCAAGTTTATTAAAGCACAAGTCACATGACTGGGGGCAGCTGGGAAGCTGACAATATGTCTAGCCTCATGTCACATTTCACAACTAAATATAAAACATCTCTTAGCTATTTTGAGAAAGGGATTTCAGTGTAGAAGTCTGCTGGAGCAGCACTATTAACTGATGCATATTAACATATTTTCCAATGATAGTATCCCTTTAAGGTAATGCATCATTTTTGTAGAGCCTGAAACTTTTGGGTTCCCACTCTAGGGAAATGCAATGCATGGGGATAAGCTTGAAGGCAAATGAAGACAAATGAGGGTGAACATTGAGATATTTGTCTATTTCCTTTGACTTGCCAAATGTTGGACCAGAAAGCAGGCTCAAACCCATGAAGCCAGAACACTTTTGTCTAATACTTTTAAGTAGCATTTGTTCAATAATAAAAGATTCAGCAAAACTGACTGCCCAGTGTTGATAGTAGTCTGTGTCCTAGTGCAATAGTCCCACCAAGGTATACCAAGCACTCACCTGAAAAAGACTGCCCTCCAGATCTTTCCCAGCAGGCCCAGACTGGGATCCATTATATCTCCTGGAATTTTAAGTACACAAAGGCAACAACCCCATGATAGCTTTTAAATAGTCTATGGCATTGTTCGGAAGTCTCTCTGATATTTGCCAAAATCCACAGATTGCCAGTCCAGCCCTCTTTCCCAATAATCTTACCAAGCTGCTCGATGTCTTAGACTTACTGTACTGTCCACAGTAAAAAAAAAAAAAATAAGTATCTTGGTGGATGCCAAGTATAATCTCGTGACCTCTTATAGAACACTAAGGGGGTCATTTACATAAACTAGAATTGTTCTAATAATTTGAATAAAAAAAACTCAACCAAACTCTCATCTTACCTTATCTATTAATCTATTAATAATATGTAACTCAAAAAAAATCAGCTCAGAAAAAGTCTCAATAAAATCATGAAAAAACTTGAATTGTACTAATTTTTCTATTTTAGGCCCGAATAGTTATCGGACAAAAACCCCACATTTTTTAGATTATCGTACGAAACCCAATGCAGACCACGATACCTTTAAATTGGAAAAGTCTGGTCATGGCAGATACAAGAAGAACGCCACCTGTTTAAATTTATAATGGCAGCTGCGATGCTTGGTGAAGAATAGAATGAGGCTTTTTTAATGGCTTGGAATAGTGCCCCTGGTTTCAGTAAAAGAAAACAGCTGCAGCATGCAATGACATTTTTGAAAATTCTGGCCTACTTTTTGTCAACAGTTTGGGAAACTGGTGTAATGCTTTCTTGGGCTAGTTAAAGCACCAAGGGTTAAAGTGTCCAGCTATTAGGGATGAGCATGGTTACACTGCGACCTACACACCAGGGCAGGGCCTTTGCCATGTGGAAGCTATCCTTTAGGAGGTAGTATAACTACAATACCCAGTCAAACTGTACAATAAAAGATGAAATGAGCGCCAAGAGGTTCTTTACAACAAAAAGGTAGATGTTTATTAGCATAATCAATGTCCCCAGGTTTAGTAATCACGCAGGAGCAACCAGAGGAAATAGCAGAGGTGCACACAGCTGTAGTTGAGATAGCAGAAGTTTCACACACACTTCAATAAGGTGATTATTCCTCAGAGTCCCATAAGCCAGGGTACATGCATTCCATACAACCCTCCTTCCGCTGCCATCTGCCTGCCTGGAACACCAGTGTAAGGCCAGAAGCCGCCGCTAATCCTAATCCCTAACACCTCTATGTCCCTGCACTAAAAGCATCACAGGGGAAGCTTTGTAGGAAGATCTCTTGCTGCTACCACTCCTTGTTGGAACACACACTGTTCATGCTAAATATTCCTAACTGCCTTTCTCTCTCTAGAGAGACTATAACAGTACTATCCTCCACTTGCTATCCCTCCTTCACAGGGTGGCCTGGTCCGGTCCCCGACTTACCCACTAAAGGTGCTGGTCCCTTTAGGGCCACGTGGCTTTACTAGGCTCTGGGGTACCCAGGCTCAATGGCACATCCAGTCGATCCAGACACCAGCAGCCAAAGAGGAAGTGGCCACTCCTTTCCAGCACTATAAAGCTGTGTGGCAGGAAGTGGTCATTACACTCTTGGCTGTAACTATTGGTTAGAAGTATGCACTTGTAACATAAACTTCTGCCTAGTAACAGAGATCAGGGACTTACAGAAACCTATGGGTCCCTACACTGGTCTAAGCACAATAATGCCCCATGCACAAAGCAAATACATATAAAGATTTTTTTTGCTGAGATGAGTGGCTTGTACAGAACCTTGGATCCATCTAAAACAGTCAGTCCCCCTTTGATCCGGAGATATGTGAAAGGACACTATAATTAAAATCAGATCAAAACAATATTTTTACAATAGCTAACATCGCTTGTGTAATGTTAACTATACTAATGTATTTTTCAATTATTTTAAATGGGTGGTGCATTATAAAATATCCAGTTCAAAGCAACTTTTCATCTTTTTTTTTTTTTTTTAATTATTTGCCGTGTTTCCTGACTCGTTCCAGCTATCAAATGGGGGGGGGGTCACTGACCCCATCTAAAATCAAATGGTCTGTAAGGCTACACTTGTATTATTACTGCTACTTTTTTTACTTATATTTCTATTCAAGCCTAGAAACCCGATTGCTAAAACTGCAAACTGGAGAGCTATTGAATAAAAAATAAATAAGCAAAAACCACAAATAAAAAATGTAAACCAATTGCAAATCGTCTTAGAATATCGCACTCTACATCATAATATAAGGTCATTTAAAGGTGCACAACCCCTTTAACACCAAAAAAAGGAAAGTGTTTTAAAGTAATAAAAACATCATGTATTGTTGCCCTGCAGTAGTAAAACTGATTAGTGAAGGGCGAATTTATTCGCCAGGCGCAAATTCCCGCAATTCGCCGCTGGCGAATAAGTTCGCAAAACACCAGCGAAAATTCTTTTTTTTTTGATGTGCATCTAATTTTTTTTCACGCCAGCCGAAAATGCTTTCATCAAAACGGGATAGATTCGCCCATCACTAAAACTGATCTACTTGCTTCAGAAACACTACTATAGTTCATATCCAGAATGCATTTTACCTGGGGTTTTCAGGATAAGGGATCTTTCTGTCATTTGAATCTTCATACCTGAAGTCTACTAGAACATCATTTAAACATTAAATAAACCCAACAGGCTGGTTTTGCTTCCAATAAGGATTAATTATATTTTAGTTTGGATCAGGTACAAGGTATTTCTTTATTACAGAGAAAAAGGAAATCGTTTTTAAAAATATTGATCATTTGGATAAAATGGATTCTATGGGAGATGGCCTTCCCATAATTCAGAGCTTTCTGGATAATGGGTTTCTGGCTAAATGATCCCATACCGGTATAGTAAACTTGTCAAGAGCAGGTATGCTTGGATAATTTTTATAGACAATGCTCACTGAGCCCTAAGGGACATTGATTGTACTCCTCAGGCGATGCCCTGCATTTGGCACCCCAGTGTCAAGGGCTGGCATATTGCTAAGTACGGTTATGGACAAAAGATAATATGCACCTGTAGCCCTGTTGCTCATAAAGAAGATTTATTTTCATGACAAGTTCTAATAGTTACTTATTGTTTTCAAAGCTTTCTATCAGTGATGGGCGAAACGGGCGCGTTTCGCCGGAAAATTCGCGAATTTCCAGAGAAGTTCGCGAATTTTTCGCCGATCCGCGAAACGAGTCGCGCGTCATTTTTGACACGCGTCACGTCGTTTTTGACGTGCCGCGTCGTTTCCGACGCGTCGCGTAATTTTCGGCGCGCGTCGCGTCGTTTTCGGCGCGTCGCGTCAAAAAACGCTGCGCGACTCGTTTTTGCGCGGCGAATTTTTTTGGGCGAATTTTTTTGCTAGTTTCGCAAATTTATTCGCCAGCGGCGAATCGCGGGAATTCGCCGCGAATTCGCCCATGGCGAATAAATTCGCCCATCACTACTTTCTATTTGTCACTGTTTTCTCCTCCCCTATGGCGCTATCAGTATTATATTACTCACAGTATGATAACCACTTGTTTGGTAATCTTTGGAATGGCCGCATACCTCACTTCTCTCCTGGTGCTCGATGGTGGGGGAATCGGCAACCCCTATCTGACAAGTGCAAAATATCAGAAATTCCTGTGTGCCGAGGATATTTTGCAATAACCACTTGTTTGCCATATGGATGTCGTATGACACACCCAACTGTATTCTAAAAACATATTTTGTATTGTTCATCTGTAATTCAGCCACTGTCCAAATATAAAAGCAGCAAGGTTTGTAATGGATCTAACCACTTTTAGCAACCAACAAACTTATATGATTAGCTGGTCAACTGTTTAAAAGCAAGCATTTTAACATAACTCCCAGCACGGAGCGTAGCAATTTTTTTGACTAAGTCCATTTTGTGACCCACCCCCTAATTACCATGTCCATTTTACAAAATTTGCCAGCCTATGAAAGTTTGAACACATTTCTATGGTTTTTTTTTTTTTGCTACTGCCCCTAACTTGTAACTTACCCCTCTTTCCAGGTCCTGTCCAGCGAAGTTTACATCTTCTCCCGAGCGCTCTTCTTCCTGGAGTCATCGGCATCTTCTGACGCATGTGCAGTATGTGCCGAAAGTCACAAAGTTTCAGAAAAAAGAAATCAGAAACTCCGTGAAATTTGGGAGCATGAGCAGTAGCTCCGTACCAGCAGATTCCTCCAACTGCGCATACTCCCAAAAGTCACAAACATTCCGATCTCTTTTTTGGAAACTTTGTGACTTCCGGGCGCATGCACAGTTGGAGGAATCTGCCGGAATGTAGCTACTGCTCATGCTCCCAAATTTCACAAAGTTTCCAGTTTATTTTTCCGGAAGCTTTGTAACTTTCAGCACATGCGCAGTAGATCCATACCGTCAAATGCCTCCTACTGCGCATGCGCCAGAAGACGCCAATGACTCCAGGCAGAAGATTGCTCGGGAGAAGATGGCGCCTGTGAACTCTGCTGGAAAGGACCTGGAAAGAGGGGTAAGTAATGAGTTAGGGGCATTTGCCTGGGGGAAAGGTAGGCTTTTGCCTACATGGGGGGGGAGGTATTTTAAAGGTAGGGGTTGAATTCTCCTTTAAGATGTGAATCTTACTTCTCCCAAGAGACCTCCTTATCTAAAACTGTTACAAAAGTATCTAACTATCTATTATGCGCTCTCTGCCAAAAGCCAATTAAGTTAGAAACTTTGTATCTTTTTATGGCTGTTCAGTGCAGGAGATCAAATAGAAAGTCAGGACATTTCAGTACAAATGTGGGACTGCAGGTCGAGCTGTCAAAAGCAGGACTGTCCCGCTCAAAACGGGACAGTTGGGAGGAATGTTTTAATCGCTTCTGTGGGTTTCAGCAAGTTTACAAACATTGATATTTTTATTACACAGGTTTCCCCCTGTTGAAATAAGGGTAGTGGTCAAAGTTCCCCCAGTCTTGTGAGTTATGGATTCTTCCTGCAGCACAAAAGTGTCTGCTGAAATGTACTCTTCCCATTTGGTTGTTTGTCCCTTTTTTGTGTAATTAAGTGATTTATGTTTTTAGATTAGGACTAGATCTAATTAGTTTTCTCTTTGGAAATCTTCAAAATGAGACCAGCGTATTGGTACATACACAGTCGGAGCAATTTTCTGTTTTCGCCAAAACTCACAAAAATTGCAGAATCACCGGTCTCATTCCAAAGATTTCCAAATCGGCTGAAGATGGCGCCTATGAACTCCGATGCCTGAATCTACACCGAGAGGTAAGTAAAACATTAGGGGCATTTGCCTGGGGTAACACTTAGGCTGGGGGGAGGATGGAGGGGGGGGTCTTGCTGGGGATGGGGGGGTAGGGGATTTTGAACTTTAGGGTAGAAACCAAGAATGGCAGGTGCACCCCAGATCACAGGCACAAAGTCTGGCTTAGGTCTAGTAACCCATAGCAACCAGACATTTGTTATCAAACAGTTGACCAGTTGATGTTACCTGCTGTGGGTTATTAGAACTGGAATAAACGTTCCACCTTTTATTACATTTCCCCATTGTGTAAAGAAGAGACATAACATTAATTTATTCATCAAGGACATACCAGATGTGCCAGTGAATCAGGTGCAAGTGTTGATTCAAATGTACGCTCTTGCAGTGATGCAGCTTTTACTTCATTTGTGACAAAATGCGCCCTGCCGCATCAAGTGAAATTGCGGTCGATGCAACTTTCACAGCATCCGTATTTATACTGAGATCATGGGAATATATCCTACATTATGGGTAAAAAACATCTGTGACGAAACATAATTATTTGGATATCTGCATTTCCTAACACTACCACTCAAAAATGACTGCAGCATTTACATTTTACTTGTGCTTGAAACAAAAAGTAAAAACTGACTTTAAATCACCCCTTTCATTCCTAAGGCCTGATGCACATTTCCTTGTTGTGCTAGCACTTTTTTTTTTATAGAACTGAAAGTAGAGTATAAAGTTCTTTGGCAAGAGGCCCCTAAATAATCTTACTTGTAATAGGGAACTGATTTCCAGATTAAATCATAAAAAATTACTTTGCCAGCAATAAATCATAAAGAGAACAGCAATCCACCCCTGACCTCTGTTCGCTTCTTACGTTATACAATGACAAGGAATCAGCGAACCACAAAAAACCCTCAGGTCTATCAATCATTCATCATTGATCTATCGAGGATGTTTATATTGAATTTTAGTTTTTTTGTTTTTTTTTTAATAATGACATCTGGTTTCATTGATTATGGGCAATAATTATTACTCATAATTTTTATTAAATTAAAAAAAGAATTTGCAGGGCAGATTATTAAATTCTGATGCTAGTTGTACTGGTTTCTGTATTCCATACAGAAATCTTGCGGCGTGCACTCAATGATCAGTCGGTAGCGGTGAAATTAAAAGCAATTTTATTTACCAGACAATTCTCTTTCTGAGTCGTTTCGCGTGATCTCACACGTACTCATAGGAATGGGAAAATGTTAGAAACATTTCATTTTAAATAGTGTTGGGAGTTCACGTCATAATTGATGTTTCTTCATTAATTTCACCGCTACTGATTGATCCATTGAGTGCACGCCGCAAGGGTTCTGTATTGGCTACGAAAGTCTCCCACAGCTGTGGGTTTGGGGCGTCGCACCTGGGCCAGAGATCTGGAGCAGAATAAAACATAATGTATAATATTTATAGCTTACTTTTTTGGTTAAGCTTCAGTTCTCCTTTAAGGTATAGACATCCAGAATATGAAGATCCCTTAAACTGAAACCTCATGTCCTGAGCATTCTGAATAACAGGTCCCATACCTGTGCTTATATGCATACATGGCAGATAAGTAGAGAGAGTGTTAAGAGACTATGAGAATAACTATAATGGGCAGAGGATGATAAACACAAATCAATGATCCAAACCCCATCATTTCCAAGCATTTGCATGCCTTTCTGAGATTTCACATAGTAATTGAATTCCCTTGTTTTATTCAATAAGACACAGACAGACATAACAGTACATTACTGATTACAAGATTTTGCCTCGAGAGACTATCATTGCAGACAGTTTGTATGGTACCAATTACAAATATTATGGTGAAGGAAAATCCATTTTGCTATCATCAAAAATGTTTTTTTTCAGAAATAAACACAATTGTAATTTTTCGAACCCTGAATCTGAGGGCAGCTAAAAATCAAGAAGCCTGTCTCAAACAAACCAAGTATAATAAAAAAAATTGGCTAATATTGTCGGCGCATCTCGTGCATGATGATTTGCATCTAGTGAATGGCAATGCTAACGATGGTTCCAGCAACACAAATATGTTGATATCAGTAATATGTAAATATGAGAGCACAGCTTGTGCAAGACTTATTAACAGGAGTACTTATATAAACCTGCATTTATAAATCACATGAAGTTGCAGTACACGCTATTTTTCAGGCTCCCTCTCAATGCTGAATTTTTGGTACAAAAACATGGCATTTTGCATATCTTTTTGAGCCCGTAGTGGAGGAATACACCAAATCCAAGATTTGGTTCAGGATTTGAATCTTGAGTTCCTAACCAAACTGAATCTTCGAGAGTTGATCATTTGCAAATGCACATTGGGGATTTGATAAGATTCAGGATTTGTCAGAATCTTTTGTCGTGGTTTGAGTATTTGTCTGAATTCTAAAACTGAGTATTTGATCCATGCTTGTAACTGAGCCCATGTATGTTAAAGAACAGTTGGCAGGTTTGAAATTGTCCGTTCAACCAACCTGTCAATCAGGCAAGATTTGGTTCACATAGTTGATGTGGCCCTCGCCCCAACAGCCTGCATTCCCAGTGTTGTAATCCGATTGATTGTCCTGATGGAACATTTTGGGGGAAGATGCACTTGTTTATCATGGATCAGCTTAATTCATACATTGCTGTGGCATATAGGAACAGATTTGATTTTATCACTACAACAAAGGAAATAAAATCACTCAGTGACGACAATAGTTGGACAGATTTGTACTGCAGATGTATTTAAACCAGAATTTCATTCCATTACCCACCAAATTTGACATCAATTTTAGGTTTCTTGTGGATAGGGTCAAAAGATCACAAGTTGGTTCTAGTAATTACCAAGCTTGAATTGCTTAACATTTAAGACGTCATCTTCTGTGATTAAAATATTCTTGAAGCAGTCAGCGTGGCTTAAAGGTCAAACAGTGCTGATTTCTTGGGATTTGTTGACATGGAAAAGACAATAAAATGATGTAAAGTTGGCAGGGGCCATACAGTTTTCCTGACACACATATATCAAAAGCTTTGTTTGCCAGCTACTGTGTGTGATCTACTACTCCAGCAACAACCATAACTGTTTATATGTCACTGGCTAGGGTGGGGTCATGTCTGACCTTAACAAATATGGACAACCCTTGAATGCTGTGGGATGATAGCAGTTATAATTCAACAATAGCTGGAAGCAGGTAAACTGGACACCTCTGATATAAACAATACAGATAATGTGTTATTGTACAAATTGTTCATATTTCATTTGCACATCTAACAAGGCCATATTCTCTCTGAAAGACGATGTAGGACCAGGGAGGACCTGCTTTCCGTGTCTAACTTTGAAAAAGGCCAGTAGTCTGTGAGTAATTAATCCTAATTTACATGTTATTATACTTGCAAATTATAGTGACTAAACTGGGAGAATGATTTTCTTTGCTTAATTGTTCTTAGCACTGCTGAGAATCACTACTGACTCATTGTACAGAGTAGGACCAACTTTGGGGAATTATCACCCACCTTCTCCATTTCTTTTCTATTCTTGACTATTTGCAGTTGAACAAACCCACCATTGTACCAGGTCACCCCAACTCTTGACGAAAACCATCAGAAAGTTTTTCAATACTGTTCCTAAAAATTCCATTTTCTTTCATCACGGAAAATGTATTTTTGTGTTTACATCGACGACACTGCCCAGACAATGAAGAATCTGCAAGCAGACGTTAAAAAAAATCTCAGCAGAGACTACAGAAATCCTGGAACAAAAAGATAATTTCTTAATGTTTCCCTTGGCAAATACAAATTAAATATGTGTATTAAATGATAAAGCTTTAGGTATTTACAGAACAAAACAAGGCAGGGCCCATAAAGTTCGGTCATTCTGTTTTATATGGCCAGAAAAACCAAAATTTAGTTGTGGAATAAATGAAGGCATATAAAGAGAAATAAATATTTGCTCGTTGCCAAAACCAGATGACTAAGTAATAAAGAAATAAAATAGTATTTTAGTAAAGTGAGTGTTTATTAAGAAATGTAAAACTGTTGATATGACTCATCTCCACTCATGTTTCACATTAGTTCTTCTCCTCCTAAAAATATAGTTCAGGAATCTTGGCTGGGAATGGGCTGGCCAAGAACTGCAAAATATTTATGTTAATTTCCCTGCGGGTATCGCTGACGTTTCTTGGTTAATGTATACAAAATAAATAGTGAGATACAGTAGCGTACCATCTCCAATTCACAGAGAGCAACATGCTGATACAAGGGAGCTCAGTGCTCAAAGGTTACAGATACCTAATGATTGCACAGAGCACCATGGAATCCTCTACTTGCTTCGCAGAAAGAAAAAGAATTGACTATCTTTTCACTTAAAGGGCATCTATGGTATCCCATCATTCTGTGTTTATGTTGTTATGTGCTAATTGATTGTTCTTATGTACAAATTACAGTGAAGAACAGCCCATTCAGCTTGAATGAACATTTCCTTCAATTTCCCCAATGATTTACTTTTTTAGATGCCAACTCATTTGGACTCCAGATGACATATGGATATGCCTGGACCAATACTTTATTAGGTGCAACAGAAACATGAATTTGAGTAAGTGCACCCCTTGATAATAGAAAGAATTGGGTCTGATAATTGATGGTCTGTAAGGTGAGCTGAGGGAGGCTGGCTGATAAAATGCAAGCTTTGTAAGACTGATGTGAGTGAGCAGCCATGTACTTTAGTTCGAACAAAATTAACAGAAATATCAGTGGATTATGTGAATTGCAAAGCTATTTGCTGCGCCGAACAGATATAAACTGGCATGTTGAACCCTATACGTGTCTTATTTTTGTATTCAGATTAAGCAACCCAAAGCACAGCCACTTTAATAATTATCTTTTTTAAACAATAATACCCTGCACTGTTTCTTAAACACTCCTCCCCACCCACCTTTTATAATGGGAGTATGAGTATGGGAATCTTTTTTGAATTACACAAAGAACTCTATTTGTATTAGACCATAGATCTGAATGTCAAATGAAAATATTGTATTATTGACCCTACAGACTGCATGTCTGCGTGTTCTTTCCATCATCTGTAAATGTTTGAATACTACAATTAACAAAGCTTTTGTCCCATAAATTAATTGTACTGTACAAGTACAAGAGTGCCTTCAAGCCTTCTTGTCTGCAACCCAATGCCATGCACAGCTAGCTTTTGTTACCTACTATGACATTTCCCAATCACCAGCCAATGACAAAATGCAAAGAAAGGTTAAAAATTAAATATGTGACTTGGGTAGGATTTGGTGTTCTTCTCTGCGTCATATCCAACTATTCTTACAGGGAGGGTAACCCATGGTTACTGATTTCCTATCAGTGTGAAGACCAAGTGCCTTCCCCTTCAATTTTCTATATAAAGTGGTCTGTCTGAAACCCCTCAGGCTCCTCCTAGATATCAACACAGGCAAGAAGAAGGGAGGCAAAGACAAACAGCAAGGGACAGACACACAGTATCTGCATCATGACTCCTGCTTCCAGACCTGACTGGTGTTTGCTACTTTTGTTACTGGCTGTTCTTAGGGGAGAAAGCAGGTATATACAGGTGAGCATGCCCTTCTATTCTTGCACCTGCCATTCAGGCATTTAGCACTCTGTGCCCCTATTTAGGCATGGGGTAGTCCCACGGGGCTACGAGTTTGCTAGCTCTTGCTAATATCCAGAAAGTCTCTTTATAAAATTCAGATATTGAAATTATCCTACTTATTGATATCTCTTTTCTTTTTATTTGAGATGAGGGAGGCTGCAGAAGATGCAATGTTTTTATTAAACTCAGACTTTAAGCGAGAGCTGTCAGAAGGGCAAATTTACCGAAGGTCACTCAGTAAGTATGCGGTTTTTTTCCATGGCGATAATGTAAGATGCATATTTCTTAGAGTTTCCAAAGCCTCAATTTAACCATTCATTTTCCAGTACTTTTTGTAAAAGCTGCAAGGCAGAATGCAGAACCTGCTGTTTTAAAGAGAAGACTTGGTGATTTATCATTATACACATAAAAGCATGATGTAGTTTCTGCAGTTCCTTGTTAATTTCTGCCTTGCCTACATGTAATTAAATAATTCAGATATATGCTTTTAAGTTGCTCTTTTAAAACTTTTTTGCTTACTTATAGCTAACAACCTATTAGAGCTAACGCCTAATTCATTTTAAATGCTGTGTTCTATTTATTACTAAAAAAATAAATGATGGACACTTTTCTGCGTGTTCCTGTTAAGAGCAATGAAGTTGAAATCTATTCTAAACATACATATTTTGAAGTGCGGATAACACTGAACTCTCCAGTGAATTAGAACATTTATGAAAGGCAATTTTTTTAATTTTGAAGCTATGATGCTATTCAATTTGCTAGATG
The DNA here is from genome assembly GCA_024363595.1 of Xenopus borealis. Classification (NCBI taxonomy): domain Eukaryota; kingdom Metazoa; phylum Chordata; class Amphibia; order Anura; family Pipidae; genus Xenopus; species Xenopus borealis. The sequence goes on from CM044431.1 coordinate 204,480,669, forward strand.
ATATTAAGATAATGTCTTTGTTCCTCTGTCTCCTTCTTCCCCTGTTATTAGGATGCATTGACATGCTGAGTATAGAAGGTCAGTTTACATTCCAGGCAGATCGCCCTCAGTTACACTGCGCTCTCTTCCTCATTGGAGAACCAGAGGAGTTTATCGTCATTGAATATAACTTTGTAAACATTGACTGCATTGGAGGGGACATCCTTAAGGTAGGGTATAGACTATGCAGCATCTGATATGTGATGTTATTCTGATAACATAGAAACAATCCAGTGGAATTCTAGAAATATGTGAGCTATGTCTTTTGTTGCAGTTCTGCATAGACTAAGGTGGTTATGTATTATTGGGTGCAAAGTTTGCCCAGGTCTAGAAATCAACAATAGCCAATCAAATATTTGCTTGCATTAGATTAGTACATGCTAAAGGGGTTATTTGCTAGAATCCAAATTTATCTCATAATTTAAATAAGCTCGACCAAATTCCCATCCCCCATTTTGCCTTATTCATTAATAAAATAACTTGCTTAAATGAAACTGGGAAAAAACCTAATAAAATCTGAATGATACCATTTTTTAGCCTTTTTTCCTGAATCTCTTGATTTTTTTTTAGGGTTTTTGCACAAAATTATCTGGCTAAACCCAAGATAACTTTTTGGATAGGGACATCTCCCTTTGACTTATACATGACTTCTTCAGGTCTGAGAGGGAGGCTTTTTGCAGCATTGGGGTATTATTAATCTCGAAAAATTAAAAACATTTTCCCCACAAAAAATGTAGTTTTTGCCCCAAAAATTTGAGGTTTAGTAAATAAAATCCCAGAAATCCCAGTACACTTGGGATCATTAGTTAACATTTACTAATCCAAAATCCCTAGGTTTAACTTTAGCCTACAGATGCCACAAAATTACAAATGTCATAATCCTAAAACTAAGATTGCCTTTTCCTACCCATAGCAGTTAAAACAGAAGAAAATAGGGGCTACTTCTGTATGCATTTTATAGTCAGAAACTAGGGGAAGTTATGACAACCAAGTTCAATATCAATAAGTATTGAGATCTACCCTTATCTGAGCCTTCAAAATTCATTAGCCCAGAACAAGTAAAGGGGAACCACTAGTCTAGAAGGCAATGGGCAATTAACTTTGCTTAAAAAAGCATTGGTCGATACTTAGCTAATTAATGCTTCCTGGGGATAAAGATCACTATTGGATTGATTCATAATTAATCTGTCCCGATTAGTCTAATTTGATCAGATTTGTTATTTGGGGCAAAATCATTATGGATCAATTGGAATTGATTTATCAATAACAATGTTTAATAAATAAGTCCCTAGGACTTTAGGAAGTATTTCTAGATGTGACAATCATTATCCTGCAAGATGCATACATGTATGCTGGAAATTCGCGAATTTTTCGGCGAATCGAAACAGGATAGATTTGCCCATCACTATATATTATCTAAAATCTAAGTTTTTCCTTGATAAAGGTTCCTGTGTGGGACCGAAACATTGGATGAATAAACCTTTTTCCTTTTTTGCCATCACTTTCTACATTGTATATACCTCCAATATATGAGCATCCAGGTCTTGATGTTTTTTAGGGTGTGCGGCTCATACACGCCATTTTATCTAAAATTAATATATGGAGCTCTGTGATCACATTTAGTGGACCAGCTTATATAGTGGACCCATTTAGTGGACCAACTTCAATAAAAAGTCTTTGATTGCCACAAATGTATGTGGGATAATGTACCCATCCAGGTCCCATAATTTTCTCTACTCTTGATCCCGAAAGATATATTTTATAATATCTACTCTAATGTAGACTTTGTGCAGTTATATCTGCATATCAGATCTTTGCAATTTATAGACGACCTGCTAGCTGGCTAATCTTTTTGAATTTATTTTGAGAGATTATACAGTTGCTTTAGTAACACTAGATTATCGTTTTATCATTGGGAATCTTCTTTTGGCCTTCATTTATTTCTGTGTACTTAGATTTACACATCATGTGACATCATTTCCAGTCCACGGTGATGTCACTTCCAATTTGCATGATTTCTGTGTCGGGATCAGGTTAACTCCCTGTAGGTAGAGTTGGGGCAGGAAAGAGGGGGTTGGTGGGTTCACGTCAGTTTGTCATTCTCACCACGAAGCTCCAAACCCACTGTGCACATTGTCATCAATGAAGAGGAAGTGGGACTTCAAGATTAGTGTGTCTGAAATCAAAGAGATCAAAAAGATACTTTATTTAAGGCTAAAATGTATTGGAACACTTTCAGCAACCTTGAAGGTCATTATAGTCTGGCCCTTAAGTTACCCTTTACATTAGTATTATAATTCCTAAATATTTTTTTCATTGGGAGCTCATCCTTAAAATCTGTGTGTATATTATGTATAATGTAATATACTGAAGAAAACCAAACCAATCCATCAGCATTTAGTTTTCATGGACTAGCATGATCAAGCCTATTGGTTCCTTTGAAGAGACTTCAGAAGAGCTTTCATGTGTGTTATACTTCCAAGGTGTGTCACTAATACTTGCTCAGTGGTAGGAATAAAAGGGCTTATTTGTGAGGGTGCAAAGTGCTCATTTCCCAGCTTCCTGGTTGCTTGGGTAATGGGGAGTTCTAAATACCCCAGATAGCAGCTGAATTTCAAACTGTATTGATTCAGAACAAAATGTTAAATAGTTCCAAAATGTTGAAGAACCATAAAATGAGGGCAAATTGTTTTACATTTTCACTGCTGGCAGCTTGCATGAAGTTAATATTAAGGTTAACATCCCATTCAATATTTTTGTTTTCTTTCCTTTTTTGCTTGATATTATTGCTCAATACACCCAATGCTGTCCTTATGTGCTTAACAAGAATATCTCCTGATGTCCCTGTCTGTTGATAATTTATTTACCCCTTATCATTGCCCCCTTGTTCTTGGCACATCTTCATCCAGTGGAATACTTCACTTAAAGGAACAGCTCAGTGTAATAATAATAAAAACTGGGTAAAAAAGGCTGTGTAAAATAAAAAATTTTTTAAATATAGTTAGTTTGCCAATGTCAACTATAAAGGCTGGAGTGAGCGGTTGTCTAACATAATATCTACAACCCAACTTCCTCCTTTGCAGCTCTCTAACCTGCTAGTCAGTCAGCGATTTGAAGGGGGGCCACATGGGACATGACATTTCAGTAAGTTAGTAACATGGCAACTTAATACATGATAAATTGTCATCTGTTGTTAAAGTCTTTCAAAGTTCTGTTTCAATGGCAGTCATCAGAAATAGACACATAAGGCCAATACTGTATACACCGCTTTTTAAAGGTTGAGTTTATCTATTTAGTTCTGTCCAAGTTACCTTATTCATCCTTTATTCAGTTCTTCACTATTGATGCACAGTGCTGGACTGAGTGTCCAGGGCCCACTGGATCTGTAACCACAAGGCCCCTTTTGCAAGATGCAATATTAATGGCCCCCATTTCTCGATGTCCACCATCCATCTCCCACCCTCCCCCCAGTGTCATGGGGAGCAGAAATGGGTGGCCAAGTCCCATGAAGGTCAGGGCCCCCCGGATTTTTCCTGTGTCCCTCAGTCCCAGTCCGACCCTGCTGTTGCATAGTTTTCACCCATCTGGCTGTCCCCTCCTGCTACTACTGTCCCTTTTCTCCTCCTGCCCTCTGTTCATACAGTACACACATACCCCACATCTGTTGCTATTGCTCCTCTCCCTGGAAACTAAGGGTGTCATGTAAAATGGGCGTTTTATACCTGAGATCAGAGTATCAAAGTACATTTTTTTTACCCCTTCTGATGTACAGGTATCAGGTGGGAAGCAAAGGGTTTGATTATTTTTTAAGTGATAAAGTGGTTAATTAACCTGTTAAGTAACCTGTGTCCCATGCAGGACTGAAGTTCAATTATATGTCACATAATCTAACAGACATCCTTAGTAGTGACTAATGTCTTATCTTACAAGGAGATTAAAACAGCTCTCTGTTCCTCCACCAACATATCATTTAACTTGATATAATAGTCCTCCATAGGGAAAGGCTTAAGATATTACTGAATGTAATCGTATCACAAGGCTCAGTTATTTCTTGGTTGTGAAATTGTTCAGGACAGAAAATCCCATTGGTATGTTTATGTTAAATCTTCTCCTTAGTTAATCTTTAGCCAGGAGACTTTCATAAACAATCCCTTACTTTATTACTTATGTCCATAAGGCCACCATACACAGACTGATAAAAGCTGCCGATTGGCCCGTGTGTGGGGCCATCCAACGTGCTTCCCCTCTCAATATGTATAATAAATAGTATGTATAATAAAAGTCAGCCAGATCTCGATCGAGCAGGTTAAAAAATCCTGCTGGATCACGGCCGCATCTGTTCCTTGATGCAGTCCCGTGATCCGTCCGCCCATATCGGATGCATTATGATTCGATCGTATCAACCCGATATCGCACATTGGAGAGGGATCCACTCGTTTGGCAACATCTCCAGCTACACTCACATGCAACTGCAGTATCCTTAGGCTATTAACTCCTGTCAAGCCAGGTATATACAGTATATATATATATATATATATATATATATATATATATGTTACATGGGGAGCCTCCTTGAGTGAAATGGTATGTATTATAAAGGGGATCTAAACCTAAAAATGAATCTTTGTCAGAGTGTTTCTCTAACCACTAGCAATTTATATTCATTTTTTATTCTTTGTGGTTTCTGCATTATAAGCTGTTTTAGACCTCGGATACCAGGCTTTTCAGTCAACAGCCAGCAAATATAGGGACACAGGTATGGGATCCTTTAACTGGAAATCTAAATAACCCACATTTTTAAAAAAGATTTCCTTTTTCTCTGTAATAATAAAACTTTACATTGTACTTGATCCAAACTAAGATATAATTAATTCTACTGGAAGCAAAACCAGCCTGTTGAGTTTCTTTGGGCATAAATGCAAATTTTTAGAGGAAAGAAAGATTTGTTATACCCAAAGCTGCCAAAAATCCGAATCCAAAAATCCACCATCTCAAACCTGGTCATGAAATCAGATATTGAGCAAAATGATAGCCTAAAACAATTCGATAAGCATTCGATGGTCGAATTGTGAATTTGGTCGACCTAATTTCTGGGAGTAATAGTAAATTTGCCCCATAGTGTCTAATAGTGCCAATATCCCAGAAATTACTTAAACCACTGTAAATGTGTTCATAAGATCACTCTGAGTAACATTAGATGAATACATTTTTTGCCTTTGGATACCCTTTAACTGTTAGATGTATTAATCATTAGCCCTGTTTGCATTGAGCAAATAAAAATGCTTTTCCTCCAGGCTGCGTTTTTTAACATAAAATGCCAATTCATTTTGAATTTAAATTTGACTTTAGAAGCATTTTAATTAATTTGGCCATATAGTTGCACATTTTATTAAAACTCTGAGGTTTTGAGCAATAAAATCTTGAGTAACGTTATTCCAGGCTACATCTATAAAGTGTTACATCTAAGTTCATAAATAGGTATGAGGTCACTGTGAACAATCAATGAGTACCATTACGGTATTTACAGACGGGTATTAGTATAATGTGTGAAGTTACGCCATCCTCCATTCCATATCTGTGTATGCCTTGCATTAATAAACTCTATGAGGGTTAGCCAACTGGAGATCCTCCAAGAGATTTTTATGGCCTTCAGCCCAGCCAAGGACATCGTTGTACAACATTTTAATTATGATTTAATCAGGCTTGTGAATATGTGCTACATTATGTAACTGACCCACTACGTAAGAAAAGCTGAAGAGCAACAAAAAAATACATTTGCTCATATATTGCACTGCAGGCTCATGGGGCTGCTGTACATGACCAAATACCCAGCAATACTCCTTGCATGATGTTCCCTACCCACTGTACTTACCTTGTTCTTTTTAGTTCTACCCCTACATTCAGGCAGCAGTAATTCTTCGCACAACTCTCTTGGCACCATCACAGTATGGGATTTAATTGTCACCTGTTTGAGCCATTGGGCAAGATAGGAAAGAAAGGGGCACAACTGGCTCAATGAAAGGGGTTAAAGCCACAGTTAAATACAGTCTACATAGCAGTGTTTAGGTAAAATAAACAAAACCTACAGGCTACTTTATTGCGTACATTTTTCCTGTAATGTGTTTTTTGTGTGAGCATTTTAGTGGTCTGTGCTTATGCAAACATTCCCCTGGGGCTACTTAAACTGGAGTTGGGGAGTAATTCCTCAAATTCCACATCCATTCTTTAAATTACAGATTAATAATTCCAATTACTTGTAGCTAGGAACATAAACCAGAACAGATATGTCAGCACATACCCCCCCTCCTGTTTGATTCATTTATTTAATGATAATCTCTAGCACTGGCTTTTGTGCATTTAACTCTTGCATGCCTTTAGGTTTTCGATGGCTGGATCATTAAAGGTGAAAAGTTTCCAAGTTCCTTGGATCATCCTCTTTCCATGGTGGAACGATACACGGATATCTGTGAAGATGGCAACGTGGGGAGCATTACAAGGTCATCTCAAAACGTGGCAATGATTTTCTTCAGGGTCCAGCAGCCAGGACATGGATTTACGATAACAATACGCAAGATTCCTAATCTGTTCCGTAAGTTGGCTCCATTTCCTTACATCAGTCCCCGTCCCAAGCAGCCGGTGAGATCATATGTCTCTCTAGGGCAATGAAATAATGAAGTGACTGTTAGCTGATAAACAACCAGCCAGAAATGACTATTGATTTTTCCACTGAGAGTTCTAGCAGTGTGGCATCTCAGAATGGCAAAATTTATTGTTCTAACGTATAAATATTGTGCAGGGTTTTACAGCCAGAGAAGCTCCTTACATGGCCAAACCTAATCATGGCTGTTTATTGCTTTTAATACCCCTCCTGCCTAGTATGCGTAAAACCACGCAGAAGGCAATAAAAGCCATAAATTAGATGTTTTCAAAACAGATTAGTAATGCCTACTCTTGTATTTTTATTTTGGAAAGCTTCATTCATTAATAACAAGACGGTGGACTGAATACCTCAGGCATTAAAGCTTGGGGAAAAGAATTCTAAGTTAACTAATGAGTTTAATGTATAAATAGGTGACATTCACCCGCAAATAATTTTTTTCCATCAACTCATTGCTGTTTTTTTAATGCCATTATTGTTTTTGGTCAAGCTTAAATGGTGTTATGGAATTTACCGTCACAATATCTGCACATACACAAACCCTTTCAAGCTTTCTCAGCTCAGCTGCATTTTTGCGGCTCCAGGAGAGGAATTGGAAACACAAAATCTTTGTACAATGAATGGAGAACATTAGCCTTGACTTGCTGTTTGAACAGACATATGGGGAATCAAGGAGCCCTGCAACATCAAAATATGAAAATGTTCTAAAGTTATGTAAATATAATGTACTGTTGTGCTCCACTGGTAAAACTGTGTGTTCAGAAACACAACTATAGTTTATATAAACAAGCTGATGTGTAGCCATGGGGGGCAGCCATTCAGAGCTGAAAAAGGAGAAAGGGCCTAGGATACTCAGCAGATAATATATAAGCTCTGTAGTATACAATGGGATGCATCAGAACTTATCTGGTATCTTCTAAGTGTCCTGTGCTTCAATGGTTGCCCCATGGCTACACAGCAGATTATTTATATATAAACTATAGTTGTGTTTCTGAAGCAAACACACCAGTTTTGCCAGTGCATGGCACAAGTACATTGCATTGTCTTTCCTTACATTTTTTTGATGTTACTGTCTCTTTAAAAAAGTGGTTTTGTTTACTCCATTTCAGCTTTCATATTTTTACTTAAATACAGGTACAGATATGGGACCTGTTATCCAAAATACTGGGGATCTGGGGTTTTCCAGGAAACTGACCTTTTCTGTAATTTGGGTCTTCATGCCTTAAGTCTAGCTTTGCTTCCAATAACCATTTATTATATGTTAATTTTGGTCAAGTACAAGTTATTATTACAGGGGGGGGGAAGAAATCATTTTAAATTTATTTATATCACTTGGATAAAATGATGTCTATGGGAGATGGTTTCCGATAATGTGTCCCATACCTAAATCATCATAGCTAAAAATCATTTAAACAATAAAAAAACTGAATAGCTACCAATATGGACTGTACAGCTTAAACATCAAGTTCAATGTACTCTTTCATTTTTACAGAGAAAATAATATTTTTTTAAAAAATTAGAATTATTTGCTTAAAATGGGAGATGACCTTGTGGACAATGGGTTTCCAGGCTGTCCTGGTGTTACAATTTAACAATTAAAGGGATAAGATTTACCTTTGTTTAGCATGAGTTCAATCAACTGGTGCAGAACATACCTTTTGCCTTCTGTTTTAATCATGAAAATTTTTATTTATTTATTAGAAGCTAAACAAGGACACTGAAGCTACACCATGTTTGGTTCTTGTGAGGTAGATAATTAGATCACCAGTGCACAGTACCATGTACGAGTCACAATAAAGGGAGAAGGGAATACATAGAGTATCTTCAGTTTCCCTGTTTGCCCTGTTTAGCTTAAGAAACAACAAAACCATACATTTCTTGCAAACCAAACAATAGGCAAAGTAAAGGTTCAGCACAAGCACTATTCATTGCACACATTAAAGGGGTTGTTCACCTTTGAGTTAACTTTTAGTAAAATGTAGAGAGTAATATTCTGAGACAATTTGCAATTGGTTTTCATTTTTTATTGTTTGTGGTTTTTGAGTTATTTAGTTTTTTATTCAGCAGCTCTCTAGTTTGCAGTGTCAGCAATTTGGTTTCTAGGGTACAAATTACCCTAGCAACCCTGCATTGATTTGACTAAGAGACTGGAATATGAATAGGGGATGGACTGAATAGAATGATAAGTAATAAGAAGTGGCAATAAAAATACATTTGTAGCCTTACAGAGCATTTGTTTTTAGATGGTGTCAGTGACCCCCATTTGAAAGCTGCAAAGAAACATAAGAAAATTGCAAATCATTAAAAAACGATGAAAAATAAATAATGAAGACCAATTGAAAAGTTTCTTAGAATTGGCCCTTCTACAATATACTAAAAGTTAACTTGAAGGTGAACCGCCCCTTTAAGGAAAGTGTAAAATAGAATAAGGCTAGAAATGCTGTATTTTGTATACTAAACATAAACATGAACTTACTGCACCACAAGCCTAATCAAACAAATGATTTATGCTTTCAAAGTTGGCCACAGGGGGTTGTCATCTTGTAACTTTGTTATACATCTTTGCTAGACCAAGACTGTGCACATGCTCAGTGTGATCTGGGCTGCTTAGGGATCATCATAAATGATCAAAACAGCACAAGTCAAATAATATCTGCCAGAAGCCGATACAGCAAGACTGATTAATAATCAGAATATACAGACTGCACTGGGCCCTGTGTTGTCATGTAATCTAATGTGGATTTTATAGTTTTTGTATTGTTTAATAAAAACTTTCTCCAACTCTGCAGAACCAGTGGCTGCAGCAAAATAATCCTCCAACTAGAATCCCAGTTTATCTGTTTAAATCTGGCTCCATGATCTTTGTCCCTGCAGCTGGAGTTGAAAAAATTAAAGGGGATATAAAGGCAAAAACAAAATCCAATGCAAATCTCTACACAGTCGCCAACTGCAAGCTGCTAGAGTTCTGCATGGCAGGCAGGGGGTTCACCCTGGGATGAACACAGTCAGGTCTCTTATAAAAACAGTACACATTTTTAAATTAAAGTATATTGGAGATAGATTTCTTTATCATTAAGTTAAGTTAAAATGAGATTTAATTTTTTTGCCTTTCCTTGTCTTTTAAACAAGGAGGTAAACTGCCCCTTAAATCTTTTCTTTACCCATCAGTTGCTGGTGACTATAAATACAGTTAGGCGTATTTAAAGAGACAGGACCATAGCACACAAATGGATGTTTTCTTGGTGGAGACCTTTGACTTTGGAGACCATTAGTGGTTTAGTTAACAAATGCTGATTATGAAATGATGAGTTGCACAAAGTTTAATTATACTGGGCAAATAAAGCACAAAATGAAAATGTACATAAAAACAACTGCAATTACAGTTAGTTACAGAAGAAAGCCTAAAGTCCTACACTGCCAGTGCAGGGAAGCTGAATGAAAAGACTTCACTGGGGAAATTAGCCATGGCAGCCACAACCGTGGTCAACTACAAGGAAATAAGTTTGTCTATTTAATATCCCAGCAATGTGCATTGATTAAGGCATTGGCATAAGGTTAGCAATTATTGGAGTAAGTGAGGGAATGATGGTGATGAATTGACAAGACGTGTTCAGAGCAGAGAATTTAAGGGATTGCTCACCTTTAAATTAACTTTTAGTATGATGTAGAGGGTGATATTCTGAGATAATTTGCAGTTGGTCTTGCTTTTTTATTATTTGTTTTTGAGCTATTTAGCTTTTGATTTAGCAGTTCTCCGGTGTGCAATTTCATGGTTGCTCATGTACTATATCTTAATCATTTTAAAAATTAAATATTTAATAATTTAAATATTTAAATATTTAATAAAAAGTTCATATTAAAATAAATGTGCAGCCTTAAAGAGCAATTGTTTTTATATGGGGTCAGTGACCCCCATCTGAAAGCTGGAAAGAAGGCAACACTTTTTTTTTTTAAAAAAACTGTAAAGAAGGAAAAAAGAAGACCAGTTGAAAATGTGCTTAGAATGAGCCATTCTATAAGATTCTAAAAGTTATCTGAATGGTAAATCATCCTTTTAAGAGAATTTCAATAGGACACAAGCTACTGCAAATGCTTTTTTGCACTGACTGCCAGTGTATAACTTGGAAGAGTGGGATAGAACCAGCTGGAAAAATAATCAATTTGTACAAGCTTAAAAATATTGTTCTATACTAGCACTGAGACAACAAGAACATTGACTATTTAAAATGTCAGCAGAGTAATGAATAGCAGTATGAACCATAAGGAAATGCATGTGTTAAAGGGAATGTAAAGGCAAAAAAAAAAAGAAAATAAAAACAAGAAAAAGAAATCAATCTCCAATATTCTTTAATTTAAAAATGTGACTGTATGCAGGTAAATTCCCCCTTTGTTTTACTTGCTCTGACAGCTGCAGATAGGAAACTTCTAACTTCTAACTGCGCTGCAGGGAAATGATCATACTTTCAAATGGCAGGGGGGAGCCTCCCACCTTTGTTCCCATAACTCAAGCAGCTTTGTTTGTTTCCCTGTAGAGTACCCGGAGACTGTATTGATTTGTATCCACAGACCAGTGCAGTATCCGCTGCTATGACAGATATTATCTGACTTGTGCTGTTTTGATCATTTATGACGATCCCCAACTGAAGCCCAGACCACACTGAGCATGTGCACAGTCTTGGTCCTGCAAAGATGTATAACAAAGTTACAAGATGACAGACCCCTGAGGCCAACTTTGAAAGCATAAATCGTTTGTTTAATTAGGCTTGTGGTGCAGTAAGTTCATGTTTATGTTTAGTATACAAAATACAGCATTTCTAGCCTTCTTCTATTTTAGACATTAGCTGCCCTTTAAATGTGCCTCTGTAGAAAAAAATGTTTTGTTGAAGTAAGAAAGAAAGTTAATTGGGGACTAGGAAATGAGTGGAAGTTGAGTCTTGCAGTAGGTCTTGTACTCTGGGGAGTAAGTTGTGTGCCAGTAGAAGCAGGGAGGTTTGGTAAATGAATGGGTTGTACGTAGTTTAGGGAGAGGTGCAGAGTTTTGATATAGTAGATAATGGAATGGGATTGGTAACAGACCAAGACAAAGGCACTACCTTTTTACATTATAATTTTACAGACGAGAGAGTGAGAACTAGTGATGGGCGAATCTCCCGAGATTCGCTTCGCCGAAAAATTCGCAAATTTCTCTGGAATCGGCGAAAAATTTGCGAAAAGAGTCGCGGGATGCTTTTGATGCGCGTCGTGTCAACTTTGTTGACAAAATGGCTAGCCCCATGTCATATTTCAAAACTGAATATAAAAAAATCTGTTTGCTCTTTTGAGAAATGGATTTCAGTGCAGAAGTCTACTGGAGCAGCACTATTAACTGATGCGTTTTAAAAAAAACATGTTTTCCCATGACAGTTTCCCTTTAAGAAGTTACTTGCCCATACTGTACATGCTCCTTGCACCTTGCAGCTAGGATCATGTACATTAATTTCATTCATCCAGTCTGTGCTATTGAATTGTGGGCATTTGCACACTTGGCCACCGTCAAACCCTCGAATTATCGTCCTCTAGCCATGGCAGATTGCAAGGTCTCCTCTTGCCATTTCTATACATGGAGGCAATGACTTGCACCCAGTGAATGGCATTAATGACTGTGCATGTTGGAAATTAATCAACCCTCACTGCTGTAACTGCTCATTCAGCAAAAGTGGTTTCCAAATAATAGCCAAAGTTGGGCAAATGCAACACTCATCGACACAGGAATTCTGGGGGAAAAAAACACTATAGATTAAAATAACACTGCAATTAGCACCTTGTTCGCCATGTGACATGTTTGTCAATTTCCATATTTCCCCCAAAGGGCTTATCTATATATATATATAGATATATATATATAATTTTTAGATGTTTACAGACTAATATAAATTATACTAATGGCTATCCTAATATAGGATTAATAGCACAGATGTATCTCTACTCTGTTTCCTGCAAGCATATATTATATATGGATGTCTGTGATCCGATAGAATAATCAACATATGTTTCCTTCCTTTAGCCTGTAATGTGATCTCACAGTCACCTAATGGAAGATTTACAATGATAATTCCCCATCAGCACCGGAACTGTAGCTTTTCCATCATTTATCCCGTGGTGATTAAAATATTTGACCTTACACTGGGACACTTCAATGAGCTCCAGTTAAAGGTACGTGGCTGAGGCCAAATTTAAGTGGCCCTTACCATATTCACTTGAAGTATTTTGTTGTGTACGAGTGATGGAAATGTTAACCAGTTACATATGATGTTAGTAGCAGTGCATGGCATTCTTTTGTGTGATAAATAACTTTATGTATTGAAGAATATGACAAGTCATGACCCGATATCTCATAATCTGACCCTGAGCAATCATCAATGATCATGCATCCATGTACAACCTCCTTCTGTACCAAGAAATTAACATAACACTGTGATGTATATCTTGCAAAAAAACGAATTAACAAAACATTGGTGTTTATTGATCCTTTAAATACAATATCTGTTTCCTGAAATACATCTCCTTGGTAATGAGGGCAGTCTGCAATTTTCTAATTTCCATATACTCGTACAAGTGCAAATATTTGAATGAAGAATCGTGTTTTATGTCTTCAAGCACACGCAGGAGTGGTTTAACTTTAAGTTAACTTTTAGTATATTATAGAATTGCCCATTCTAAAATCTTTTCTATAGGTCTTCATTATTTAATTTTTAAAGTTTTCTCATTATTTTTTAAATTATTTAATTATTTTTTAATTATCGGACTGGTGGCTGCTACCACAAGGACCCCCACACCCTCTACCACCTGCTCTCCCCCTCCGTCAGGAAAGGGAAAACAGTGGCCTGTGGGAGCACATGCAGGATTTGGGTCTGGCCTGGAGGACCCACTGGGTTTTTACCCGGTGTCCTGTCTCCTGCTAGCCCTGTCCAATCCTCTTTACCTTCTTCTTTTGACTCTGTCCATCTTTCAAATGGGGGGGGGGGTCACTGACCCCATCTAAAAACAAATGCTCTGTAAGACTACAAATGTATTGCTATTTCTGATTACGCCTATTGCTATTCAGGCTTCCCCAATTCATCTTTCAGTCTCTTTTTCAAATCAATGCATGGTTGCTAGGATAATTTGGAACCTAGCAACCAGATTTCTGAAATTGCAAACTGGAGAGGTGATGGGTAAAAAGGTAAATAACTAAAAAAACCCAAGTAATAAAAAATGAAAACTGATAACATATTGTCTTAGAATATCACTCTTTACCTAATACTAAAAAGTAAGAAATCGTGGTGGGTATGTGTTTGAGAACATGATCCTACATAGCTGCCTAGTTTCTATACTCAGTAGGTTATCCACAGAACAATTCACCATGCTATTTAAATTTTAGTGTAATTGCCTTTGCATGTGAGAGCATTTGGGATAGATTTACCAATACAGTGCAAAACATGCTCCCACTTTGTAAAGCTGGTGCTAATAAAGGCAGCAATACAGTTGTGCAAGCTGCAAGCAGCATCAGTAATCATCAGACATCTGAATGATGGCACAACCACTATACTGGCACACACAGCAACATACTGTATATAAGCGAATAAAGAGCATGTAATTCCTCTGGGGAAAAATAACATTACGGTTAAATGCTTATGCTGAAAATGGAATCCGAGGGGTCCTGTAATAATTAGCTGGTAACTACAGCCATAACATGTGTGTGCGTGAATACTTAAGGTCCTATTTGTCCTCGTTTTATCATTGTTTTTTATCTGTGGAAACACAGCATTGTTCCAGAAAAACAATCAAACAATCATATGGCTATACATACATTGTCAGCTTGTGCCAATCCAATTCTGCATTTCCCACCCTGGATCAACATGCGGCAATTAAGGCGGCCATAGACGGTACAATTACGATCTTTCTTGAAAAAAATCCTTTCATTTCAATACACAAGTATAGAGCTGAATCATCAGATAAACAGGTAGAAACAATAGAATTCTACCTGTATTTGACGATTCAGCACTAAAACGGTGACTGATGTTCGGGTGCTTCAAAGGCACCCGATTAGGGCCGCTCATGCCATGAGGCAAGGTGAGAACCTTCCTCAGGCAGCATGGAGCGGCCAGTTACAAGGGGTGGCAAAAAGCCGCCTCTTGTAACTTTAAGAGCCAAATTTCCGGGTTTTAACCTGGAAATTTGGCTCCGCTAGTGCAGGGAGCACAATTGCGCTCAATGCACTAGCGATAACGCCCCCCTTTGACCCGCTCCGACCGACTCCGACGGCAGCCCCAGAACGCCACTGCACCCAATCGAAATTTTCCGTCCAGCCCAATCGACGAGCTGCCTGATATCCAAGTCTTCTGTCGATATCGATCGACTCCTTTCCCACCATACAAGCACCAAATACACATAATTTTGTTTTGTAGGTTATTATCTGTGCATCTATGCCCACCTTTACTTATATACCTGTGCTCTACCCGCCCATCTCTAATGTCATCGCTTATAAATTAAATGTGGCAGTGGGGAAATAGATCAGGGTTGAAGTCAGCCCATAATTGCCTTACTTGCAGATAAACACGTGGGTTCCACAGGTTTTGGATTGACCTGTGCTCCACTAAAGGCTATTTTCCATGGATCCAACAGCTCTTACACAAATATGTACCAATGTAAACCTCCACATACAGATTACTTCTCTCTATCTCGTTACAGAAGCCACCACCAAAAGGATGCGGTGATGCTGGGGATTTTGTGGAACTTTTAGGCGGCACTGGTCTTGATCCTTCCAAGATGTTTCCTCTGGCTGATCTCTGCCACTCATTCCATGGTTCAGGTGAGTATGTTTTATTCTTAAAGTGGGCCTGTCACCCAGACACAAAAGTCTGTATAGTAAAAGTCCTTTTCAAATTAAACATGAAATCCAATTTCAAATTTTTATTAAAGCATTCATAGCTGTTTTAAGCACATTTAAAAATCTCAGCTGTCAATCAAATCTTGTCTGCCACTCCTCTATGCCTTAGGCATAGAGGCGGGGCAGATAATTTCTTTCACTTTCCATTCAGCACTTCCTAGATGTTACTGCTCCCCACACATTCCCCCAGTTCTCTTAACCATTTAATTGTGTAGCCAGGACATGGGGATAGACATGGGGTCCCCCATTCTGGTGCACAAACAAGATTCTGAGATGATACAAGGCTTGTCTTAATAATAGTGTCCACAAAATGGCTCCTGCCTGCTTGTTATAATTATGAATTCCCAGACTGAAGAAAACAAGATTTAAATAATTTATATAGTGTAATTAATGTTCATTTTGGTTGACTAATGTGATAAAATATGATTTTGAATATTTTTTGTGGTGACGGGTCCACTTTAACTAGTGCAGGGCCCATTATTCAATGGATCAGTGGAGAAGAACGGTATGTGCTCCATAAACAGCTCCTATTAAATAAAAGGTTTATGGTGCTGCAGTAAGCAATGATCTAATCTGGCAGGGAGTAATATCCTTTAATAACATTTTATCTATTCATTTTATGCACCAAATCCATAATTATTGGAATATGGCTGATATCAAATCCTCCACAAAAGCTTAGGCCAAATATCAAACTGCTAATTTGCATATTGAAATTAATTTGAGAACAGAAAAAACTGGCTGCATAGATTTGAATAAAAAAATTCACCTTCAGTCATATGACTGCAAAAAGTGCTCAACCGAATCCGGTTCTGCCTAGAGTTTACGTCAAGCTTTATACAACCACCAGAGTACAGGTATGGGATACATTATTCAGAAACCCATTATCCAGAAAGCTCCAAATGACGGATAGCCCATCTGCCATATACTCCATTTTATCCAAATAATTAAAATTTTTAAAAATGATTTCCTTTTTCTCTATAATAATAAAACAGTACCTTGTACTTGATCCCAACTAAGATATAACTAATACTTATTAGAGGAAAAACTTTTTTATTGGGTATGTGTATGGTTAAATTAATTTTAATTGGATCCAAACTAAGATATAATGAACCCTAACTGGAAGCAAAACCAGACTATTGGGTTTATTTAATGTTTATATGATTTTCTAGTAGTCTTAAGGTATGAAGATCCATATTATGGAAAGATCTGTTATCCGTAAAACCCCAGGTCCCGAGTATTTTAGATAACAGGTCCAATACCTGTAGTATGATAATGCATGAAGTGGACATCCAAAACAGGAATGTTGGGTTATCCATATTATCTGTGTGTACCTGTTTTTAAATCAGTTCAGCAGTTACAAGATCAGTGTTTTACTGTTTGAGCTCTATCCATTGGGGACTTTATATAACGCAAGGGAGAACTTGGGAGCGTTAACTGCATTGTGGAAACTGCTTCCAACATTTTCCTTGTGCTAATCACTGTTTCCAATACAGGGCAATTAGAACTAGCCTAAAATAAACACTTACAGCACCACTGGCAATTTATTATTATAACTAATTTTAATAAGTGAGAAATTGTAAGAACTTTAGAGCCAGGAATGTGTCTTTTTCTGATATATTAAATAATAAACAAATAATAAATAGATCTTTATATTGCACTTAAATACACCTTGTCCAGACACACATAAATAGATACGCTAAATATTCTATACTACAGGTGTGGGATCCATTATCCGGAAACCCGATATCCAGAAAGTTCCGAATTATGGAAAGGCCATCTTCCATAGACTCCATTATAATAATTGAATCCAAAATTGTAAAAATGATTTCCCTTTTCTTTGTAATAATAAAACAATACCTTGTACTTGATCCCAGCTAAGATATAATTAATCCTCATTGGAAGCAAAACCAGTTTATTGGGTTTATTTAATGTTTCCATTATTTTCTAGTAGACATAAGGTACAAAGATCCAAATTACAGAAAAGACCCATTATCCAGAAAACCCAAGGCCCCCAGCTTTATGGATAATGGATCCCTTCAAAGAATTCTTTTTTCCTGCTGCTCTTTATATAAGTGAATGTCAGAGGTGCTCAGTGTTAGCCCAGCTGCAAAAATGAGCTATCTTGGTAAGCAAACAAATACAGGAACAATGGCACACTCTACACGATGCTTCTGCAAAAATGAATTTTCTTTAATCCAAGATGAGATCCAAGACGAGATCCCAGCAAACGTTTCAGGGACAAGCCCCTTCTTCAAGTGTTACTTACTTACTTTTTTTTTGCAGAAGCATCGTGTATAATGGATAATACCTGTATTTAACTGTTTTTTTTGCCTTAAAAAAATCAAAGTTTAAAAAAAATGGCCCCTTGATGTCAGTATTTCACACTACTCTCAAATTTCTGGTCAGGTAAAGTCAATGGGACCAAGTATAACTATTATTTTGGAACAGGCGAGTAAATTAGCTTTATGTATTCTGTGTATATTGTTGAAAATGTGTAATTGCACTTTGAATGCCTAACCGGTGCGAGAAAATGATATCTGACTTGGTTTCCTTGTTTCCACCTTTGCAGCTCAGATGAAGATAGGCTGTGATAATACGGTGGTTCGCATTGTTTCCAGTGGGAATTTTATCAACCGGGTGACATTCGAGTACAATCAACTAGACAGGCAATTGGAGAAACAACAGGGGAATAGTGTGGAAGAGGCCTGCTTTCCCACTGACTGATTTGCAAAGAATCCCAGTTAATTTCCATTATTATTATTAATAATAAAAAAATCAGGTTACAAACACAGTCAGAGGCTAATATTTCTTTTCCATGCCCTCTTCTGTAACCAGAATACAGAAACTGTATATAAAGCGGTCTGTTTTATTTTTAATATGTTACTTTCTTGAATTATAATTTTGCATTAAAAGGGCAAACAAAGAACTGGCCTGTTTGTACAAATGTAATTGCTCTGCTTTAAAAAGCCATTCATCTTAACTACCTAGTAACTAGATAGTGTAAAGAGAAGCCAACAAAGTACTGAAAATGTATCTGGTTAATATATATATATATATATATATATATATATATATATATATATATATATAT
>CM044431.1:204501226-204527110 GCA_024363595.1 Xenopus borealis
GCACCTGCTATGAGGACAATGATAGCAACATCCAAGGGGTTGGAGAGCAACATGTTGCTCGCAAGCTATTGGTTAGGGATCACTGGTCTACTAGCTACCTCACAACCCCTAGTTTGGGGTCCCTTTGGTGCTTGAGTTGGCCTTTCTTAGGATAACAACACTCCGGTGTTATAACCAGTAGGTTTGTTTACTTCACGGTGTGTTTTTACTATGATGTCACCATTGTGGGTGGGCTCTATGATCACTTAGCCTCACTTTGGCTATAAATTGTGAATCCTTACACAGCAATGAGTTTCTTTTTTACCTTTAGTTGGTTTTTCTACAAAATCCTGTGAGTACCCTTTATGATTTTTGCATGCATGAGCACCCAGGTCTCATCTAGCTTCAGGGTGTGCAGCCCATATTTTCTGAGATATATATATATATATATATATATATATATACTGTATATAGAGAGTCCAGAACATATATTGTATATAGAGAGAGAGAGTCCAGAACATATTTTTCTAACTTTTCAATCCGAGAATAATCATGTCAAGGTGATCACCTGTCTTAAAACTTAATCCTATAGAGAGACATTCTCCTATTTTTGCTATGGCCAAATTAAAGGTGGCCATAGACGCACCGATAATATCATACAAAACAAATTTTCATACAATATTTGGTACATGTATGGTGGTAAACGAGCTGACCGATATTGGCAGAAGACTTGGATATTGGTCAGCTCATCGATCGGGCTACTTACTGTCTCTGTAAGTGTTCTGGATGCAAATGCAACAGTTTTCTCTGAATGATTAGCATGGATCTGTGTGAGAACTGCACCAACGCCATAGTTTGAAGCATCTGTAGTAACCATAGTGGGTAGTGCAGGATCAAATAAAGCTAGTGTGGGACTATTCACAATTAACTGCTTCACTATGTCAAAGCTATGTTGAGTAGTCTCTGACCAAACCAGATTTGTTCCACGTAGTAGTACTCTAAGTGGCTCCACAACTGAAGCATAGTTGAGAATAAACTTAGAATACCATGATGTAAGAGCTAAGAAAGCTCGTAATGTCTGAAAATCAGATGGAGAAGGTGCTTGTGTTACAGAGTTGACATGATCAGGGTCAGGCAGTAATCCATCTTGTGAAATTATATGACCCATAAATGACAGCTGGGTTTGTCTGAAATGGCATTTGGAAAGGTTCCATTTCAGTCCTGCAGAATCAATGCATTTCAGAACCTTTTCTAGGTACCTGTCATGAAGATCCATAGTTGGAGCGTAGACAATTATATCATCCAAGTAGCACTGTACACCTGGTATGGTGTATAGAAGACATCAGTCTTTGAAAACAATCCGGTGCTGAAGCCAGTCCATTAGCTTGAACCGAAACAAACCATCATGGGTGATAAATGCAGTGAGGTCTCTGCTTTCCTCATGCAATAATACTTGATGATAAGCATTATGAAAATCCAGGGTTGAAAAGAATTTTGCTCCTCGGAGTTCTGAAAATATTTCCTCTATGTGTGGCAAGGGATAACTATCCATAACAACTGCTTTATTAGGTTCACAGAGATCAACACACAGTCAACTACCTCCATTTTTCTTCATTGTTACAACATTCGGAGGATTCTGTTTTTCCAATCACATCTTGCTCTACCAGTTTCTTTAGTTCTTGTGAGACAGTCTCCCTTATAGAGTAGGGCAATCGCCTCAATTTCTGGTGTACTGGTTTTACATCTGGTGTCAACTTAACTTTGAGCACATAGGTCTTTGCACAGCCCAGTGAAGTGTTGTTTTGTAGTGAAATTTTAGACACAGGCTGTGCGGCAGGCACTGATGCTGAAGTAATGAGACCATCAACTAATTGTAGGTTTAATGCATCAAAGATCACATCACAAAAGTCACATTTTGCAGTATTTTATTCAAATTGTACAGTCACTGGCAAGCAACCAAGCACAGCGATTGGATCCTTTAAGTAACTGACTAGTCTCAGGGCAGGTGCAACAAGCGTATCTTTTGCAAAGTATTTCAAGAAAATATCCTTTGGTAGTATAGAAACAGCTGAGTGTCCCTTGTCAGCAGAAGCAGTATTGACATTGACAGTGCATGTAAACTTGTCTGGAATAAATGTACCAGCTTTATCCACACTTAATACTGTAACATTTGCAGTAGTGACTTCATGAACATGTTTAGCAGAACTACGGCAGGTTTTAGGCAAATTACCTACCCTGTTGCATTTGCGGCACTGTACAGCTTTTGCAGGACATGTAGCATAATTTGCAATGTGTTGTGTTGAACCACAGCAAAAGCAGCATTTTTTTTGTATTTGCTGCACGGTTTTGTAGTGAATCCATTTCCATAGTACTGTATTTTGCCTGTGACTGTGCATTATTATGCCTCAGTGCTGGATTCACAATCTGTACATTCCCAGCAGTTCCCTGACTGAGAGTTTTAGCCTCTGCCATTGTTGTTTCAATTTGGCTAGCAACTGTAATAGCCTTTGCAAGGGTTAAAGGACAAAGACAGTCTAAAATAGAATAAGGCTGGAAATGCTGGATTTTGTATACTAAACATAAACATGAACTTACTGCACCACAAGCCTAATCAAACAAATGATTTATGCTTTCAAATTGGCCACAGGGGGGCTGTCATCTTTGCAAGACCAAGACAGTGCACATGCTCAGTGTGGTCTGGGCTGCTTAGGGATTGTCATAAATGATCAAAACAGGGAAACAAACAAAGCTGCTTGAGTTCTGCATGGCTGGGAAGTAAGGTTCCCCCTGCTGTTCATAAGTATGATTGTTTCCCTGAGGGACCTTCTGACAATTCCTATCCACGGAAGTAAATGAAGGGAGATTTTCACTGCATACAGTCAGGTTTATTATAAAAACGTTAGACATAGTATATTGGAGATAGGTTTCTTTTTCGTTAAAGAAAGTAATAATGGGATTTAGTTTTTTTTGCCTTTCCTTGTCCTTTAAATCCTGCTCTAGGAGCAGTCTCTCTCTAATGCAAGGTAAGTTTGTTTTTACCACTATTTGGTCTCTTAGCATTTCATCTGCTAGATTCCCAAACTCACAGGTAACAACCAGCTCTCTCAAAGCTGCTACAAATTATTCTGTGGATTTGCCATTACATTGTCCACTTTGGCAGAATTTATATCTTTCAGCAACCACATTTATTCTTGGCACGAAAAAGTTCTTTATAGCAGTAAGAGAAATTTCATAAGTCTCATCAGGTAATGATGATACGGAACCAAGCAGTAAAAGGTATGGTAGACTCACCAAGGTTTGGGAGAAAAGGTGCAGGGTGCTGCAGAGGTAAAAGAGACATCATGCGCACAGTGACCTCTACAGGCCATTTGTATAAACACCACACATATACCAATTTTAAATAAAAGTGTCCATTCATTGTTCAGTACACTAAGGGGGTTATTAAAGGGGTGGTTCACCTTCAAATTAACTTTTAGTATATTGTAGAAGCGACAATTCTAAGAAACTTTTCAATTGGTCTTCATTATTTATTTTTTATAGTTTTTTAATGATTTGCAATTTTCTTCTGTTTCTTTGCAGCTTTCAAATGGGGGTCACTGACACCATCTAAAAACAAATGCTCTGTAAGGCTACAAATGTATTGTTATTGCCACATTTTATTACTTATCATTCTATTCAGTACATCTCCTATTCATATTCCAGTCTCTTATTCAAATCAATGCATGGTATTTTAGGTTGCCTGATTTTAGCTTATTTATTAATTAAAAAAAACTTGATTTAATCGGATTGTGAAAAAAAAACACAATAAAACTGAACTAAACATCGGATCATACAGATTTTTCCTGTTTTTGGACGAAAACCGGGAGACCATGATCACTTCAAATTGGGATAGGTGCCTCTCCCATATACAGGATCTTAACAGGGCTGAGATGGATTTGCAGCATCCTGGTATAATAAATGTAGAAAAATTTTTGTTTTTTCCAAGAAGAATCTGAAAAAAATTAGCTTTTGCCAAAAAAAAAGCCAGATCAGAAAAATTCTAGGTTTTTCCTTGATGTTTGTATATGTGTGGCTTGTGTTCAGCAACCTACTTTCCACTGCATAGTTTTGGGGCCCTGTCATGTTATGTAGACCTTAGCAGGGTTCCCTGTAATTTTCTGTATGGCTGCATATGACAATTTTCTAATTGTTCATACATTGCTCTATCATAGAATGAAGTTATGTGAGAACCCTGTGGCTACAGGTATTATGTTGGAAATTTACATTTGGGGAAGGGTGGACAAAGTATTGCTGCTTCACTTCTTTTCGCTTTTTTTTCGTTTTCAGTATGTGGCACCCCAGTTGGTCAGGTCAGACTTCCTAGTTTTAAATTGTTTGCCCTCTCTGTGCAGTCTGATTGGAATTATTTGAAGTGAAGTGGCAATAGAGGGAAAACTTTTATCAATGGTCTAAAACACACCTTAGATCCCTGTCTGTATTGAGGATTAAAATAATAATTATAGAATAGGATTAAAGGTGTAATTTAAGGCCAGGTGGTTTTTTTTATTACACATCAAAATATTTCCTTTTAAAAAACTGGCCAGCCAGGAACAGAATAAATGACAATTTAAATATATTAAAAGTATATATATAGAGAGAGAGAGAGTGCAGAGATGTGCAATTTTCCCAAACCCATAGATTGCCAGTCCGGGCCTGATTCAACCCCTAAGTGCAAAAATCCCTCCCCTCCCCTGTGTAGGCCCCACTTCCTCCTCCCCCCCCCCAGCCTACCTGTCCCCCGGGCAAATGACCCTAAGTTGTTACTTACCCCTCTGTGCAGGTCCTCTCCAGCGGAGTTCACAGTCGCCATCTTCTCCCGAGCGGTCTTCTTCCTGGATTCATTGGCATTTGGCAGTGCATGCACACTAGGAGGCATTTGCCGGTTCAGATCTACTGCGAATGTGCTGAAAGTCACAAAGTTTCGGAAAAAAGAAATTAGAATAGGTTGTGACTTTTGGCGCATGCGCAGTAGATCTGAGCCACAAATGCCTCCTACGCATTGTGCCACCAAAGTCAGGTAAATCTAGGAAGAAGACCACTTGGGACAAGATGGTGCCTGTGAACTCCTGGAGAGGACCTGCGCTGAGGAGTAAGTAACAATTTAGGGGCATTAGCCAACACAGGGGAGGGATTTTTGCACTTAGGGGGTTGAATTCTCTTTCAATGTCACTGCTGAGCACAAACTTTCAGTGATAAATCACTCAACGTTGTCTCTCATTGCTTGTTCACAATGTGACCAATCTGGAGGTACTTTATCATGAGAATCCAAGATGGCGCCTGATGTATTTCAGCACGTGTGTTCCACTGCGGAGCGCAAACACACCGATTCTCACCAATTTCACAATTTTCACAATTTTCCAATTCACAAAGTCTCAGCCTTCACACTTTCCCAATTCACAAAGTCCTGGTAAACTACCAATTTTCACAATGTTCACAATTTGGGATAAGCACCAAAAAAACAAATATTTCAGCCTTAGGAGTGACCCCACCTGGATACTGCAACACGGTTCACCTCTACAAGGTTTTACAAACAGGAAGTGGTATCTTGCCTCACTTTAAATATCCTACTCTTAAAGGGACCGTGTCCATTATGTACTCAAAACAAATAAAGTTTTTGTTTGTTTGTGTTTTTTTTGTAAAAGTAACATATTAAACCATACAGCTTAGAAGACTACAATACAAGAAGGGTGCTAGTTATCCATATACCCTACTCTTAAAGGGATCATATATATGATACACTCTACTGGATATCTTACATAAAACTTAAAGAATTACACTGCAGGAAGGGTGCTAACTCAAACCTACTATCCCTTTTGGATAAAGTGTACTTATGTTGAATATCCATTTCTGTTCTTTAAACCTTAAAACCTTTTCCCTATCACAAAGTCCCAGCCTTCAGAATTTCCCAATTCATAAAAATTATTTACATAAAATTGTCTTGAGTCAGTTTTTATTTGAAACTCTCAATAATAGTTATTATAACTGCCAATCGAAATATGTAGTTTAATTGTACAATGTACAGGTATGGGATCCATTATCCAGAATGCTTGGGACCTGGGGTTTTCTGGATAATTCTGGAGTCTTTCCATAATTTGGATCTTTGTACCATAAGACTACTAAAAAATCATGTAAACATTAAATAAACCCAATAGGCTGGTTTTGCTTCCAATGAGAATTAATTATATATTAGTTTGGATCAAGTACAAGAAAATGTTTTGTTATTACAGAGAAAAAGGAAATCATTTTTACAATTTTGGATTAAATGATTATAATGGAGTCTATGGCCTTCCTGTAATTTGGAACTTTCTGGATAACTGGTTTCTGTATATTGGATCCAATACCTGTACTATTATATGAATTGGGAAATCATGAAGGCTGGGACTTCGGGAAATTGGGAAAATTAGTGAGAATCGGAGTTAGAGAATTTGAAGATTTGCACTCCGCAGTGAGCGGAAAATTCATCTGCTGAAATACATCAGGCACCATCTTGGATTCTCATGATAAAGTACCTCCAGAGTGGTTACATTGTGAACAAGCAATGAGAGACAACACTGAGTTTGTGCCCAGCTGGAGGAGAGACAAAAACACAGGATCTAGTGAGATCAATCTAATTTGGTTGGGGGCTTGTTCAGTTGGAAGGAGAGGGAGTGTGAGAACCACATAGCTTAATCACCAAAATACCAGTTTGCCTGAGTCAGAGAACTACAACTCAAATACTTTGTTCCAAGTTGAACTCACTTTTTATTCATTTTGCTGAACTGCTATTATAAAATTGGGGTAAGCACATAATTCAACCTTCTGTAGGAGGAAATATTGCATTTTAGATTTTAAATAAGTGACCACCTACATGAAGTATATATATATACACTTTTAATATTTTAAATTGTCATTTATTCTGTTCCTGGACGGCCAGTTTTTTTAAAAGGAAATATTTTGATGTGTAATGAAATTGTATACTTTTTTTTTAAAAACCACCTGGTCTTAAATTACACCTTTAATCTTATTCTTTGGTCTGATTGGAAAATCTGTCCAAAAGGATATGTCTCAATGATCATTCTGTATCCAAATATAACACTTACAAACCATTTTGGTAAAAGAGAAATTATGAAATTGTTATAGGAAGCAATATCTGCATCATGCTTCTTATTTTTGGTAACTTCTTCTACCAAACAGATCTGCAATAAAAGGTAATGTAGCAGCACATAAAAAACTAAGTAATGTAGGAATATGGTGCATATCTTTCCCCCCCCCAAGGACAAACATGATGACATATGTAAACAGATCAGTGTACAACAGGCCAATGTATAGTCAATGGGAAGTGGACGTACCTGTAGCCAACAGGTGTAATTATACCCAAATGGGGAAACTGTGGTTGTCTTCCCTGTACACATGCTCACGACTGACTTTATAGGGAAGTAATCCAAGTCATTCAATGGGATGGACTGGCCTTGTTTACCATATGCCTAAATATGTGAACAAATATTTCATCTGTCACCAAATCATTATTTATTTTTATTAAAGAGGCTCCAAAGAATAATTAAGGAACCAAAACATTTCCTTGCAAACAGTTTGCCCCCCCCCCTATTTGAAAAGTATAAACCTTTAGTCAGCTCTACTTAAAAATCTCTGGCATTCAAAAGACGTCACACACACCTATGGGACCAATATCTTGTTATTCCTTGTTCTGTATGAATGAACACTTCATCACCTCACAAAATGCAGCCAGCCTGTCTTCATGGGGCATTTGAAACATTTTCTTTGTAGTTCCAACTGAGTTGACGGAGAATCATTCAGATTACATTTATGAATAATTACAGACCTTGATCATTGTAAAATATGTATTCATTATGCATAATTGTAATCCAGTCATATGTTTAGAATTGCTAAAATAGCTGAGCTACTAGCATTGGGTAAAGAAACGAGGTACAAAGTATGCAGTACATTTTATAGATGCCTCTATTAGGGTCTTGTGCAAAGTATATCTGTAAATTATAGTTAAAGCGATTGTTCATGTTTAAATTAACTTTTGGTGTGATGTAGAGAGTGATATGCTGAGACAATTTGCAATTGGTTTTCATTTTTTTATTATTAGTGGTGTTTGAGTCTTTGACTTTTTATTCAGCAGCTCTTCAGTTTGCAGTTTCAGAGGATCTTGATTATTAGATCCAATATGTTAACACAGGGCTTATGTTCAAGAGGCCATGTAAGGATGCCAAACAGGCATAAAAGGAAAGAAGAACCTGCACAAAACATTGGCATGGTTAAAATTATTGACAGAAAAATGACTGCTTTTAGTAACAAATATAGCTTAAAGTAAGTGTAAGGCTATGCTAAAATGAGCAGCACCATTACTCCAACTATGAGCTCCAGTATGTGCTCCGGATGAAACTTCTTATTTCTTAGTGGTGTGCAGGCAAGGTGTAATACACTGAACTTAGTGGTGCTAAACAAGTATGGGTGCCAGTGGTACTTGTAGCATAACCAGAGAAAATATTTATTAAAGAACTTAATCCACAAAAGAGTTCAATTAGAGATAAGCAGGAACATCCGAGGATAGGCATATACTCACAGCACCAATGGTCAGTATAATTTCCCACAGGGTAAGAGAGAGAGATTACACAGCAGACACGGGAGTACTCTCAGCTTTCAGCTCCTAAGTGGAGCTAACTGTAACACTTAGCCCCTACTCTGGGCAAGTAGTACCTGAGATCCTAGTCCCACTCAACACTCCTCAGTGGAGCCTGTGCTGCTCACTAAATAGCCCTAATTATGTATCACTCCTAGGGTGACCTATTAAAGTGAGTAGTCTATCCTTACTAGACCTGACTGTAAGATGTGCCGGGAGATCCCTGCATCTCTGCTGTCAAGTCTGTGCACAGGCGCACACTGACACAAATAGGCGCCAAATTTGGATCTTCAGTGCCAAAATCTTTAAAAAACCCAGTCTCCATTTTGGAAGTGCCCAAGCTAGGTTTCGGTTTACTGTTCCTGCTCAAGTGTACCTTTTGCTCTGATTATCAGTTTTTTTTACTCCTGCCTGATCCTCATTTATGATTCCCGCCAGCCCTTGGTTCTTCGCCTGTCTGACTACACCTTCTTCTAAATCCTTGCTGGTACCTCGTTTACAGAATTATTTTCTCTAACCCACACTTCTTTGTTGGTTTTACACAGCAGAAAGCCAGGGGCCCTAAAAGGGCGTCAGTGAACACTACAGGCTTTAACCTATGCAACCGAGTGTATCCATCACTGCGCAAGATTCTGAGAACGAGATCATTACACTGACTTTTGTCTAAGTTGCACTTTACCCTTCCTGCCTGCTCAGGTAAGGGGTTAATAAAATGAACCTTGAGCAAATGTGTGCAAAACTTATATTTATAAACACAGTGCCAGTGGCCAAACTTGGGATATTTAGGGGTCTAGCTCCTTTATAACTAAGGGCCCCCTTAGTGACATTGGTGACCAATCCTTAGGGGAAGGCAAAGTAAATGGAGAAAACATTTATCAGTCCCCTACAAGTAATCAGGTTATACCTCTACCCTCAAAATGGTTTTGCCTACTGAATGTGTAAGAGGAGAAGGCTCCACAGATGTTTATTCAATTGCTGTATGCCAAGGAACCATATGGAGTAACAATTGTTGTTCAATTTAAAAGAGGATTGGTTAAGTCAGGCCAAAAAATAACTTCATTTCTCGACAGGTGTCCAACTCTTCACCATCAGCTTTCTATCAAAAGAGGACTCAACATACCCCCTACCAAGCCCATTCACCTTTAGCTTTCTATCAAAGAGGACTCAACACACCCCCTACAAAGCCCCTTCACCATCAACTTTTTATCATTTTTTATCAAGAGGACTCATTAATCTTGTCCATGAGTTTTCATGCTATAAACCTTTTTCTCATGGAATTGGATCTGGACCCAAGTTAGCACATTCAATATAATAGGTCAGGGTTTAACTAAGAAGCTAATGGGCCTTGAGCTGAAAATTGGGCAGAAGAAACTTGTACATCTATTTCTATTTAAGGTTGTTTCTCCGGGAAGAACACACAAGTGACTCATAGAGATAAAAAATTATGTTATCCTGTATTGCAGTCATTGAAATTGTGTAGAATGTGATCTAATAGCTGGAAAATGTTCATTTCCTGCAGGAAAGCATCACATCATTTGACATTTGATTTGAACTACATACCTCAAAGCTATACAGGTGTATGTCTCTTTAGTCTTCACAAATGTGCACATGGGATCAATGGCAACATTGTCCAAAATTGCATTTTTCGGCTCCTTTCATATGAATAGTTTTAATATGAAATGCCCATTTATAGGCTACATCTGAAGGATATCATACTTACTTGGATAGGCAAAAAAATCACGGAAATTGCCCTTCAATAGCATAAAAACAAAGCTTACGTCACTGTGAAATTTCCATATATATCACACTTATCCATTTGTGTTTTTATTGCTGTATATCACAGTACAAATAGCTTAAGATATTCAGTAATGTTTCAGTGACATGCTATGAAGGCAGACATTTGTTGAAATTATTTCAAAATGACTTCTACTTATGCTTTCCAAACTAATCATTTCTCTACACGAAACCCTACTGCTGACGTAAAAGACTTCATTCACCCTCTACTTACTCTTACTTTGTTCTCTACCTTATAATTGTTCTTTCCCTATCAGTCAGTGGGTAATAAAGGGTAGCAGATTTCCGCACAGAGCTATTATTTAAATAAATGGTTCCTTAATCAGGGCTGCTGTGTTTTAGAGAATTCTACACGCAGTGAATAACAAATTTGTATATAATTGTGTGTTTTATTTTGCTGGTTAATTGTGTTTTCCTGAGAGACACAGAGAACATTGATTAGAACATCATGGGGAGACATAATAAAGCCTTTAGCATTAACCCAAGCACATTGACTAGAGGAAAATCAAAAGCATTGATCTATATTGTGATACAGGTATTTTTATTATCTGGAAGCCTTGGCACCTGAGTTTTCCCAATAAGGGATCTTTATGTAATGTGGATCACTTTTAATTTCATTAAAACTTAAAACAATTTTAATTTTGCTACCAACATGGATTTATGCAGCTTAGCCAAGGTCAACTACAAGATACTTACTACAGAGATAAAAGAAAACATTTTAAAAAAATTTGAATTATTTACTTAAAATGGATTCTGTGGTAGATGGGCTTCCCGTGATTTGGAGCTTTCAGCATAATGGGTCTCTGGATAAGGGATGCTATACCTGTAAAAGCCCTAACAATTCCACTGTAATAAACAATACAGGTAAGTGCAGCATTGCTATCAGAACAGACATATGTATACAAGAAAGATATATATATATATATATATATATATATAGATATATATATATATATAATACACAAAAGCTGTGAATATCTTGTAAATTATATCCTTATAAACGGTGAGTTCTGATGTCATCAGTTATAAACGGTGAGTTCTGATGTCATTTCGGTCACATGACTCACTGAAACGTGTGTATTATAATAAATATAGTACCCCCAGTTGCAAAATATGAGGATATTAGAAGTTACCTCGGAGTTCCATGACCTGTATAAAAACACTCGGCCTTCGGCCTCGTGTTTTTATATGGTCATGAAACTCCTCGGTATCTTATAATATCCTTATATTTTACAAGAGGGGGTACTTTATTCACTATATATATTAATAGCACTGAATCATGCTCATGGTTATAGAACTAATGTAACTAGGAAAGAATATTCCCCATGAGTATCACGAGAGGATGTAAATGTTTCTGCCTACATCACAGCTGTGCACAGACAGTATAAGAGGAGGGTATGTAATTTGCGGCATACAATTCAGCCTAATAACAACTCCCTGTCTCCTTCAATATACAAAGACCAACAGAAGATAGAGGCAGAAATACTTGAAGCATTCACATACTGGGGGTCATTTATAAAGTTTGTGCAATGCATGATTGTTCGCAAATGTTTGTTTTGCCCATGCTTTTTACTGAACACTAAAATATTGCACTGCTCCGGATTTTGCGAATTCGCATTGTAAATAAATTTTCACAAATGCCTCGCAAACGAGACGGGTCTTTGCGTGAGTTCAGGCACTTTGCGAGGAGGTTGTTGTTGCGAAAATAGCATTGACAGTAACTTAAATTCGCAAATTTCTTTTGCGAATATTTTCTACGCCGCCAAAGTTGTGTGTGCATAAATATTTGCAATTTGCGATTTTTGTCATATTTAAAAAGCTTTTATAGACATTCGCAATTCGCATACACAAATATGTTTGCACACTCTTATTCAGCTTTATAAATATCGCAGGCGCAAGGCAAATATATTCACTTTGCGAATCAATCTGTGCGAACTTTATAAATGAGCCCCATTGTATCATATTAACTGAAATGGTATGTCTGAACCAGAATTCGTTTTTGGAACAGCTGTGACTGGCACTAAAATAAATTCACTTGTGATAAAGGAATGAGACTGGGATTGAGCTCACTGTCCAAAAAGTAGGAATTAGGAAATGAAAAGAAGAGTCCCAAAGAGACTGTGAGTAAAGTAGATGAATTTACTGGGTAAAGTTAGCCTGATAGTGGCCAAGGCACAAACATCACTTTTTTTTTAGATATCCAGGCGTAATGCTGCGTCTGAACCTGCGTTCGATTCCCACACGCATCTTGTGGGTATAGCCTCATTGAAAAGAATGAGGTGCATCTAGACCTGCGCTCCCCTGCGGCTGAACGCAGCCAAACGGAATGCAGGGGAGCGCAGGTCACAAACACTCGTGTGTAAGGGCCCTTAAACTGACAAAAACGCACTTAGCTGCATTTAAAAAAAAAACATTTAAACAAGTATGGGATCCGTTACTTGATAACCCCAGATAAGCTCAGAATTATGGAAAAGTTATCTAGCCTCCATTATCTCCATATAATCCAAATGTTTAAAAAGTATTTCCTTTTTCTCTGTAATAATAAAACAGAACCTTATACTTGATTCAAACCAAGATATACTTAATCCCTGGAAGCAAACCCAGCCTATTTGGTTTATTTAATGTTATGTGATTTTCTAGTAGAGATCCAAATTATAGAAAACCCCAGATCTCCATTCTGGATAACAGGCCCCATCCCTGTATATGCAATTTAATGCATTATAAATGCATTTAAAAGCCACCCTGTGTAAGAGCCCTAATAGTAAAGCCACCCTGGAGGTTAGACTTTCTATGCTGCAGTGCTGCTGGGCACTTTATATACATTATAAGGCCAAACCTTTGCTGACACAGGTGCCCCTACAACATTCAATACAAGTTTTGACAAGGCTGTGCTTCTTACTGTAGGGGAGGTTAATTAGTTAATGCTGTACATATGCTATGTGGTGGAGGTGTTCCTATCTAGCCCAGGGGTAATATAGGAAGTTCATGTTCCTTATTTTCTAAAAGGGGAAGGAGCACATGGTTCTTTGTGGTCTCAAACTGCTTCTGAAGTACAGATGTACCGGAGAGCCTGAGACAGGAGACCTTAGCAATGAGACGCCAGGGCCCTAAAGTAGTCCTGATACCATAGTGAAGTCAGGCGAAAAGGGACACTGCAGATATTGGCAGGTATAGCGCACTCTAGGACAGTGATCACCAACCAGTAGCTTGCTTACTAACCTATTGCATGTTGCTCTCAGTAGCCTTAAAGCAGGTGCTTTATTTTTTAAACTTAGTTTAAACTTGTAGGCTGCTAGTCCATATAGGACCTACCAAATAGTCAATCACAGTCCTTATTTGGCATCCCAGGACCTATTTTCATGCGTGTGTTGCTCTCACTCTCTTTTTACAATTGATTGTGGCTCACAGGTAGAAATGGTTATGGACCCCTGGTCTAGGAGTTGTGAGATAGACAGTGAGAGCTAGTAAGATCAGGAGAATGTGGGGTATCTCTCCAGGCAGTACCTACCAGAGTCCAGAGATTACTCAAGTGGGTAGGACTGAGGGATATAGAGTAAAATACCTATTGTGGTGCTTTGGGGGCAGACACATGTGGTTTGAGGATATCCATGTGAACTTGGTGTGCAATATCATACACATAGAGATCCACTAGTTTGGCGGATCTCTCCCCGAAATGGCCACCTTGAGGTGGGCGATATCGGGATGATTCGATCTTGGGCCCTAGGGCCCAACGATCAGATCATAATGGAGGCCATGCGGGCGGGCGGATCGCAGGATTTTTTGTCCCACCTGATCGACATCTGGCTGACTTTCGGCCAGATATCGATCGGTGAAGCCCCTCGGAGGGCCCCATACATGGGCCAATAAGCTGCTGACTTGGTCTGTCGGCAGCTTTTATCGGCCCGTGTATGGCCACCTTAAGAATAGATGCAAATCCCACCTACAATATTCCAGCATCTAATAGAAAGCTGTCCCAGAATAGTAAATGTTTGCTTGGAAACAGTGGCTTAACTACTCTCTGGTGGGCCCCGGTACAGGATGGGCACCTGGGCCCCCCATCGGGGCTTTACCTCTATAAATCCCATGCTGGAGTGTTGATGGCATGTGTGCTGTAAAATCTCCCCCCTAGATAACTGCCTGCCATAACCATTTTCGTGGCTCTGATGGGCCCCAAGTGGGTGTGGGCCCTGGTACAATTGCACCCTCTGCACCCCTGGTAGTTACTCCACTGCTTGGAAAGTATCCACATACTTTTTCCAATATAGTGCAACAGCAGTTAGAGCCCTGGGTCTAGCACTTATGATAAAATAAATATTTCTCAGGATGTTGTATGTTAGTACTGGTGCCCCTCTCCTATTCATTCCAGGGGCCAGTGCACATTCTAATGCATTGCAATACTCTTACCAGAGAATCCTACTTACCTACAGGCCCTGCAGGACTTTTCTGAAGAACCTTAGCGACAATAAACCTCCAATGATTACTGCAATTATTTTTAGTCATTTATACAGATGCGCCCTTGATTAATACAGACAATAGCTTAACGTCATGCCCAATACTCCCAGAAGTCTTCATTATATTTATCTCACATTTAACTGTACAGTTGCAAAGTCCCAAGGCTGTTATTGCATGGAGCTGGCATCATATCAGATCAGATAAAGGGGTTGGCTTTGTTGGCTGGCATTTATCAGTTGGAGATAAGACCACTATTTAGACATGGATTTCAAAAGAGAAATTACAAACGGGATTTCTTTAGCTCACTTGTCAAATGGCTTCTGAAACCTTGAGCTATTAAACAGTGCATTGGGATTTCTATATACCTGGAAAAAAGATAAAGGAGACTATTAGGAACCGTGAGCTGGAGAGACAAAGACAGTATGAGGAAATTCAATTCTGCGTTTGGCTAATAGAAATCATATCAGGCTTTCCCAAATCCCCAGGAACACACTATCACCAAATACTTTCCTATGGAGGGAAGTCTGCTGCATGTAAATAGGATACCAAGGCTTATTTTAAATAATGGTTAAATTAGGAAGAAGGTAATTGTACCACTGACAATAATCATTTGTTCTTAAAAAAAAAACAACCTTTACCTATATAGATATTATAGTGATTTACTGGATCTATACAATACTGTTTTATAGTGCAGTACACAAACTGGACCTGTTTTTTTTTACCCACAATGCAGAATTTTCCCCATAATTCCAGATTAATTGTGTCCATGTAATTCTGCTTTGCAAATCGGATGCAATTGTGGCCAAAATAAAAAGGCTAGAGTCCTGTTTGGGTCTGATCTGGCAGACCTGTGCCCAACATGGACCCACTGACCTTCCAACCGACCTGCACCCACCACCCACTATGCTATCTGACCCGGCCTGAAAATAACTCACTTACCCCCTGACCTGTGAAACCGGAAGTAACGTCACTATTAACCAAAAGTGAAGTCATGCAGAGCATATTCTGCTAGGTAGGGTAAGACATTTTTCCACAAACTCAGGGGAAGGAGGGACCAGCCCTGCAACAGACGAGATGGCTTACCCGCAGACTACCTGCACAATCAGGCAAACAGACATTTATGCCCAAAACCTGACCACTGATGCAGGACTCTACTCTAGGCACTGGGTCTCAGTGTGCCCTATCAGTATGCACAAGTATTTTGTCTCTTCAGTTAGCAAGCAAGATGTTTGAGGGGTGCCAATATGTTACGTACACCTAACACACTGGCACCAATTTTAAAAAAAAGTTAGTGATTTTATACATTAACCCCTATGTTTGCCCAGGAGCAGAAACCCATAGCAAGCAATAGGATCTTTGCTTTAAACAGGTGGCCAGTAAACGCTACCTTCAATGGTTGATATGGGTTCAGGGTCGTTCCACCAATGAGGCAAGTTGAGCCACTTGCCTCAGGCGGCAATGCCCTTGTGGTTACCAGGGGCAGCAAAAATGCCGGTAACTAAGAGCCGAATTTCCTGTTTTTTACCCGGAAATTCGGCACTTCTCGCGTTCTCTACACTAGCGTCGACCCCGCCAGTGCTGAAAAGGTGAGTGACGTAGGGAGGGGTGGGGGTAGCAAAAAGAAGAACGCCTCAGGCGGCATATTGGCCCCGATCGCCCCTGTATGGGTTACTGCTCCTGGGCAAGCTCAGTGTCTTTTATAACATAACCCCCTAAGTATAAAATAAAAAAAAAAAATTTTCAAAATTGGTCCAGCAATTTAATACCCTGGTGGACCACCAGGGTATTAAATTGCTGGACCAATTTTGAAAAAATATGTTAAGGACCTTAACATATTGTCTCTCTCTTTCCATATCCTATAAAAAGGGAAGAAAACTAAAATAGAAAATAGTTATGTTTTTTTTCTGAAAATGTGGAAGCTGACTGGCAACACAGGAACCAAATAGTAGGATATCAGAGAGGAGGTTTGAGAGTAGTACCATTTTGAGAAACACTTGAATAATAAAAAGTAGAAATAATAGTTTTACAGAGCATTAGTTTTTTAGATGGGTTCAGAGACCCACATTTGAAAGTTGGAGTCAGAAGAAAAAGGCATATAATTGTAAAACTATAACAAATAAATAATGAAGACCAATTTAAAAGTTGTTAAGAAGATACTAAAATTTTACTTAAAGGTGAACCACCCCTTTAAGTCAACTAAAAAAAACATTAAATAAACCCAATAGTATTGTTTTCAAATAAGGATTAATTATATTTTATCTGGATTATTATTACAGATGAAAAACAAAATAATTTTTAAAAATCTGAATTATTTAATTAAAATGGAGTCTATGGGGGAAAATCACTAAAGCGCTAAGCGGCTAACGCTAGCACATATTCGCTTGTGTGACGTAATTTCGGAACTTCACCAATTTACTAACGGTCCCTGGCATAACTTCACCAGCGAAGTAGACAGACTCTATCGCACCCTTACGCCAGGTGAAGTTGCGCACTGACAAAGGGACGTAACTACGCTAATTCACTAAGATGCAGATTTTACTGAACGTTACCTCTTGCGCAAGACTTGACTTTGCTACCTCAGAGCAGGCGAAGTCCCATAGAGTAGATAGGAGTTGAAATTTTTTCTAAGTCCCAAAAAATGCTGGGGTCTTACTTTTTTAAGGGTGATAGGCTGAAAAAGATCATACTTTTTTAGGGTACCCTACATTTCCTAACATATGGCAACTCAACTATACAGGGGGCACATGTGTAGGCCATTAGAACAACTTTATTTTATTTATTAATGGTTTCCTGAGGTTGTGTAGTGTAATGTAGTGGCTGCTGGATATGCGTCCATTATACTTTAACTTGGCGCCATATGCAAATTAGGCATCTCTAGTGTAACTTTGCTTTGCCTGATGAAGTAACGGTAGCGCAACTTCACTACCGTTCGCCTCCCTGAGCGTAACTTCACATTTTAGTGAATTTGTGTAGCGCTGGCGAAACTACACCTGGCGAAGTGCAGCGAAGCTGTCGCTGGTGCAACTTCAGATCTTAGTGAATTTGTCCCTCTAGGAGATGTCCTTCCTATAATTCGGAGCTTTCTCCATAATAGGTTTCTATATAACAGATCCCATACCTATATTACGGCAGCATCACTTTAGAATCATCTCATTCAGCTTCTAGGTAGTATAATATACTGCAAGAGTTTGGTGACTCAGCCATTTGTAGCATATCTGCAATATATGTTAGTTTATTTGTTGTTTTTTTGGGGGGGTTGAATCAAAGCAACAGTATCAGTTTTAAACTATGCTGTGTGTAGCCCCATTGGCATTTATCAGTTAGAATGGCCTAAGGCCAAACTTGTGTGGGAGATGGATGCTTACAATCATCAGACCCTAAAAGTGAGACTAGAAAACTTGGTGTACAGGGGGCTCCTTTGAACATGTCATAGGATGTGGTAGCAGAACCTACAGACCCCAGTGGCTGCACGCTCTCACCATATATGAATTTCATCAGCTTTAGCATTTACAGAATTGCAAAAAGAAACAATTAACTTGTGTTATTATCTTTTATCTGCAATTCCTTCTGGGAAGCAGGATAACCATAGTTCCAAAGGGGATATCATAGCAACAGGTTTTCTGGGTCCCTTAAGAGGAACATTTATTAATATATCTCCGGTTTACAAGTTACTACATGTTGCTTCAAATAGCTTGCTGCCAGCCTGGTCAATTATGGTGATATTGGGTGGGAAAAATGTAGGAATGGAAAACTCTTCTTGGCAATAACACAGATTTATTCTCTAAAATAAAATGAAAGAGTAGGGAATTTAGGAATTTAATAGGCAGACAAATGAGGATGATGCAAAGGTCACCTCCAGCCTGCAGATAAACAGTGTTAGGTTATCCAGAGACAGTAAGGCTGATGCCATGTGCCTTGCAAAGAGCAAGGCAAGGAGAGAGCAGGTGCAAATCGGACAGCAGCAGGGAGACAGAGATTACGGTCTCCTATTGCTGTGGAATGCAACATCGAGTGCTTTTTTAATCACCCATCCTCAAATGCTGCAGTCACACCTCGGTCCTGGGCCCTCCCTCCTCAGCTATCAGCCATACGAACTCCCAAAGCACCCAAAATATTGCTCCCAATCTGAACCTGTGCCACCAGCATTGCCCCCTAAGTCTGTACCTGTGCCAACAGCATTGCCCCCCCCAAGTCTGTACCTGTGCCATCAGCCATGACCCCCCAAGTCTGTATCTGTGCCACCAGCCATTGCCTTCCAAGTCTGTACCTGTGCCACCAGCTGGCCCCCTAAGACTG
The DNA here is from genome assembly GCA_024363595.1 of Xenopus borealis. Classification (NCBI taxonomy): domain Eukaryota; kingdom Metazoa; phylum Chordata; class Amphibia; order Anura; family Pipidae; genus Xenopus; species Xenopus borealis. The sequence goes on from CM044431.1 coordinate 204,520,413, forward strand.
TAACTATGCCGCAGCACAGTGTCACCAGACTGTGCCTGTGTAACTGTGCCACCAGACTGTACCTGTGCCACAAGTCTGTACTAGCCATTGCCCCCAAGTCTGTACCTGTGCCACCAGCCTGTGCCAGAGCAGCAGCAAAAATATTGCCCCAGATATGTGCCAGGTAAAGGGCAAGTAAGAGGGCAGAACACTGCTGCTGGAGACAGGGGCAAAGTTAAAACTTAAAGAAATTAAAAAAATAATTTCCCTTCTAAAGTGCGCCCCCCCATGACTGCACCCTAGGCGGCCGCCTTACTCTGCTTACCCCTAGTTCCGGCCCTGCTCATCAGCCCTCCCCCCTCAAAACTCTCTTATCAAGCATCAGTCTTCTAAGATCCTATTAGCATTGTTTTTTCCAACTTTTACTTTGACTCTATGAACATATCTGCCACTAATCACCCTCCGATACCATCTATTGCGGGCTTGTCCAATATCCTTCTTTGAAACCTCTGCTATTTTATTTTACCTTTTCAATAAATTCCAAAGAAACTATCATTTTTCTCTCGTGATATCTCAATATTGGATCCTATCCTGCCATCAGGTTTTAATTTTATTTGGGCTTCGTGCTCTGAGCGTCTCTGATAAGGTTGTGTTGTCACTGGCAAAGGAGATAAGACATAGCAACACGAAAGCCACAAATTAAATAAGAGCACCTTCACAACCTATTGTTTCAGTAATTATAAGACAGCCCTTTTCAGTTCAGAGTTTTAACAATAGATGAACATATTTCCTCGGAAGAAACTGGGATTTCCAGCTTGGTGAGCTGGTAACAAAACACTTGCTATTCATATCAATGGTAATCTATTGGATTCACAGGTGTGTCCACAAGGCAGGCCCATTTCCCTGTCAGTGTTAGTGTCTCACCTGCCCAAATTGCCATGGAGGAAAAAGCTTTCATGGAAGGAGATCCTCAGACAACAAAGAATAGCATTAGAGTGTCCATGGTGCAGAAATGTAGTCATAAACAATAGGATTCATCATTCATTTTACTTTATGTACTTTATTGTCATTTTTTGAGCAATTTCAGCAATCCGGTTGTCATGTATTTGACTAAGAGACTGGAACATGAATAAAAAGTAGCACTTTACAATACATTTGTAGCCTTACAGAGCATTTGTTTTTAGATGGGGTCAGTGACCCCCATTGAAAGCTGGAAGGAGTCACAAGAAAAAGGCATATAATTAAAAACTAAAAAAAATAAATAAATAATGGAGACCAATTGAGAAGTTGCTTTCAATTAGCCATTCTATAACTAAAAGTGAACTTAAAGTGGACCCGTCACCCCAAAAAAATATTCAAAATCCTATTTTATCACAATAGTCAAGCAAAGTGAACAATAATTACACTATATAAATTATTTTAATCTTGTTTTCTTCAGTCTGGGAATTCATAATTATAGCAAGCAGGCAGGAGCCATTTTGTGGACACTGTTATTAAGACAAGCCTTGTATCATCTCAGAATCTTGTTTGTGCACCAGAATGGGGGACCCAATGTCTATCCCCATGTCCTGGCTACACAATTAAATGGTTAAGAGAACTGGGGGAATGTGTGGGCCAGCAGTGGCATCTAGGAAGTTCTGAATGGAAAGTGAAAGTAATTATCTTCCCCGCCTCTATGCCTAAGGCATAGAGGAGTGACAGACAATATTTGATTGACAGCTGAGATTTTTAAATGAGCTTAAAACAGCTATGAAAGCTTTAATAACAATTTGAAATTGGATTTCATGTTTAATTTGAAAAGGACTTTTATTATACAGATTTTTGTGTCTGGGTGACAGGTCCACTTTAAAGGTGACCCACCCCTTTAACGTTCCAAGTTGCACAATATGCAATTTCAGATGCATTCACCATAGAATAACTGTGATTTCAGCGTCATTGCTGTCACTAGGTGGCGTTGTATCTAACGCAATTTAAGCAGATGTGACAAAATTGACAGTCTTGCACTTTAATTTGAACGGGGCACAATTTTGCTGAAAATCTTTTGTGTCTTCCAGTTTGCATCATATCTGACATTTAGCATGAGAGTGACATGTCTGCCCAATTCTTTTGATGCAAATGCTCAGTGAGGATTGATGCAGGACACTTTGGGAACCCCAGAGCTATCGTCTGGTTTGGAGGTAACAGTAGCTCCAGCAGGGCCAGAACTAGGGAAAGGCAGAAGAGGCACGTGCCTAGGGAGCAAAGCTGGGAGGGTGCCAGGCACGTACCTACTCTGTCGTCTACCCCTACCATGTCCCTGACAGTGTTCTTGTCCCCTGTAGTTCAATCACGCGTATGAGTTCCTGTCCACGTATATACTGTCATTGGAAAAAATTTTTTTTCCAAAATGCATCAGTTAATAGTGCTGTTACAGTATAATTCTGCACTGAAATCCATTTCTCGAAAGAGCAAATAGGTTTTTTAATAAATCATTTTAAAATCTGACATGGGGCTAGACATTTTGTAAATTTCCCAGCTGCCCCAAGTCATGTGACTTGTGCTCTGATAAACTTAAATCACTCTTTACTGCTGTATTGCAAGTTGGAGTACTATCACCCGCTCCCTTTTCCCCCAGCAGTCTAACAACAGAACAATGGTTACAGTGTCGCACTGGGACACCAGGGTCCCACCCAAAAACCTTAGACCAGGGGCCCACCATAAAACCTTAGACCTGGGGCCCACTCTCAGCACTAATATTCTTCATCTCCTTACGCAACCTCTATTCTCCTAGTTTGTTTTCTTTACATACTATAATCAATTATTCCATCTATTTAGCCTCTCATAGAAATAGGGAATGGCCATGAAATAGGCCAAAAGTTTAGCAGCATGAGGGCCCACTGACACCTTGGCCCAACGGGAGTTTTCCTGGTATTCTGGTGGGCCAGTCCGACACTGAATGGGAAGGTAACCAGATAACAGCTCCCCAAAACAAGATATCAGCTGCCTGGTAGATCTAAGAACAGCACTAAGTAGTAAAAACCCATGTCCCACTGAGTTCCATTCAGTTCCATTGAGAAGGAAAAACAACAGCCTGCCAGAAAGCAGTTCCCTCCTAAAGTTGTGGCACAAGTCACATGACTAGGGGCAGCTGAAAATTGACAAAATGTCTAGCCCCATGTGAGATTTCAAAATTGAATATAAAAAAATCTGTTTGCTCTTTTGAAAAATGGATTTCAGTGCAGAAGTCTGCTGGAGCAGCACTATTAAATGATGCGTTTTGAAAAAAAACATGTTTTCCCATGACAGTATACCCTTAACAAGCCATATTTGCTCACATTAAAAAAGTCATTAAAAAAATATATATTTTTCAGGGTTTTTTTTAAATATCTCTCCTGTGAAAACAATCTTATCTTTATAAATTTTTTTTATAACTTCAACTTTCTTATTGTCATCATTATATTTTGAGAATGGAAAGCATTGTATTGATGACAAGTACAGAGTGACACCTTCTGGTACATTACAGGTACAACATGCAGCAATTTAGTGTTATTTTCTCTTTTCTTGTTCACTTGTTATGATGTTTATGCTCAGACTCAAGCAATACACGCAATGACACTTTCTTAAAACATTATAAAACCCACTTAAAGACCAGGAATGTAAGGGTCCCAGATATTGCAGTAGTTAATAATAATTTGTTGGTGATCTAAAAATACATGTTAATGAATAATAATAAAAAGTAAATCTGGCACTCAGGACAGACACACATACACTCACACTTTCACTCTTACATGCTCACAATGGGTTAAATTAGTACATGGTTATACATATGAGCAGCAATGCCATGTCATGTTACTGCCCAATCACTTGCCTTTCTTCTTGGACTTAACTTGCTTAAAGGGGTTGTTCACCTTTGAGTTAACTTTTAGTATAATGTAGAGAGTGATATTCTGAGACAATTTGCAATTGGTTTTCGTTTTTTATTCTTTGTGGTTTTATAGTTATTTAGCTTTTTATTCAGCAGCTCTCTAGTTTGCAGTGTCAGCTATTTGGTTTCTAGGGTACAAATTACCCTAGCAACCCTGCATTGATTTGAATAAGAGACTGGAATATGACTAGGAGATGGACTGAACAGAATGATAGGTAATAAAAAGTGGCAATAACAATAAATGTGTAGCCTTACAGATCATTTGTTTTTAGATGGTGTCAGTGACCCCCATTTGAAAGCTGCAAAGAAACAGAAGAAAATTGGAAATCATTAAAAAAAACTATGAAAAATAAATAATGAAGACCAATTGAAAAGTTTATTAGAATTGGTCCTTCTACAATATACTAAAAGTTAACTTGAAGGTGAACCACCCCTTTAAGAGGCCCTCTAAATCTTTGAATCTAATTACTAAGCTAATAACTGTAGTATGTGATAAGCAATGTGAAAACTGATTACCTGTCCTAGCAAATATCCCATCAGCTCTTTATGCCCTAAGCCCTTTCATTTCTCCTCCCTCTCATACAAGCACACACAGTTTGATAACTCTTACCTTGTGCAGTAGTATTCCTTTTGGGGGCCCAAAACCTAACGGCCTAAACCTGACGCTAACCTGCTTCACACTGTATCACTTTCACTACTACTGTATTACTATTACACAGTATTGTATCTGCTTCATTCAAGTAATGATAGCTACAAAAGGTAATGCTGGGAATATCCCTTAGCAGTAACCCCATAACGCTTCCAGATGTATTTTTGAGTATGTTTCCAGCTGAAGGTTAATGCTATTCCTAGCTCTTCCCATATATGTCAGACAGTTACAACTGGCACACAACCAGTGACAGGCAGACTAATGACTTGATTTGCTTTGAGTCCAGAAAAATAATGTAAAAAATATATAATAATATCTTCAAGGACACAGCCAATAAGATGAAAGGATAAAAATTCTAATGAAAATGCAAAATGCACCCAATGCTTTAGTTTATCTTTATAGTGAAATTCCCTATTGTGCAAGATAATATTGTATACATACAATGTGTATATGCATTATGGTAGTGCCAAGCCCCTAAACAAAATTTTTGAGTTTTATTATATTAGCTCGGTTAAAACTCAAAATTCATTCTCAAACCCAGTGTAACCCCAGTCCAGTGATCCAATAAGGCTCTCTTTTGCCTTCAAACAATAGTTTGCAGTAAGAATGATTATCGATCTACAAATATTTTCTTTGTTCTTGTAACTCATTTCCATAAAGCTCTCCAGATCAAGCATTTTCAGAATCTGAAAGTAAGTAACTGAATGGACACTGTTACTTTCAGATTCTGAAAATGCTTGATCTGGAGAGCTGTTAGAAATGAGTGATAAATGGTCACTAGAACAAAGAAAAGATTTGTAGGTGGATTATCAGTGAGCATGGTAGTAGAAGATGTAAAGCAGTGGTTCTCAACCTGGGGGTCGGGACCCCTTTGAGGGTCAAATGACCCTTTCACAGGGCTCCCTTAAGGGGTTCCAGGAGCAGGTTCATCTCTCTCCCCACTAGCCCTGGGGCCAGTGGCGTAACTACTCCCTGGTGGGCCCCGGTACAGGATGGGTACCTGGGCCCCCCTGTCGGACCCTTACCTCTATTAATCACATTCTGGAGTGTTGATGGCATGTGTGCTGTAAAATCTCCCTCTAGATAACCACCTTCCGTAACTATTTTCGTGGCTCCAATGGGCCCCAAGGGGGTGGGGGCCCTGGTACAGTTGCACCCTCTGCACCCCTGGTAGTTATGCCACTGCCTGGGGCAAGGTTGTAGCTCTCTGGGTGTTTGGAGTTGTAGTTCAGTAACCTGTGTAGGGAAGCCATTTGCACTACAACTTTCTATATCCCCTTAGTAGGGACTGCCATACAGCTCTCCCTGCCCATTTAAAATTAGTAAAATTAACATAGTAATTGGGGTGTGGCTACAAAATGGGTGTGGAAATTATTTTTTGCTGCACTACGCATGGAAAGCAAACCTTTATACAGCCACGCTCTCTCCTGTACTTTCCTAACAATACGCTCTCGGCTGGCAACGAAAATATTTTAATATTTTATGGTTGGGGGTCACCACAATATGAGGAACTGTATTAAAGGGTCACAGCATTAGTAAGGTTGAGAACCACTGAGTAAAGCAATATTTTGAACATTTTGGAAAGGAGAAAGGAAGATTAGAAACGCAGATGGGATATTTGCAATTTGATTTATGCCATTTATGCTTGGGGGTCTTATGAGTATAATCAGCTACTGGATCTATCCTGGTTTTTAGTGTGGGTTGCCACCTCTTCTTGAAATAAATACCGGCCTTCCTATATATTTATCCTTTTTCCTATTAATAACATTGGGATCAACCATCAAAAATACAGGCCAGGCCGATAAAATACCGGCTAGGTGGCAACCCTACGTGTGTTATAACATTTTTTTTCACTATTCACGGCTGATACGTATGCAATAGTTGGTATGTACTGATTTGGAATGTCATGGGTGTAAATATTCTTTGACATATTACTTTATATTTTTTCTATTTTTCTGTTTTTTCCCCTTCTCAACAACGACTTGTTGAGACATACAGTGATTTTTACTGAAAACTCTTATTTTAGCTAGGAAAACAAGCCTTTTATCTGAAATTCAATTGACCAGCCTGGCTTGATTTAAGAAAGAACAATTCTTCTTATTCCTGTATGTAACACGGTTAACACAGTTAACCTAAATATATAAATGTTCGCCAAATATCTCAGAT
>CM044431.1:204551859-204569771 GCA_024363595.1 Xenopus borealis
TGCAATTGATCCTCAGCATTCAGCTCAGATTCAAAAGCAAACAGTTATGACCCATGTGGCTCCACTCAAGTCACTGATTGGTCACTGCCTGGTAACCAATCAGTGGGAACCAAGAGAGCTGAAAAGCAGGAAGTAGTGTTCTGGCTATTATGTTACACATCCAGTCACTTCAGCCTTTATACATTACATTTTTGGCCAACTAACTACATTGAAAACATTTTTATTTTGTACAGCCTATTTATTTATCCAGTTTTTATTTTTACACTGAACAGTTCCTTTAATAATTTAAACCACCGGAGTGAGATGTGGTTCTACAACGTATTGCTTGAACAAATGCACGAGGAAGGAATGCTCTTACCAGAATGCTCTTCTTTCTTATTCAGATGGAGGTGGGCTCTGACCTGCCCTGGCTCACATCCATCACATGTTTCACTGCCTGGGTGTACATGGAAAGAAAACACAGTCTCCCCAAACTTTACTTCATCTCCATGTTGCAACACACAAGGCTGGCTCACTTCTTTAGGCTGTGATATAGGAAAAAAAGCTGTTCAGCAGGAAAGTATGGAAAATAACCGAGAAGGTTTCTGGTCTATGGAGCACATCAATTATAGACATTAGATTGTTAAAGTGGACCCGTCACCCCAAAAAAATATTCAAAATCCTATTTCATCACATTAGTCAAGCAAAATGAACATTAATTACACTATATAAATTATTTTAATCTTGTTTTCTTCAGTCTGGGAGTTCATAATTATAACAAGCAGGCAGGAGCCATTTTGTGGACACTGTTATTAAGGCAAGCCTTGTATCATCTCAGAATCTTGTTTGTGCACCAGAATGGGGGATCCGATGTCTATCCCCATGTCCTGGCTACACAATTAAATGGTTAAGAGAACTGGGGGAATGTGTAGGGAGCAGTGACATCTAGGAAGTGCTGAATGGAAAGTGAAAGTAATTATCTGCCCCGCCTCTATGCCTAAGGCATAGAGGAGTGGCAGACAATATTTGCCTGACAGCTGAGATTTTTAAATGAGCTTAAAACAGCTATGAATACTTTAATAAAAAATTGAATTTGTAATTCATGTTTAATTTGAAAAGGACTTTTATTATACAGATTTTTGTGTCTGGGTGACGGGTCCACTTTAAGGATCTATTAGGCTTGAAGCATGTTGTGCTAACAAAATAAAATTGCAGCTTTTGTTAATTTAGCTATGTTAACTTCCGTAGCTCATTAGCCAGAAACCTCTAGAAAGAGGGGACACATTAAAAAAAAAAAAAAAAAATGCTGTAGTTACTAAAAAACAGTATTAATTTATATAATTTATTATATTCAAAAAGGCTAGATCTTTTACAAGGGCTACGCCTTTAGTTATGAGAAGTGACACTGTATTAAATGACTTTTAGGCTCATTTTGAGCATTTGTAATACCTGCCCTGCAGAGAGGAACTTTCTCCCAAAATTTACCAGCCTAACGTGTTCTCTTGCAGCACTTCCCTGTTTTTTTGTACAATCCATTCTCCCTTCTATTTTAAGACGACCACAACCCACTTATGCAAATCAACACCCATAGCATTATGCTACCACAACTAGGGTCTGTATACGTTTACAATGGGGGGGGGGGGGTCCCAAATCACCTGAGGAGCTTCCAATTGTCCCAAATCCAAAGCAAAGTCTGAAGGGAATCCTAATCATGTGCCACAGTCTTAAACAAAGCCACAACCTTTCTACTGATGAATTCCTTAAAATCAATAACTAATGCATTTCACTTGTTATTGGCTGGTTAAGAAAAGCCCCTACCTACTACTGTAGATAGCCCCCCCACCCGTATAGTTCATTACCCCGGAAAGTGTCCTGAATGAGCTTCACCGAGTTTAGTCTGCATTGATACGTGAGCAATGTATTCCGGTCACTTTCACGGATAATGAACTATGTGGGGGAGAAGCATGAGGGGGTTTAGTTTAGTTCTCCTTTAAATGATCTTTACTGTGTGCTGCAATGCAGCAAAGAGTATTATCAGGGTGTGGGCATTTATGTCAAGGACAGTGCACCAGGAGAGAAAGCTGAAAATCCTATACAAGTAAACAGAGCTGTGACAAAATGGTGGTACACTTATTCACTGGTGTGCTTACCTGCAGTATGTGCTTGCCATTAATAAACGTCCCATTTTGGCTGCCTTGATCGACAATTACGTAGCTTTGTAAATTATGATCAAAGTACACTTCAGCATGAAACTAAGGAAAGAGAATGGGGAATTGTATGTTTAGCATACAGTGGTTTTAAAGGGGTTGTTCACCTTAATGTAGAGAGTGATATTCTGAGACAATTTGCAATTGGCTTTCATTTTTTATTGTTTGTGGTTTTATAGTTATTTAGCTTTTTATTCAGCAGCTCTCTAGTTTGCAGTGTCCGCAATTTGGTTTCTATGGTACAAATTATCCTAGCAACCCTGCATTGATTTGAATAAGAGACTGGAATATGAATAGGGGATGGACTGAATAGAATGATAAGTATTATTTTGCAGTTAGGGTTAGATTAGTTTTAAACTCCTCGTGTGAGGTCAGGTTATTATAGTAATACTAACACAAAAAGAAGAAAAGATAAATAACAACCCCCACTAGGATCTTTAAGTTAAAAAACAAGTATCATCCGATATTCATGGATTACAGCTTTATTAATAAAAGGACTAACTGTGCATATAAAAGTACTAGGATTCCTGTGTTTCAGAGCGCGGTTCTTGTGATATTGATTAAATTAATCTAAAGTGCTAGTGCTATCAAAAGTGCAAGTAAAAGTTTATACTGTGCTTGATTAATCAAATTCTTATCTTATAATTATTCTAGAAAAATTGAGTTCATGAATCTATCAGTTCATAAGATCTACCTATTAATCAGTTAATTCATTAGATAATTCATTGAATAAATATGGCTAAATTAATTTCTCGTGGTAAATAAGGTAATAATTTAGTTAAAAAGGTTTAAATACTTAGTGCACAATTCATGGAAATAAATAGATTAGAAATGTGAAACAGAAGAAAGGAGGAGGAGAAGTCCCTGCTGGCACCCCACACAGGGAGAAAGGCAGAACACCGGGGACTGCGGTCTCAAATGTTTAACTGCACTTTTAGTTCAAGAGCTATCTAAAAAACCACAAATCCTCGGTGTCTTGGAGTGAAGGAGGTGAGAGAATGAATTGTGACCGCTAGCTCCACAGGATTAATCACAGCCGCTAAGTTTCTATTTGACCGTGGTTGTAGTCTAAAATCAAAAGAACGAATCTTATGCCTGCCGACGCGCGTTTCGCAATTGCTTTTTCAAGGCAGAGAAAACACAGGAATCCTAGTCCTTTTTAGAATGATAAGTAATAAAAAGCTGCAATAACAATACATTTGTAGCCTTACAGAGCATTTGTTTTGAGATGGTGTCAGTGACCCCCATTTGAAAGCTGCAAAGAAACAGAAGAAAATTGCAAATCATTAAAAAACTATGAAAAATAACTAAAATTAAAATTTTATATAAACTTCATTATACTGAAATAAGAAATGTTCTAAATACGATCAATTAAGAATTCTGACCAGTTTCTGAAATAGCATTTACAGTATGTTCACTATTCCTCTTTCAGCATCTGCTTCTCTTTATTCTCACTTCATGCAGGAGTTGAGTTTTTTTTCCAGCAAAACAAAATCTAAAATAACAACTAACTGGCACAAATTCTGCATGTAGAGTAAGGATGTCTTGTGATATTAAAAGAGTGAACTCAAAAACATCTTTTAGTTAAAAGAAGCACACCCCAAATGCAACATTGGGGTGTCATTCAAAATCAGACACCCAACCCCTACATGAAGATATAGAATGAAGAGAGACAGATGGAGAGAGGGGATAGTGCAACTTTTCAATAGGTCTTAATTTTCTTACAGTTTAATTATTTGCCTTCTTCTTCTGACTCTTTCCAGCTTTCAAATGGGGGTCACTGACTCCATCTAAACAAACTGTAAGGCTACAAATGTATTGACATTACTACTTTTTATTACTCTTCTTTCCTTTCAGGCCTCTCCTATACACATTCCAGACTCTTATTCAAATCAATGCATAGTTGCTAAGGTACTTTGGACCCTAGTTACCAGATTGCTGAATGACAAACTGGAGAGCTGTCGAAGAAAAAGCTAAATAACAAAAAAACACCGATAAAAAATGAAAACCCCTTTAATATTCATTTTGGCCCTGAAAGAATTTTTACCCAGGGGTCCCCTGTACGGTCCTCTCCCAAACGGAATCAAGCCGCCCTACCCCCCCGGATCACCTGCTTTCTGTAACAACTTTAAACTGCAAAGTTACACATCAGGGTAGTTTGACAACCACACTGTGCAACTCAATGGGAAGGTTATCCCTGCAGTTTGGGAGAGGGGACAATACGGGAGACTTTCATTCTCCTTTGAATCAGCTGGATTGACATTTTCCCATAGTTTAATGGAAAACAATTTTCTACATTTTAAATTCAACTGTGGCATTACAGCTAGGGGGGTTGTTTACTAAAACGCATTTTTTTCTGTTAGAGTTGTTTGGGCAAAGCAAAATTTCCTGGGATTTATTATACCCTGAAGCTCCAAAAAATCTGAATCGGAAATCTCAAAGCAGAGGTCATGTAGAATTCAATGGCAGATGTCCCTTTGACATTTCAAAGCTATAGTGGTCTGCTCATGGTCGTCCGATAATCCAAAAAATATGTGGTTCTGGGCGATAACCCAGAGAAAAATAGAGCAATTCAGGCTTTGAAGCCGAAAATTTTTCATGATTCAGGGTTTTGCTCAATTTAATAGCTTTTTCACAACCCAACTTTTTCCAGTTATTTTTATGCACAAGTAAGATAAAAATTGTGGATGGGAATTTGGTCAAGCTTGGTTTAATAAAAATGAGACATTTGAGTTTTATTAAATAACACCCCCCCAAGTGTGCCACACATCTGTACTTTAATCCAAACTCAAGACCAATAGTTTTGGCTGTGACTTGAGAGCTAAAGCAAACACATTTCAGTGAGAATACAAGTTATACACTTACTTTACTGATGCCAAGCTCTGGAATCCGGATTGTATGCCCCAAATCTTTTTCTCTTTAAAAAAAATATATAATAATAATTGACTACTATCTTAGCATCAGGAAAATTCACACACAAAATTAATTCAAATGAAACCTAATTGTGCTTCTACAGAGCAGGTTGTTTTTAAAGGACAAGGAAAGTGTAAAATAGAAATGCTGTATTTTGTATACTAAACATAAACATGAACTTACTGTACCACAAGCCTTATCAAACAAATGATTTATGTTTTCAAAGTTGGGCACAGGGGGCTGTCATCTTGTAACTTTGTTATACATCTTTGCAAGACCAAGACTGTGCACATGCTCAGTTTAACCGGGGCTGCTTAGGGATCGTCATAAATGATCAAAACAGGGAAACAAACAAAGCTGCTTGGAATCTGCATGGCTGGGAATTAAGGTGGGGCTCCCCCTGCTGTTCATAAGTATGACTGTTTCCCCGAGGGACCATCTGACAATTCCTATCCACAGAAGTAAATGAAGGGAGAAGTTTACTGCATACAGTCAGGTTTATTTAAAAACTTAAGACTTTTTTTAATTACAGTATATTGGAGATAGGTTTCTTTTTCATTAAAGTAAAAATGGGATTTACATTTTTTGCCTTTCCTTGTCCTTTAAACCTGGAAAAGGGCAAAGAAGGTCTATGTACATCTTTTTATATTCTTAAACTGTGCAAGCTTTGCCTTGGCCAATTACCTTCCAATGGTGGCAGTTTTGTCAGCTGTGATGATAAACAGGGTTCCTGTCTGAAGCACTGGTGATCGGACAACAGTTACTCTTATACATGGAGGCCAAATTCTTTCTTGGTCTATAAAGGTTACAAAAATGTATTAAATAGTGTTCTTGTGCAAGACATAATCAAATTGGACACAAAATATAGCCCAGAATAATATAAAAATAAAATATAACATGCAGCTAGGAGGAAGAATATGGCAAAGGTCTGGAGAAAGCAAAAGGAAATAGAAAAAGATGCCAGTTTCAATTTCGGACAAGGCTTACTTAACTTCTATATAGGGCTCCACCGGTACAATGTGGCCCCAATAGTGTGGCAAGTGGCAGCAGAAATAGGAGCTGTGTGCAGTACATGAATTATGATGAAAAATGAGAACAGTCCCTAGGGCCCCCAATCCAGCCATTGCTGTATACCTGTGTAAGCTGTAGCATCTACAGGGAAGCAAAGATGGTATATACACTTCTTTAAAGTCTGAAGTCTACACATGGAATACCCTAACATTATGTAGAACAGAACGAAGATACTTAGAAGGATTCCTAACAGATCTATCGATTTTACGACCCAGGAGTTTTTAATGAATTGACCAATTTATCAGAGGCGATATCTGTGGCATCAGAATATGACTAATTGCTAAGCAGCATTACTGATCACCATCAACTGTGCAAATCTATGGTCCCCGATATGCTAAATGTTATTTTCTACACTGGAACAAAGGGTTTTGCCTGGAGGTAACCACCATGGATCAATAAATCATCCCCTTAGGGGGTTATTTATCAAAGGTTAAATTTTAGAGGTTTGTGAGCCTTTTCAGACCTTGAGTTTTTGGTGAAAAAAAGTGAATTGCTTGAAACTGAAATCTTGTTTTTGCCAGGATAGGACACTAAACTAGCATGCCCATGCACTGGCTTCACAGTTAAGGCCCACATACATGGACCGATAAAAGCTGCCGACAGGCCAAGTAGGCAGCTAATTGGCCCATGTGCGGGGCCAAAAGTCAATGTCAATCCGGCACTGTAAAAAATCCTGTCTGATTGCAGCTGCATCTGTTCGTTGATGCAGTGATATTTAGGAAGTGCAGAATGGAAAGCAATTGCTTGCCCCACCTTTATGCCTGAGGCATAGAGGTGGGGCAAGTAATAGATGAATTACAGCAAAGAATTTTTGAGTACCTTTTATAACAGGTATGGATATTTTAATAAAATAATGAGTTTCAGGTTTAATTTGAAAAGGGCTTTTTTTATTATACAGTTTTTTGTCCGGGTGACAGGTCCCATTTAAAGGTTAACTAACCCTTTAAGGCTTGGCCATCTAGACGTGAGACTATGAATCACAGTAAGTTGAAACAACCACCACACCTCTACCAACCAACCTGACAATCCTTAACACTGGAATGACCCTCACCAAGAAGAACAATTTACAGTAGAAACATATTAATCATGGCACAGTGGTCCAGTGCCAATTACATTTGATTTTGCGTTTTCTGTATACAAATGCCACATGAAAGAGGATAAATAAGGATTTCCAGGGGCTCTTTGACCACTTCTTCCTTGCATCCATACTAGTACTGTATGTTTACGAAGAAGATTCTCTTTTATCCAGGTCATGATATACAGTATCCATTAAAATCAGATGAGTGGTGAAACATTTTCCAGAAAACTAAAAGTCCAGTTGCCTTTGACTTAATTCTGCTACAAGTGTGCCTCGGGAAGTAACTTAGAAATAATTCATTGGAGGGTGTCTAACAATGTCCCCTCTGGGTGAATTTGCCTTTCTTTAATCTTTAAGAAAATAATGGCTTACATTGAATATATCTCAGCACTTGGGTAAAAATTCCAGGGTCCAATAAACCCTAACCCTGGGCTTCTAGTTACACAAACAACATAAACATGGGTTTTGGGATTAAACATATACCATATAAATAAAATATTTATTGAAACTACTAAAAAACAGGCATTTTAAAAGACTGGTTCATTATCTTCTTTTTTATTTTCTATTAAGCAGTTTAATAAATATTTTAAATATATATACAGTTACACACTGAATCCATTTTTGCAACTACATTGCAAAGAATCAGATTTCTGCCTGCAATCGCATAAACTCAACAAAATGAAGTCACCTTCAGGCTCTGAGGTGTAGGACGTTACCCTATGTCCACTTGACAAGTCGTCATCACTGGAAGTCTTCTCATTGTCAGAGTCAGTGATTTCTCCATCCTCTGGTTAACTCTCATCCAAGGATGAGCTCTCTCTTTCATAAATGTCTATTAAACTGTCCATCCTAGCTTTCTTTCTATCAGCAGCAAATTACTGGGTCACCTCCCATTTTCTCTGTAGCCTTAAAGGAAATGTGACAACACAGTAGCATCTTGAGAAATCAGCTGATTACAGGTATAGGACCAATTATCCAAAATGTTTGGGACCTGGGGTATTCCTGATAAAGGATCTTCATACCTTAAGTCTACTGGAAAGTCATGTAAACAATAAATAAACCCAATAGGCTGGTTTTGCTTCCAATAAGGATTTATTATATCTATGTTGGGATCAACTAAAATGTTTTGTTTTATTATTACAGAAAAAAAGGAAATCATGTTTAAATATTTGGATTATTTGGATAAAATTGAGTCTATGGGAGATGGCCTTTCTGTAATTCGGAGCTTTCTGGATAACAGATTCCATACCTGTACTAAGAAAAGAAAAAACAACCCCAGAGAAACCTTGTAAAATGACATGGTTTTCCCTATCAGTGGTTTTAACTGGTATAGTGATGTTAGGCTATTTAATAGTATTAGTGATTGCCACAATGTATGCTGTTCATTCTATTTTTGGCATACAAAATCACATTTGACAATTTTTATTTGTTAAGAAATTAATCATTACACGTGCAAATGAGAAAACGGAGGTCATGAATAATTTGAGTGTGAGTGTATGTGCGTGAATAACCTTAAAGGGACACTAAACTGCACTGCACTGCTCAACCACACTTTCCTCAGTTGTTGCTGGACTAGAAATCCCAGCATACTTTAACATACAACAGTTAAAGGATCTGGGAGTTGTAGTCCAGCAACATTAGGGTTGTATTCTTAAAGTAATATTGCTCAATAAACTTCCCTCAGTTCTCTAGGGCCTGCAGCTGCATTAAATGCAAAATAATGCTCCAATGAGAATCCCAACTGACCTGTGTAAGTCTGGCTCCATGTTAGGTGCAGAACTATAGAGAAAGAAGAGGGTTGCCAGGGCCCAGACTGCAGAGCCTGCTGCACAGTAAGCCTCCCCCACCATCCACCTTCTAATGTAAAATTGAAGTGAATTGGTTTCCATGTGTAATTAAGTTTTTTCTCAACTTTTATAGACAACTAGGGGGCAGAGTAAGACCCCGTTACGTTTGGGTTTAGTGTACCTTTAATAGCAACACATTTGAGTGGGACTCACAATAAACAGGCGGCCCACACAAGAATCATTTAAACATTCAAATAAACCTAAAATGATTGTTTTCCCAGCCATAAGGATTAAATAATTATATTTTGGTTGGGATCAAGTACAAGGTCTTGTTTTGTTATTACAGAGAAAAAATGAACCTTTTTTTAATTAAAAAGGAGTCTTTGGAAGATGGCCATCCCATAAACTGGAGCTTTCTGGATAACAGGTTTCCAGATAACAGATCCTATACCTGTATAAGGCATCCATGTTACAACATAAACACCAATGTGGTTTCCATTCTGCAAGGTCGCATGATGGATACATGCAGAAGTATTCTAAAGATCAGATAAAGGACTAAAGGCTGAACAATACAGTTACAAAAACAACAGCAGAACCTGGCGAATCTCAGGAGCCCGGCTGTTCTAGCTTAGGACTTTAGGAACATTTTATGCAGGTTCCTATACAAACGCCACTTCAGCTCATGGAATACGGAGAATGTAATATGTTACCAAATAGAATAGGGAATATGTAATGTTATTAACATACATATTTGCACTCCAAAGAAGATACGGTTCAAAGGTTACAAAAAAAGTGATTAAAATTGAATTACAAAAAAAAAAACAAAAAAGACAGGGTGAAGTGTCTGCACTGCACTTATAAATAGAAAATGATCCTTATGCATAAACATACACTTTTCCCTAAAACTGCCCTCACAATACATTCTCAATCAAAATATACACCCTTTACTGAAAATATTTACAGCAGAAGATCATACATTGCTCAGGTAAAAATCTAAGGCTAGTTGTTGTTGTTGCTACTTAGAGCTATCTACAATTCCAACTAGTAGCTCATGAGCAACATGCTGCTTGCCACTCACATTTATGTTGATTCCTATAGGTATAAAGATACATGCAAACAGTGCTACCTGCAGAATGGCGGCCAACCGCCAACACAGCCAATCACAGCCAATCACAGCCAATCACAGCCAATCACAGCCAATCACAGCCAATCACAGCACTTATTTTGCAAAGCCCAGGATTAGTTTTTTTTTTTTTTCATGCTTGTGTGTCTGAGGTGCCCCAAATGTTTTTTTTCAAATGTGCTTCCTAGGAAAAAAAACTTTGGGACAACTAAATTCTATCAGATCCCAAAGCCGAACTAAAATACTAAAATTAGGCAGTAAGGGTCTCATGATTCACACAGACTGATGTCCATAAATGTAAATGCACAGCTGAACACTATTTTGAGTGAATATATGGAACAAGTATGGCGGCTGCATAATTACTTTGGCAGAAGATTCATCATCTGTGGCAATTGATTGAATACAGAATCATCAATTAAGCACCAAGGCACATTACAAAAAAAGAAATGTCAAGGAGGAAAGACACAATCAAACACAAAGCTAAACATTTGTCTGCAAAAGTCATGCTTACTAAGATGAGAATAAGTATGTCTTAGAGTAGCAGGTTAGTACAAGTGTGAGACGTACAACCATTGGAGAGCCTCACATTACACCCCATGGTACATGTAATATGATCTAACTGAATAGTAGAATGTACAGACATGCCAACCTGTTAATGAATGTAATACCTAAACTGGCACTTTCTTCTCATCTCTACCTTTGTGATATGGTGTGTATCCACAAGTGGAAATCTTCAAGCTAGCCATGGTGTCAGCCAAATCGTGCACCTAAAGACAAGATGATTAGTCAACCTGACAATGAAGAGAATAGGATGCTCAGCTGCAAGCACTACAATCCGATCCTGTAGCTTTATTTAACAAGAGAATATAGTGGATTAGACATGCCGTTCTGCCACATTTAGCCAATAGGAACCAAAAGTCACTTATACTGCTGGTTTCCTATTCCAGTCCTCAGGACACAATTACATTGCAGCTTGCTCAATCCATTAATCAACAAGCATTTTGCCAGTTGCTGCACAGCCTGCCCTTCATATCAGTCTATCACCCCATTACCGACAAACTCAAAAATGTAAGTAGTCGTTTAATGTCAAGACTCAATTTATATCATATAAAAGTCAGACCTATATAATTGTTCTAGTACAACATTAAAAAAAAAAAAAAGTGTCTCATGCAGAATGTATATGTTAAGCCTGAAACATTAACCATAACTTTCATAAGCTGACCAAAACATCAAACTTTAAATAAATACATTTTTTTAAAAAAAGCTGACCGACCAGTTGATATTTAGTTAAAAATAAGTGTCTTATTTTGAAGCAAGTCTTACAATTCTTCACATTCCAGTAAAAAGAGCCATGGTGAAAGAACTGCGTTGGGATGAAGCAATAAGCAGTTATTGGCGTTTGTGTAAAAACCTTTATAAAATATTACCAAATTATAGAAGCATACACACAGGACCCAAATACTTGCCATTGAAGGACAAATGTGGCTCCTTCCATTCACCAGTCAATGCAGCTTGGTACAGCAAGTCCCATTGCAGAAGCCGTTATATACCAATTTAACCTCTGGGCCAGAGACCCAGCAGCCCTTCATACCCGTCATGACATGCCCAGGTATTTAAACAATATTAAAACGGCTTAATAGGAAAACGGCTTAATAGGAAAACGGCTTAATAGGAAAACGGCTCTATTCCAAGAGCACTATTTTTGTTGAAGGGGTTCTAACCCCTTTGAGAGAAAAAAAGTAAAAAAGTTGTATTACAGACCTTCTCCACACTGTCTGGATCTCGCCTCTTCTTCTTGCTTCTTTTATCTTTGGTTGGCAGAGGGTTTGTATCAGTGAAAGACTGACGATCCACTCGGGAATGAAACAGGTAGCGGCCACTTTCCACATCACAGTAATAATATATACCAGTGGTAGAATCATAATATAGCTGGGACTCCTTCATATGATACAGAATAAGTTCAGTTATAAAAAGCAAACAGCCTAAGCAAACTGTGTTAAAGGACAAGGAAAGGCTGGATACACTTGGGGGTGCCCAAGTGATTATAGCGATGTACCTCAAACCCAGGGCCGGTGCTCCAATCAGGGGAAATCTGCACCGGCCACGGGTTATAGAAGCGAGCACCACACGGAGATCTTATTTCCGTATTCACGCTGCTGCGCATTTCCCCAGACTGAAGTATGCGATTTTGGGACGGAAGTAAGATCTCTGTGTGGTGCTCACTTCTATAACCCGTGGCCAGCGCCGATTTCCCCTGATTGGAGCAACGGCCCTAGGTTTGAGGTACATCGCTATAATCACTTGGGGGTGCCTAACGTTTGGCACCCCCAAGTGTATCCAGCCTTTCCTTCTCCTTTAAAGGAGATATTTTATGTAAAAAAGAATCTGTCAGTGCATTTTACTCTTTTAGATATAGAAGAAATCTGCTTGAAAAAGTTGTGTTTCTTGTTACTTTATTAGAAAAAACCCTACTAGTCCCGTCCATCTCTTTCACTTCCCAATGTCTCCTTTCCCAGGCTGTGCAGGGAAGCTGGTGGCACTCAGCACAATGCATTGTAGGATAGGAACCAATCAGCAGCTAGGCTGACCTGATAGAGAGCTGAAGCCTATCTTTGTTTGTGCGACTGCAGGGCTCTGTTTGGCTCTCCCCATCCTACTGTGCTTCTGGCAGGGACTGTAAGGGCATGCTTAATGTGAAACACTGACAGGGACCAGTGAACATCTATAGGGAGTGCCAATAAAAGACAAATTTTTAAAGACAATATTAATTTACTCCCAAAAGTAAAACTGGCACCATATAGTATACATTATTGCCTACAAAATTGGGGGGGGGTTCAATTACGCTATATGTCTCCTTTAAAATAAACAAACAAATGCATTTTATAGCTCCAAATAAACATACCGAATCATAATAAAATCCAGTGCCGTGATCAAAATACATCCCTGTGCTTTCGTCATATACAAATCCGGTCTGTGTCGCGACAGCTTCTGCAGTTGCTCTCAGGCTCTCCGCTAGTGAACATTCCTGCTCTCCCTTATAGAAGCAAAAAAAAAAAAATTATTATTTCAACACCAAAACAGATCAGTTTTACTCACATTTGCTGTACAAACATGGATAGCCACATGTAAAAATTTACACGCCTGCACTCCTGTTGGG
Organism: Xenopus borealis; assembly: GCA_024363595.1. NCBI lineage: Eukaryota > Metazoa > Chordata > Amphibia > Anura > Pipidae > Xenopus > Xenopus borealis. Next base: position 204,565,175 of record CM044431.1, read on the forward strand.
TGGAAACAATACTATTTTCTGCAAAAAGTACTGGTAGCAAGCACGATTCAACCAGCACTAGCAGAGAGCTCCTAGTGTGGCTGGCAATGCTGTGTGTAAATGAGGCTTAGTGTCCCATTTTGCTTATTATGCACATGCGCAAGCTTATTATTCAAAAGACAGGAGGCTCTAGAATTAAGCTCATACATGTGATTAAACATGGTGGCTCCCTCCTGGTGTGGGTAGAATAGCACTACCTGCCAGCATTGTTTTGCATAGAATAGTATTGTTTCCCCCAACTGAAGTGCAGGCTCTATTAGCCTTTAAAAATAGAATAGCTGGACATTAATGTTGACATCTGTGAAGTCATTGGTATGTGCACTACTGTACATATTCCTGCCTAGTAATTCCCCAAACAAATTTGTTTATTCGAGAACATGCTCTAAATTGCACTTATATTTGGTCAATTAAAAAGTTGGATTTGGTACATGTGTGCGCCCAACTATGGTTCAGCATCTACAAAGTAGGTAGGAAGTATTGAGATAAAACATGACAATTTTGCAGCCCGTGATGCAGAAAGCACAAATATGACCACAAATTGCAGGATATTTTTCAGCATATCCAGAAACCCCCATACTTTGAACCACATACAACTTAAGATGGAAATAGATGCAAAGATACAGTCTAGGATTTGTACAATTTTTGGATGGTGTGTGAAGTATCCAGACTTTTATCGTGCCATGGTGATCATTTGTTTAGTCAATCGGACAGGTTAAAAGATTTTTATCTACTGATTAGATCTCTGCATGTATTGCCTATTTGACAATATCAATGGGGGGCTGTCACTGCTATTTGTTAGAAATAACTTCAGTACGATTTCTGATTTAATGGCCAGAACAAGGTCTGATTTGTTCTATTTACTATTTCATTTAATTAGAATGGTTAGTGGGAGGTCAGTTAATAGCAACGTCCGATCATTTGTCGAACATAAGGATTCATCTGCACATCTAAAGCATAGTTTAGACTAGTAAGCTTCAGTGAATAGAGTATGGCGGTGCTGCATCAAAACATTTAATAATGTTCTATAAAGCTGTTGACCACAGCGATTGCAAATGGTCATTTGGTTTATCCAATGGCACAAATAAGGAAAAGCAAAAGAACAGAATCTGTGGACTGTCTCACTTCTGATCTGTTAACACTTTAACTAGATTGGGCCTTAGAGTAAAGCATGTTTAAGACCCCTTCACCAACCATATTATTGGAAAGAACATCTAGCTCATCCACATATTGCAACAGCTCAGTCAGTTCTGCAAACAATCCTAACGACGCATTACCTCAGATTGCTGCACGTAGACGGCTTCTTCTTGAACTTCTCCCACACACTGACCATTGCTGGCTCCAACTTTAACTTGGTTGTCTTCTGTCACACTGATCTGGTCTGACACTCCTGGTGCAAATCCACTGTAATCATTTCCATTGGAAGAATAGTAATCTAGAAAATACAATAATTAACATTTAGGATTTGTTGACAAAACATACATAACAGGCCAAATGTGGCTTTCGATTCCATCACTCATAAAATGTATTCTCCAGTCTGTCTAAAAGTAATTACTTGAGTAAACAGAGCCTTTTCCCAACAGAGGAAGAAGATGGCACCTGTGAACTCCGTGAATCTGCAGGAGGGGTAAGTGAATTCTCATTTAAAGGGGTTGTTCTTTAAATTAGCTTTTAGTATGATGTAGAAAGGGATATTCTGAGACAATTTGCCTTTGGTTTTCAATTTGTGTTATTTTTTAGTTTTTGAGTTATTTAGCCTTTTATTCTTCAGCTTTCCAGTTTGCCTTTTCAGCAATCAGGTTGCTACAGTGCAAATTACCCTGGTAACCATGGACTGCTTTGAATAAGACAAGAATATGAATAGGAGAGGGCTAAATAGAACATTGAGCAATAAAAGAGAAAAAGAAGAACAGTCTACTAAAAAATGTTTAAAGGAACAGTAACAAAAAAAAAATGTTTTAAAGCACTAAAAATATAATACAGTGTTTGCCCTGCACTGGTAAAACTGCTGTGTTTGCTTCAGAAACACTACTATTGTTTACATTAATAAGCTGCTGTGTAGCAATGGAGGCAGCCATTCAAAGGAGAAATGGCTCAGGTTACACAGCAGATAAGCTCTGTAGAACATAGTAAGTTAGGCTGAAAAAAGACTTGCGTCCATCAAGTTCAACCTTTTTTTTTTTTTTTTTTTAATTTTAACTACCTAACTGCTAGTTGATCCAGAGGAAGGCAAAAAACCCCATCCTAAGCCTCTCCAATTTGCCTCAGAGGGGGAAAAAATTCCTTCCTGACTCCAAAAAGGCAATCGGACTAGTCCCTGGACCAACTTGTATAATCAGCTATCTTCCATAACCCTGTATTCCCTCGCTTGCTAAAAAGCCATCCAACCCCTTCTTAAAGGAAAAGTAAATGTTTTTCTTTTTCTTTCTGTAAATTTGCTCTAAACAGCCCCCCAGATTAATGTACCTTAGTCCCTGCTGCAAGTCTGCTCTGGTTTCTGTGTTATCAGCAGCTTGTTTCCCCTTCTTCCTGGTGCAGAGTGAAGCCCAGCCCCTTAGTTTACTGAGCAGTCCATTTGCTGCTGTTCCACAATAGAGAGGAAGAGGGAGCCAGTGTTTCATTAGTAAGCTAGTTTCCCCAAGCAAAAGCTGCTACACACACTGATCTCTGCTATGTCATAGTGTGCAAATGATCTCCAGGACTAGTCCAAGAGATAAGGTCATCACTTGTAGATGCGGATACTGACCAGATTGTGCCCATGCATAACAGTCATCTGTCTGTACTTCCTCGTCTGTCTGTTCTGCTCTTTTTCCTTCATGGATTTCTCTACTTAGTTCCTCTACCTGCAAAAACCAAGGAAAATCGAAATGATGACACATGGTAAAACATCTTTAGTCTTAAAGAGCTTCAACACGCAAAGTTATACAAACTGTATTTTCAAAGACAATTTGAATTTGGTTTTCATTTTAGCTTTTTATTCAGCAGCTCTCCTGTTTGCAATGTTAGCAGTCTGGTTGCTAGGGTCCAGACTACCACACCTATATGAATAGGAGAGGCCTGAATAGAAAGAGGAGTAATAAAAAGTAGCAGTAACAATAAATGTGTAGCCTTACCGAGCATGTGTTTTAAGATGAGGCCTTTGACCCCTATTTGAAAGCTGGAAAGAGTTAGAAGAACAAAGCAAATAATTCAAAAACTATAAAAAAAAAAAAAATGAAAAGCTGCTTAGGATTAGCCATTTTATAAAATACTAAAAATTCACTTAAAAACGAAACACCCCTTTAACGGGGAATTCAACCCCTCTGGCGCTAAACTGCTCCCGCCGTAGGCCCGCCTCCCTCCCAGCCTACTTCTCTCCACAGGCTAAGTCGGTACTTACCCCTCCGTGCAGGTCCCCTCCAGCCAGGTTCACGGGCGCCATCTTCTCCAGCAACGTCAGTATGCGCCTAAAGTTCACGAAGTTCCCCAAATGAACTTTGGGTGCATGTGCAGTAGTACCAACTGGCAAATGCGTCCTACTGCGCATGCTCCACCAAGCGCCGACGGATCCAGGAAGAAGATGTTGCTGGAGAAGATGGCGCCCGTGAACCTGGCTTGAGGGCACCTGTATATGGAGGGGTAAGTAGCGATTTAGGGGCATTTGCCCAGGGGTAGAGGTAGGGGGGCCTACGGGGGAGGGGTTTAGCGTCGCAGAGGTTGAATTCTTTAAGAGAAGTTGTATTTTAAAGGAGAAGGAAAGGCTGTTTGCACTTGGGGGTGCCAATTGTTATGCACCCCAATGTGATTGTATTGACTTACCTGAAACCCCAGGGCCAGTGCTCCTATCAGCAGAAAACTGCACCGGCCCCGGGTTATACCAGTGAGCACCACAGAGTGATCCTCTTCCTGCTTCTTCTTTCTTCATGCGGTTGGTTGTGCATGCGCAGTAGAACTAAAAAACACTTTCGTTCTACTGCGCATCCGTTTTCGTGGGGAAATTTAAAGAAAGGAAAAGACAGAAATGAGGGTGCTATTCTAAGCACTCACACAGGAATTTGTGAACCTCTTTGTATACTACAGAGCGTATCGGTTATGTGCAGAGTATCCTGTGCCTTTTCTCCTTTTCCAGCTTGAATGGCTGCCCCCATGGCTACACAGCAGCTTGTTTATATAAACTATAGTAGTCTTACTTTAACAAACACACAGCTTTTACCAGTGCAGAGCAACAGGTAAACAATTTAAAGGAATACTGTAATGGAAAAATTTTTTCCCAAAACCCTTCATTTAATAGTGTTCCAGCAGAATTCTGCATTGAAATCCATTTGTCAAAAGAGCAAACAGATTTTTTTTATATTTCATTTTGAAATCTGACATGGGGCTAGACATATTGTCAATTTCCCAGCTGCCCCTGGTCATGTGACTGGTGCTCTGATAAACTTCAATCACTCTTTACTGTTGTACTGCCCCCTCCCTTCCCCCACCCCAGCAGCCTAACAACCGAACATTGGGAAGGTAACCAGACAACAGCTCCCTAACACAAGATAACAGCTCCCTAACACAAGATAACAGCTGCCTGGTAGAT
>CM044431.1:204572433-204593028 GCA_024363595.1 Xenopus borealis
CTCTGGATTTCTCTCAGCTCCAGGCAGCAGGTCTCCAGCTGAGCTTCCAGGGCTCTCATTAGGATGCACATGGCAGCTGCGGCGTCTCCTGATGGAGCCAATGTGGCGTCTGGGTGTTGGGGCAATGGAGAGGCTTTGGGAGACGCGTCGGGATGATTTCCCCATTGTAATGAATCCTGCTGTAATGTAACAGGCGCTGTGGACAGAGGGGACGTCTCACCGCCAGGGCCGCTGCTTTCTGCGGTTGTTAGGTCTCCGCGCAGCACCATGGTGGACTACACAGTGTTAGCATCCGGTCTTTTGTATCCTTAGAGAAACGCACACGCCGCCGCACCACCACCACTTTAGGGACAGGAATTGGATCAAGTCTCTTAGCGGAAGCGCTTCCTGTTTGGTGGCTTCTTTATCAGCCTTTTATACGTACTACTGCCCCTAGTGGCGCAACAGTGCATGGCATGCATGTGGATTGTGCAGAGGTGACGGCTATATTTTGTACTACTCTCTGCATACAAAAGCTCTGCTTGCTCTTTAGGAAAGCACTGTTCTCTATAGCGGGGGTCCCAATGCAGAACTGGGCCGCGATCCTAGCGCAAAATGAATGAGTCGCGTCAAATTGGATATAGGAAAGCATACCTCCCAACTGTCCCTTTTTTTTGTAGGGACAGCCCCTGTTTTGACAGCTCAACCTGCAGTCCCTCATTTGGGACTATTAAATTATCTCAGAATATCACTCTCTATATCATACCAAAAGTTATCTCAAAGGTGAAAAACCTCTTTAAGTAACACAACACTGCCCCATGTCAGTGTAAGAGGTCAATAGCCATTCCAAGAGGATTTTTAAAACACCCTCTTAGTGAAAACATTACAGAAGTTTATCAGAACCCAAAAACCCTGAAGACTGGATATCCCTGTTTTATACTGTACACAGGTTGATGGGTCATTACAGCAGTTCTCATTCAGCAGGGAAGTTAATTTATTAGTGGAAAGACATATAAATTAGTGATTAGTATATACAGTAATTGCTATTCAGTATCACACCATACACAGCACATACTGTAAGTGCCCCAATTTATGTTTCTGATCTCATTCGCTAGTGATGAGGAGAGTTCTGACTTGCCCAGTGCCACATGCAGAAATGATGAAGTAAGATGTGTGAGTCTGTAGCTACAGCATCAGAGAAGCAACCTAAATCCTTGGATCTATAAATAGAAACTAGAACTATAAATTTAAGAATGAGGAGGAGGCAGTCTTATTGTCAATGTAACTCACTTGTTTGAACTCGTTTGTGCTTGTTTTGCTCCTGAATTTTCCTAAAGGCACATTACAATGCAGAATGGTAATCGCCTCCTGGGTTAGATTCCATATTATAGAATCAAATAGTATTTCCAAGAAGGTTTTAAATGGATTTAAAGGAGTTGTTCACCTTTAAGTTAACTTTTTAGTATGATGCAGAGAGTGATATTCTGAGACAATTTTCAATAGTTTTTTTGTTTCTTATCATTTGTGGTTTTTGAGTTATTTAACTTTTTATTCAGCAGCTCTCCAGTTTGCGGTTTCAGCAATCTGGTTGTTAGGGTCCAAATTACCCTAGCAAACATGCACTGATTCAAATAAGGGACTAGAATATGAACAGGATAGAACTTGAATAGAAATGTGAGTAATACAAAGTAGCAATATCAATAAATGTGTAGGCTTTCAGAGCATTTGTTTTTCTAATGAGGTCAGTCACCCTTATTTGAAAGCCAGAAGACAAATAATTAAAAACCTATAAAAATAATAAATTGATGCCAACTGAAAAGTTGTTAAAAATTAGTCAGTCTATAACATACTAAAAGTTAACTTAAAGGTGAACCACCCACACATAAAAAGCTGTATATTAAAAGTACTTTTCAAATTAAACATGAAATCCATTTTATTAAAGCATTCATAGCTGTTGAAACTTATTTAAAAATCTCAGCTGTCAATCAAATATTGCCTTCCCCTCCTCAGGAATAGAGGCAGGGCAAGCAATTACTTTCGCTTTCCATTCAGCACGTACTGGATGTCACTGCACTCCTCACATTCCCCCTGGCTCTTCACCATTTAATTGTGTAACCAGTGCATGGGGATGGACATCAGGTCCCCCATTCTGGTGCACAAACCAAGATTTTGAGATGATGCAGGGCCTTAATAGCAATGTCCATAAAATGGCTCCTGCTTTCTATAATTATGAATTCCCAGAATGACGAACATACAGATTAAAGTACAAAACAGCCCCTATCAACTGTTCTAAAAGCTGGGAACCTGGAGTAAAATAATATAGTCTGATGAGTCTTCCTTCAACCTTTTCGTTGCATCTGGTCATGTTAAAGAAGGTGATGAATCCATAAGTAGGCATAAGTGAATTTTTACCGCAGGAAATGAGGCCCATAGACTTGAATGGCATATCGCGTCCAAAACAAAAGGACACGCGTCAAAAAAAAAAAAATGGGGCGAAGCGTATCAAATTCGCCCATACATATCCATGAGGTGTATGGGCAGTTATATTGTGGCTCTATGTGGGGCAATTTGTTTTAACTTTTTTTATGAATCAATAAATTTGTACTTTTTTATAGCATGGCTTCATAGAGAAAATTTTTTTGTGAGTATTGTATCACCTCTGTTTGACCACCAGAGGTCTCTAATATGCCATGCACCAGTATATTTAACTAGTTAATGTTTGCTCCTTTGAGTCAATTCATAGAATATTTCAGTTATTTTGTGGGACTTATAAGGTCTGATTTTTACTCTTCATGCTATCATCATACCCTTCTTCTTTTAGGCTGTAAATTCTTTTGGACAGGACCCTCTTTACCTCTTGTATCAGTTTTCAGTTGTGTTTTTTTATTGTTGTTTGTATGTAATCTTTATGTTCAATGTGTGCATAGCACTACAAAAATGTGTACATTCAAGCAGGTCTGTCTGCTCCCCCCTCCCACCCCAGGTACAGATGCACATGTATCTTGGATTTTTTTACACAGGAGTTTAAGCCAGGGAGAGAGAAAGAGACGGCATGGGAGCAGCAGGAAAGTAGAAAACTTTGGGGTTGGTATTCTGCTTGTGCAAGTGTAGTTGAGGTAGTCATTTGAATCTATCTATTTTGCATTAATCTTACTGGCATATCTAGGGTTGATGGAGTGCTCAATGATCAGTTTTTGGTGAGTTTACTGGCTTGTCTGGGATAAATGGAGTACTCACTGGCCATTTCTACAGTGACTATACTGGCAAGCCTGTGGTTCATATGTTGTTATCCATTTTATTTAGTGATTATACTGACAGACGTCTGAATGGAATTTGGACACTATGCAACTGAATCCCTGATTTGCTCACATCACTTCATTCAGATATCAGAGGAGCCCCCCCCCTTTTCCTGACTGCACTGCCTGCATATCTCAACTACACCCATAGACCTTGCTCCATGCCTCTGTGGAGGGAGATGGGGCACTTAACTGTGGTAAAAGGTGGAAGCACTACTCTGTGTAGGATCCCATTCTGGCTCTGTGTGTACTAGCAGGCCCGGATTCGTGGAAAGGCCACCTAGGCCCGGGCCTAGGGTGGCAGGATTTTAGGGGAGGCATGCTGCCCTGCCACACCCACATTGGCCCAGAAACACTGGGATACGCAGGAGATAGGATCGTTTTTGTACATTTCCCATCCGCCAATCCCCATTGCTCTGGTTTTGATGATGAAAATTTGCGTATAAAAGGCAGAGTATGGGGGCGACGAACGGCAGTGGGCCTAGGGGCGCTTGCTATGTAAATCCGGACCTGTGTACTAGAATTCCAACTGAGCCAGAAACATTTCTTGGGGTTTTAATTTGCTGTAATATCCACTTGAAACAGCAGATGGTGCTACGAGCCTCTAGGTATGGCTAGGTATCTAATATACAACATCAGGAGTGCCCATTCTTTTGTAATGCGGGGTCTACTATTAGTGATCTTGTCCCATTATGATCTACATTCTTAATATCACTGTTAGCATTCTGTTCCATGGAAAATATTACTAACATATTATATTATATTTAACAGAATAAATATCTGAATGAAAAGAATAAAACAGAAGGGTAATTTAAAGTGAACGCAATTCCCTTGCAGTGCGCACTCAACAACTTTTCTTTTTCCAATGTGGCTCAGGGAAGCCAAAAGGTTGGACACTACTGTCTTAAAGGGCTTGGAATGTAGTAGAGTTGGAGTGCTCCCTAATTGGTATATATGATATTTTAGAAGGGTAATTTAGTCAAGTTGTTTGTTGATAGTGTCTACCAACTAAAGGTCTACTGGTAGATCCCGATCTACCTTTTGGACACCCCTATACTAAATAATCCAGTTATTAGTAGCCTGTTCTAGGATAAGCACTGTGCATAATGTAACCCCTGCTCTAAGTTATAATTCCTTTTAAATAATAAAATAATATTAGAAGTCACTAAGCAGCACATTGGAAATATTAGATCACAAGGCTGCAGATAATGGTGAGCTGATCCATTTTAGTTCTCAGCCCACATTATCCCCATGTCTGTACATAACTTGCCGAAGGAAAATGGTACCAGTCATAGAGAAACTCTTAGCACCAGCCAACAGACTTGTGTAGGCAGATTCATAGATTGCAAGCTCTACAGGACAGGGACATTCTTTCTCTTTTTTTTCTTTGGCACTTAGCGCTTAATCTTTAATGAAACTTTATTTTGTATTATTTGTAGTTATTATTGTAATGACCCCTGTTTTATTAATTTATTGATCTGCTGTACAGTGCTGAGAACCTATGTAGTGCTATAAAGTATACATACATACATACATATAATTTATACTGTATGTGTAATAACATATATAACATATCTGTATAATATGTTGAATTATACTGTAGGTTTCATGGCTGAATACACTAAATAAATGTAACTGTCCAAACATTCAAATATAAAGGAGAGGTTAACATTAGAGAACTGTGAATACAATATTAATAATGCATTTGTTTGTTAAACATAATTCAAACTGGCAGATTAAGTGTAAACTTAAAGAATAAGTTAAGTTATAAAATAGTATTTGTCATCTATGCCTAAGAGGGTATTATTTGTAGTTAAAAATATGGAAAACAGTTTTCCTTGTGATTTTTATGCATACAATAAAGAACAAGTGGTGTTCAATGTATATGGTGTAAGCATAATATGTACATTTATTCTCTGTATAAATACAATCATATGCTTGTACTGTGTTTTTAGGCTGGGGACAGACAGGGAGATTCGGGGAGATTCTGTCGCCTGGCGTTCCCTGTCTACCGCTAGTATAAATGACAAAGCGCCAGCGCCTGTGCACACGCAGCGCGGCGATTTCCGGAATCGCCCTAAGTTTCCTCACGAAGTATCTTCGGGCGATTCCGGAAATCGCCGCGCTGTGTGTGCACAGGCGCTGGCGCTTTGACATTAATACTAGCGGCAGACAGGGAGAAGGAAATTCGGGTGACAGAATCTCCCCAAATCTCCCTGTCTGTCCCCAGCCTTATAGTGTTCAGCTGCAACCCCTAATAAAACATCTTGTGCTTGTCATTACGGTTGTGGTAGTTCAGCCCCAAAGGTCACAGTGTAGGGCTGAGTTGCTTCAGTACCTTGGACAGTGTCTCTCCTTACACACAGCTGCACAATACAGGGCTAAACATACACAATGCAGTTTAAAGGAGAAGTCAACCACTTCTGCACTAAAATCCCTCCCCTGTGGGGGTCTATTTATCATACATTACAGTGATGTTGCCCAGAGCAACCAATCAGCAATTAGATTTCAACAGTTAGAAATCAAAAGCAAACATCTGATTGGTTGATTTGAGCAACATCACCTGCAATGTTTCAAACCACTTTCTTTTTACACAGCATGATAAATAGACCCCCTACTGTCACAAAATTGTTTCCAGCACCAGTTCTACCAGCTGACATAGTCCAAACTCCATATGGGGCTGCTGCCAGTTGCAATAATCTGATGTAAAAAGATCACACAGACCTCAGTGCTAATAAGGTAATCCCCCCCCCCCCCCCCCCACACACACACACAAGTTATAAAAAGCTATTAATGGTCAGGGCCCCCCTACAAGTTAAAAAAATACAATTGGTGACCAGGGCCCCCCAATAAGTTGGGGCCCCATAAAATATATTTTTTTCTTTTTTTTAAATTGGTGGCAGGGGCCTATAGAGTATTAAAATAATTGGTGACCAGGGGATTTAAAAAAAAAACAAAAAACACATTGGTGCCAGTAGAATTGAACTCGTGGCTTCAGGACTTCAATTATAACTGTTTTTGTGACATTGGGTCTTTTCAACGCTTCAGGACTTCAGTGTCTGCTCCTTTTGTGACATCGGGTATTTTCACCGCTTCAGGACTTGTGGCGGCACCTTTAGTGACATCAGGTATTTTTGCTGCTTCAGGACTTCAGTAGGGCAGATTCACTAAAGCGCGAAGCGTCCAACGCTAACGTTACGTCAGCGTGACGTCAATTCGTAACTTCGCAAATTCACTAACACCGACTCTGGCGAATTTTTGCTAGTAAAGTAGATAAACCAGTGCAACTTTGCACCCTAACGCCAGGTGAAGTTGCGCACTGACAAAGGATCGTAATTACGCAAATTCACTAAGATGATCATTTTACTGAACGTTACTACTTACGCTAGACGTTACTTCGCCAGGTCTGACCAGGTTTCCTGGGCTTGTGTAGTGTAATGTAGTGGCTGTAACATATACTTCTATTATACTTTGAAATTCACGCCGTATGCAAATTAGGCATCGCTAGCGTAAATGCGATTTGCCTGGCGACTACGCTACCGTCCGCCGACCTGAGCGTAACTTCGCACTTTAGTGAATTTGCGTAGCGCTGGCGAAAATTCGCCTGCCAAAGTGCGGCAAACGTTAGTGAAGGCAACTATGGCGTTTTTTCGCTGCTTAGTGAATTTTCCCCAGTGTCGGAACTTTCGTGACTTAGGGTCTGTCTGCCTCTTCAGGACTTTGTCTGTTTGGCACTTCCACATTCTGCCTGTTCGGGACTTTGTAAGGAACATTGTTGGCCAGAGGATTTAAAAAAACAAAAACCCACATTGGTGTCAGTAGAATTGAACTCGTGGCTTCAGGACTTCAATTATAGCTGTTTTCGTGACTCTGTGTCTTTTCGACGCTTCACGACTTCATTGTTGGCTCCTTTCGTGACATTGGGTATTTTCACCGCTTCAGGACTTGTGTCGGGTCCTTTTCGGGACATTGGGTATTTTCACTGCTTCAGGACATGTGTCAGGTCCTTTTCGTGACATTGGGTATTTTCACCGTTTCAGGCCTTCAGTCAGGACTGGACTGAGAATTAAAATAGGCCCTGGCATTTCAGGTACACAAGAGGCCCATCAGCCCACATAGAGGCCCAAATAGCCCCCACCAGCCCACTAAACACTGACTTTCTATGGGACCTTATAGCAGCCCCTCTGGCATTTGCCCTAACCCACAAATGGCCAGTCCGGGCCTGCCTTCAGTGTTGGCTCCTTTCCGCCGCTTCAGGACTTTGTCTGTTCGGCACTTCCACATTCTGCCTGTTCTGGACTTCGTAAGAAGCGCCACGGCTTTGGAGCTGTCAAGAGGGCACGGCTCTTCAAAAAGTGCGGCACTACCAGGCCCCCCTTCAGCCCTGGGCCCAGGACACTTGTCCTCCCTGTCCCCCCCTGATGGTGGCCCTGCTCACTCATTGCCAGCTCACCATCCACTTGCCCATGCTCCTCCATTATCCACCACCCCAGAGTGCTCCTGTCTGCCTTATTGGGAACTTAACGAAGGCCTGGGTGGGGAGTAGTGGCGTGTAGTAAAAAAATGTTTTTTTCTTTTGTAATTGCACCCCTCCTGCAGCTGTGTCCTATGCAGCTACCTTTTCTGCTTCCCCCTAATTCTTAATGGATTAGATGGCCCAATAACCAGGCCTCCACCCTATTGAGCTCTTGTTGGAAGAGATCCGCTGTTGTAACTGAACTATCACCCCCAGAACCCGAGTGCAGGCAGAGGAGCCACCCCCCCGGACCAGTGTGTGTTTGCATCGGACACTGGTGGTTCCACCCCTATTCACTGTAATTTCAGAGAAAAAGCCCTTCAAGACAGTTACAACTCTGGGAAGAGCTACAGAAGTCGGTTGCTGAAATTTCCCCTGAATATCTAACAGCTAGCATGCCAAAGGTCCAAAAGCTGGAATTGCTTCAAATGACGTGGATTCTTTGATGACCATAAAGTTTGGTGAATATGATAGTTGTATAGCATAAACCAAAGGTTATGACATTGTCAATGTATTCAAAGAGCCTGATCTCATATGTTTATTTCCATTATGTTCCTAAAACTCTTACACTTGTCCTTGAGAATACAGGCAACTATAATTTGAAAACTTTACACCTTTGTACAGGTAAAATACAAGAAGAGGGGTATCAGGCAAGAATTCTGGATAACAGATCCTATACAGTATGCTCTCTCGGGCACTGCTGCAGAATTACTCCTAAGCGTTTAGATGGCATGAGATCTGGGAAAAGATATGGCTAACCATTGGGCCTCTGCCAGTGGATTTGTGGATATTTTATGGGTACATGAGGAAGTAAAGAGGAGCTACGGCATTTCTTCACTCACTTCCTAAATCTCCAATTTTATGGGCCTATTTACAAGCGCAAGCATGACCCTGTTGCAAGATTTTTTTTTTTAATAAACACTAAGGGATGCAATGTAGTGCCACTTAGAGGGTACGTTTACTAAAGTGCGGTAAAAATTTGCGCACAAAATATAGACAAATTTAACACGGAATATGTTTTCGCGAGTTTATTAACCTGCGGTAAATATACATTTGCAAATTTTCTTGTGCAAGAATATGTGTTTGCCAGTTATCGCATTCCGCTGAAAATAACGCTACGTACACATTAATGCCTGGTTTACTAAACAGCGAAATGTGTGAAAGACAAAATTAACGCCAGAATATTCGCAACATTTTACTGCCATCTATAGAGTGGCGTTAACTTGTTTTTCGGCCAGAAAATTCTCAATGGGAGTTTAATTCTCATTAATGCATTTAAATGATACAAAGAGATAACTGGTATGATTTCTTGTTCATATGATTCTATTGACAGAAGGGTGTGTGCGTGGATGGATGAAGTATGGGTTTATATGATGCAGACATGTTTGATTGGTGTCACTTTGGTAATGCTGTTGGATGGTATAATCAACAGTCAATAAAGTTTATGAGTTTTGAAAGATGCATTTCTGGCCATAAATGTCACAGTAAAAATTGCCATAATTAACACCATTATTAACGCATAAAACAAGACTATTTTCTAGAATAAATATTTGCAAACGTAATTTGCCGCCAGAAAATTTGCAACTCGCTAAGATTACCGCTAACGTACGCTGGTTCGCTAGCGTAGTTACCGCAAGTGATCGCAATGACTTCTGAGCACATCGCTGTTTAGTAAACTTAGTCGCTGGGAATATTCTGGCGGAAAAATATTCTCAGCGATAACATGCGGAAACTTATATTCAAATTTTCCGCACTTTAGTAAACAGACCCCTTAGTGCTCTAGCACTGATTCCCAGGGTTTTCTTAAAAGAGAAGGAAAAGTAGAATCTCTAGCAGGGTTCTAAATGTTTTCTGATTTTCACTCTATGCATGGACTCCCAGAGACCAGATGTAAAAACAAGTAAAAGATGGTGGTGTGACGCAACTGCAGTGGGTCTCAGGTAAGCGATTATAATGACTGTGATTAGACCTTATATTTTTCCTTCAAATGGCTCTAAATGTATGGCAAGTAAATGAAAATGCCACACATTTCCCCAAGATGCATTGCTGCATTCTCCACAGACATTAACAGGGCACAATCAGAGGCCATTGTGGCACTTTGATATTGCATGTATACAACAGCATACATATGTAAAAAACTGCATGCCTCAAGTGATATGATATTAAAAAAATGCTGTCAAATGCTGTGTACAAAATGAAACAGCAAAATAATACAAGTGGGACTGACAGTTAACAGTGCTTTTTTTTTCTTTTTTGTCTTGGAATTATTATTGTCCAATTAATTTTAGCAAAATAAACACAGTATCAAAAATCTTGTATATATTTGCTTATGTCACGCTGAATGTATATTCTCAGTGTTTGCATTCATAAGCATAAATCTGCTATATTTTATCTGTGTGTGCCTGCCTGTCACTGCCATTGTCCCTCTCACCTTATCATAATGTTCTGTGCTCGGCTGCTCTGTTTATGCTTCTGTTCAGACTGTGTTTATGTCTAGCAGCTCCCAGAGTCCTAAGTGTCAGAAACTGCTGATAATCCAGCCAAGCAAAATACTATGCAGGAGATAAATTGCCCCCTGATGGGAAGTAAACAGTTGGAATGCAAATATGGCTAGTAAAATAAAGCACCAGAAACACAAAAATTTAAATGTTTCATGTATGTTTATGCACCTGGCACCTACCCCAGAGAATTTTGGGTTCTTTGGCTTACAACTAGGGTTGCCACCTTTTCTTGAAAAAAATACCGGCCTTCCTATATTTTTATCTTTTTCTTCTATTAATAACATTGGGATCAGTCATTAAAATACCGGCCAGGCCAGTAAAATACCGGTCAGGTGGCAACCCTACTTACAACACCAACTCAACATGTTACTCAATCAAACAGATAGGTAATATAATAAAACCATGATGGCAGGAAACCTGAGAACAGAGGCTACCAGACAATGGTGTAACAAGAATGCACCAGGCCACCCCTGCCAAAAATCTTAAGAGGGCCCACAGCACATAGCTGCCCCCACTCACAACCACTCCTCCCCACCACATGCTGGAGTGGGCATGAAAATTTAGAACATGACTGGCTGGGAATGGGGGTTTAATGCTATAGAGCAAGCCAGGGCCCCTTGTTCCCCAGGATCACCCCCATCGCACAACGGTGAGGTATGAGTCCTCCATAGTTACACCATTGCTAACAGACCTGAACAGCACACACACAGACTTGCCGACAACTACCTACAATCCATATACTCATGTCTAAACACCACCCTGGATCACTGGCTACAAGTAAGCAAAAATGTAGCCAAACCCATGGCTAGTGAGTTGTAGATCAAAATGTCTTTACAAAACTGCTGTCCCTCTTAAGTCTAAGCAAGGAAGACATTTCCTGGAATATATTTAATCTCTCTTGCTCTCTACTCTCTTTACCGGAAAACGTTGATACAAATAAAATATGTTTATAAAATATCTTTCTTTTCCTGTAACAAGTACTTCTGATGTTTTCTAATATGTGCGTGTCACGATTATGGTTCTTCCAGCTCCACGTGACTTTAGGTGTCAGGGGTCTCTAACTCTAAACACTAAATGCTAAACCAACTATGCATCAAGATCAAAACAGGTTGTCTGCAAGTTTGGGTATATGGCTGTGAACCATTAGGATGTGTCTGTGCTATAAACTAGTGGTTCTGGATGCATAGTTGGCAAAGTGTCATGAAAGAGTGATTTGCATGTCTCCGCCCATGATGCCTTATGGGAGAATTAAAACTCGTTTTTGGTATCTAGGCAGTTCTATGTGTAAGGCATGAGACAATTAAATACCTTCTGACATGACTGGACTGAGAATTAAAATAGGCCCTGGCATTTCAGGTACACAAGAGGCCCATCAGCCCACCTAGAGGCCCAAACAGCCCCCACCAGCCCACTAAACACTGACTTTCTATGGGACCTTATAGCAGCCCCTCTGGCATTTGCCCTAACCCACAAATGGCCAGTCCGGGCCTGCCTTCTGATTTCAGAAGGCTTCAGTTTTCCTTTTTACAACTCTACATGGTATGGCTGTTAGCAGCCAGGGCTTGGAGAAGAGTATCACAAGTTGTGAAACCACAAGGCTGAGTCTAGATCTTAGTTAAAGGGGAACAATCACAGAAATTGAAATGTAATATAAACTTCATCACACTGCAATAAAAAACTTTGTAAATACGATCAATCATACATTCTGCGTTGTTTCTGAAATAATTATGTTTATGGCCATTATTCCTTTCTCAGCATCTGTTCAGCTCCATTCTGTCTTCATGCAGCATTTAGGTGTCATAAGTCATTGACCGTTCTATCCAATATATCCAATAGGGGGCTTCCTTTCCTATCAGATGTATTAGAATTCATAAATAAATTATTCCAGTACAAACAAAATGTAACAAAATAACTGCCTTTTGCACATATTCTGCATGTAGTGAGACATGGTGTCAGGTTATTTCAGGTATATTTATCTTCCAGGCAAAAGGAGCCCCCGTATAAGATAAATTGGATTTAATGGTCAATGATTATCTGACATGAATACAGAATAAAGAGAAACAGATGCTGAGAGAGGGATAGTGAAGATAAACTTGATTATTTCAGAAACAGTACAGAAAATTTAATTGATTGTATTGTATTTAGACAGTTTCTTATTTCAGTATGCTGAAGCTTATAATACATTTTCATTTTCGCAATTGTTCCCCTTTAAGAGAGGCCTGTTACACATCTAATTTTGGTACTGGCAGAAATGTTTTTTCATGATACCTTCAGTCATTATTAAGGAGTGCTCACCTCATAAATACACACTGTTGTAGTGTCAAGTGCTGAACTGGAAGATCCACTCCTGTCACCGGGTCGTTACATTATGCAGAAGAAAACCAGCAGCACACTGTATTCAATTGCAAAGGTGCATAAAAAAGAAAAGAAATTTATTGTGCTCACATTATCCAAAGTGGCAACGTTTCGGCCCAACCTGCCCTTTATCAAGCTTGATAAACGTTGCCACTTTGTATGATGTGGGCACAATAAATGTATTTTCTTTTTTATGCATCTTTGCAATTGAATACAGTGTGCTGCTGGTTTTCTTCTGCGTGTTTTTCATGATACCTTGGCCTGTTTTATTAACTCTTACAGAGCTGTATCATGTCTGTGTGTTACCGATAAGTGCTAATTTTATATACATTTAGTAATGCATGCTGAGTGAATGCAAGGCTCCTCTCATAACAGAGAGGCATGTGGGTGTTTTTTTTTGTTTACCTTTCTGGGACAGTGGTGCATGGGGTTGTTGATTGCTGTGATATTACTTTATGAAATTCATGGTAATATAAGAGAAGAAAACTCTGCAATGGTATTCAACAGTTGTTCAACTTCAGTCCCTTGCCATAAAAATCTGTAACAACTGAATAAAAAGATGACATTTACAACTGAACACAAAAATGCTTGCTTATGATGCAAGTGCAAATATTGTGTGCAGTTAAACACTAAACACCAAATGCTAGTTGTTTCCGTTAATGCAGTGTATAGGGTCCTCATGCATAAGGGAATGATCACCTGCCTTGCAGAAATATGAGCATGCCCGGACTGGCAATCTGTGGGTTCTGACAAATGCCAGGGGGCTACTGTAAGGTGCCATAGACAGTCTTTAGTGGGCTGCTGGGGGGCTACTTGGGCCTCTGTGTACTTGGAATGCCAGGGCCTATTGGGAATCCCAGTCTGGGCCTGGATATGAGGGCTTATTTATAAAACCCTCATAAAGCCTGTGATGCAAGTGCTAGAGCACAAACCCTCAACACTTTGAGTTAGCCCTACATTTAACACCTGCCATAGGAATTAAGTAAACTCCGGAGTGTGCAGAGCTCAAAGACGCAAATCACATACCAGGTTGAAAAGTACATAAACTATGGTATTTTTATACAGAATACAAGGGAGCAGCTTGGGGGGGGGGGGCTATCTAGGGTAGTAGGTAGGGGCTTTTCTTATTGTTGGGGTTTAGTTCTCCTTTAAGGCATCTAAAAAGATTCAAAGAAAGGCAGACTGCATAGGTCAGTGCTCATTTGGAACAACTGACAAGCACATCAGAGGTAAAATATTAATCTTATCTATCTCTCCTGCAGCCATACTGAATTTACAGAGTAAAATCATGCAGTGTATCTTAATGAACTCTGTACATACTGCGCAATACCTGTAATGGAGCCACCCATAAATTAAATAAACAGACATACAGTACAGTACTAATTTGAGAATGTGTTTTCTGAAAAAAAATACCTTTTATTAGAATTAATTCTAAATGTACACTCAGTGGGCACATGAAGGATCTCTTTAATAATTACTGCGTATAATTTAAATTAGACCATTATTCACTCATTACAGATGCTACAACAAAATAATGCAATCAGTAATATAGTCCAAAGAAACTGAATATGAGCAAATAAATTATTTTATTAAAACAGTTCATGTCCTACATCATTCCAAAACCCTTCATTATTTTAAACACAGTATTCTTTTAAGAGATAATGCATCCAGCAGGTATCTTTAACCCTTGCTCCCATCCAGAGCATATAATCAGAAGAAGACCTGTAGGGGTAATGATACCATAAAACACAGAAAGCTGCTGCTAAAGTGTCTTTTATTCACCACCACAACATGTTTCGAGCTGCAAGGCTCTTTCTCAAGTGACGTGAAAATTAGCCTTGCAGCTCGAAACATGTTGTGGTGGTGAATAGAAGTGAAGAAGTGGTGAAGACACTTTAGCAGCAGCTTTCGTCACCTTTAGTTCAGCCAGGGAAATACGGGTTTGGAATCCTTTCGATCATGGAGTTGGGATTTGATAAAATCCTGCATACCTAATTAATGGATATGGTGACTTTAAAACTTGGGCCTCAATCTCAGTTTAGATTTTAAAACCTTTTCAAGTGTTTTTGTTAAAAACAGAAAACCAAATTTTGTGTTTTTAAAGGGGTTTGGGTTATGTATTTTCTTATGCATTGTTTCTATAACAGCAATACTGAGTTAATGAGAGTTGGTAAATTGATTCCCCCAGTCTGTTCTATCTCATCACCGTTAGATGATACATGTTTATGACAACTTGTCTCCAAATATCCTATTAAATAAAAGCTATTTGTGTACAGCAGTATAAAGCAGTGTGGTCCAACTTTGTGGTACTGAGGGATGGAATTTTTCTGTGGTGGAGGGTCAATAATGAAAGCCAGCGTTGACCACTCCCTGTTTAAAACCACACCCACTTTAAACCACACCCATGTTACCACAAGAACTTTTAAGACTGTATGCACATTCATGAAGGTAGCACACCATAAAACCAAAATCACCCATCACTCATTTGTGACATTTATTAAACCATATTAAAGGAACAGTTCAGGGTAAAATTAAAAACTAGGTAAATAGATAGGCTGTGCAAAATAAAAAATGTTTCTAATATAGTTAGTCTTGGAAAAATGCAAACTATAAAGGCTGGAGTGACTGAATGTCTAATATAATAGCCCGAATCCAACTTCCTGTTTTTCAGCTCCCTAAATCTGATTTAGTCGGCGACTTGAAGGGGTGCCACATGGGACATAACTGTTCAGTGAGTTTGCAATTGATCCTCAGCATTCAGCTCAGGTGTAAACCAAGAGAGCTGAAAAGCAAGAAGTAGTGTTCTGTTCTGTTCTGTTCTACTTACAGTTACTCCAGTCTTTATACATTACATTTTTGCCTAACTAACTATATTGAAAATATTTTTTATTTTGCACAGTCTATCTATTTATCCAGTTTTTACTTTTATACTGAACAATTCCTTTAAGTTATACTCTTAATGATATACCCAGAGTATGGCTCATACACAGGGCATAGGGCAGCCAGATTATGGCACAAACAGGGAGAATAGGGCAGTGTATGGGTGACATACAGGGAGCATAGGGCCACACAAGGACCAGTTGGACAGCACTGGTATAAACATATGCAATGTGTCTCCAAGAAAGGGAAAGTGGTTCAGTAAAAGCAAACATAAAAGTTGTAAAATAAAACATAAATTAAGTCTTAATAATATCTCATGTGTTAATGTAACCAGCCCTTTAAATAATTTCCCCAAAATAATGTTATGATCTACTTGATATATGATATTTTGCCTAATTAAAACATATCATATATAATACAACATTATTTTTGGAATAACATTTCATTCTGTCTCTTCACATGTTCTCATTGCTCCTTTCAAAAGTGATAATATTTTCCTAACTCACAGAAAAGGGAGCTGAATTCCTAGAAAGGATCTTTTTCCTCAGACTATTTTATCTCAGATAACTTTAGCAGAACTGTTACTTATTTAAAATACAAGCTGATATGTTGATTTCCTGGAAAAAAAAATGCATATTTATTTGGAGTTTTCACTCCCGGTTTTCTGCTGGACAGATGCTCTGGTGTATGGGTTCTCCATAACCCTTGGTAAGTTGATACTTGTTTTGGTAAAAAAGGACATCTAAACACTCATTCAGAAACACTTCCAGCTGCACCTAAGTTCCTACTTACCATGTAATAATATTGTCCATACCCCTCTCTATGTCATAGGTGTATTTCTATAACAAATACTTCCATATTGAATGTTTATAAGCCCCTCCTACGCATCCATCCCACCTGGATGTGATCCAACCTCCTCCTCTAAAAACTATACCTGCTCCTCTATACCTGTTTTATTTGAATTCCTTGTTCATTTTCCCCATCTCTGTTGCATATACTTATACTGATGTCCCATTGTCAATACTTCTGCTTCACAACAAGATGGAGATGGGAAACACACTCTCTGGGGGACCAGCTACTATGTAGAAGCCATTGCTAAGCTTGTTATGGGAGAGATGGCTTCACTCATTATCCATTGCTACAGGGAACACAAGACTATATCAACTGCAAATGTACATCCAGCAAAACATGGACGAGTTTGCTTTAATAACCTGTGATAATTTAACTGCCTTATGACTTATCCCAGGACATTCTTCTATAAATAAAGCATTGGTACTTGTTGAAGTGGCTTTTAGTATTATCTGTATTTTGATATGGGAAAAAATATTTTTGTATTGTTTAAGGGACGTTTTTTTTCACAGTTTTCCCAAGTGACCATGTTTTCCATTGATAGTACTGACATGTTTTTAAATTCTTACCATATTCTACTTATTATGTTCCAAATATTTTACTATTCATTTGCACGAAACTATCCACAAAATACATCATATGAAAATAATTGCACTAAATATAGCGTAATGGCTTCCTGTTTACATATAATGCTGAGTGACAGGAAACTGAACTCCTGTATTATAATCCACTTATAATGTACAATGAATGTTCATAGAGCCCTAATATCTAGGATATTGTTATAATGTTACCTTTCATACAGTATGTCACCTTTATATCGTTATACAGGTTCAAATGTCACTTGTGTTTAAAGTATTCCAGTATCCTGTAACTGTAAATAATAAGTCTAGTTCAAATTAGGAATGCATCAAATCCAGGATTCAGCCTGCAGTAGAAGACTGTATTTATAGTAGTTTCATAGTTCTTAAGATATAATGCCCTCCTTAATTCTAAGGACGATTGGTCATTTAATGTAACGCATTTATTGCAAACCTGGCATCTAAAGATGCACCAAGCTCACTGACATGTGGGGTAGCAAAGCATGGCTTTTTCCTTAGGTCACTATTACTTGAAAGGAATTCCCTAATTCTGTGTAATCCATGCCTCCCACGCGGCGCATTGCATGGCCCTCACTGAAGAGGACTCACATTCCAACCTATAAACACCCACTATAAATAAAACCACAGAATATAGCAGGGTCTAATTTGGGCTTTAGGAAGTGGGCTCAGATATGGTGAACTTGATCAGAATTAAGGTGCATTCCTAGACATGAGCAATATGGCAAAGTGAAATTGGAGGGGTGGTTCACCTTTAAGATAACTTTTAGTATGTTATAGAATGGCCAATTCTGTTCAACTTTTCAATTGGTCTTCGGTATTTATTTTTTATAGTTTTTTAATTATTTGTTTCAAACTGGAATCACTGACCCCATCTTAAAACAAATGCTCTGTAAAGCTCCACATTTATTGTTATTGCTACTTTTTGTTACTCAACTTCTATTCCGGCCCTCTCCTTCATATTCCAGTCTTTATTCAAATCATTGCATGGTTGCTAGGGTAATTTTCTGAAATTGCAAATTGGAGTGCTGCTATGTAAAAAGCTAAAAACTCCTCACAAATAATAAAAAATGAAAACCAATTACAAATTGTCTCAGAATATCAATTTCTACATCATACTGAAAATTAACTCAATGATGAATGACCTTATTAAGTAAATCTTATTCTGGAAAAACAATACCCACAGAAGAGGGCACCTCGCCCCTCTGCATTTTCCTACTGCTTGTCATTTCCACCTCCATTAGATTGCTAGGCTGCTAAATAAATATTTGTAACTATTCTGTTATGTCTTTAAATGCCATAGCCCAACTACAGCCTGCTGATTTATAAATAACTGATAACAGGGTAATTAACCTTAAAATGGACTTATTGTGTATAAAGGATAAAAGTATTCTATATATGTGTCATTATCGCTAAGTGCGTATAATTCTTTTCATGCCTCTCCCTAGAAGTCATCCTAATATGTAATTCACTGCATGGGTTTAGGGTAAGGTCACACGGGCAGATTCAGGGAGAATTAGTCGCCTGTCGACTAATCGCCTCTTATTCTAGGCTACAATCTCCCTGAACTGCCTTCCCCCTGCTATAATGAGAAAATGCCAGCACAATGGCACTCGCCGTGCTGCGATTTCCGAAGCCACCTGAAGTTTCCTTGTGAGACAACTTCGGAAATCTAAGCGCAGTGTGTGCATTGCTGCAGGCGATTTTTCACTTTAGCAGGTAGGAAGGCAATTCCCGAATCTGCCTGTGTGCCCCTGCCCTTAGGGCTAGGGCAGACGGGGAGATTCGGGGGCATTTTGTCGCCTGGCGACTTATCGCCGCGACTTGTAGCCCCCGAACCTCCCCGAATAGCCAAGTCCTGAGACGCACCGGCGTTACTTGAAAACGCCGGCGCCTATTCACACGCAGTGGCGCGATTTTTGAAATCGCTCCAAGTTACCTCGCGAGTCAATTTGGAGCGATTTCAAAAATTGCGCCGCTGCGTGTGAATAGGCGCCGGCGTTTTCAAGTAACGCCGGTGCGCCTCAGGACTTGGCTATTCGGGGAGGTTCGGGGGCTACAAGTCGCGGCGATAAGTCGCCAGGCGACAAAATGCCCCCGAATCTCCCCGTCTGCCCTAGCCCTTAGGGTGAGTAAAGGTGGCCATACACAGGCCAATAAAAGCTGCCGACAGCTTATCAGCCCGTGCGTGGGGCCCTCCAGCGAGCTTACCCGATCGATATCTGGCCGAAAGTTAGCCTAAAAATCCCGTTGGATCGCAGATGCATCTGTTCATTGATGCGGTCCTGCAAACCGACTACTCCAACTTCTTCCATTGTGATCCGATCATTGGGCCCTAAGGTCCACGATCGGATCACCTGATATTGTCCACCTCAAGGTGGGCATATCGGGGAGAGATCCAAAGAGAATTGCAGCACTCCCAGCTCATGATAAAACCTCCTTTATTGCACTTCACATTGGCACAGCAACGTTTCGGACCTCCTGGTCCTTTTTCAAGCTGATACTTTGTCAGCTTGAAAAAGGACCAGGAGGTCCGAAACGTTGCTGTGCCAATGCGAAGTGCAATAAAGGCGGTTTTATCATGAGCTGGGAGTGCTGCAATTCTCTTTGGATTTCTCGCAACAAGATGTGAAGGTGAACACACTATTTTGCTTGCACCCCTCTAACAAGGATTAATACCTACCACTTAAGTGCTGGATAAATACTTGCATATCGGGGAGAGATCTGCTCGTTTGGCGACATCGCCAAACGAGCAGATCTCGCCATGTACGGCCACCTTAAGCCTAGCAACAAGATATTCCTAACTGAACATAAAGTTAACATTTAAACACACACACAAAACGGAATGGAGATGATTTACCAGCTATCTTACAATGTCTTTGTTTAAATTATATGGAAAGTTAATTATAAGGGTACTATCAATAGTATTGGCCTGGGCATATGACCATTTCTATATCAGCCTGGTGCTGTTCTGTAGAATATTTCTCCATTGCTGAATGTGTGATTATACTGTATTTAATCATTACAACAAGCAGGTCTGCACATGTAGATGTAGTACCATGCTTGTACCTGTGTGAAACATGAGACACCAGAGTAGTGATGCCCAGCAGACAGTCCCTTTATTCTCAGCTAAGGCCCCTGTGCTGGGGGACCCACCAGGAAGCTTTTGTCTGCTGTCTGTAGAAAATGTTTGCATGCTCGGTACAGTGATGCCTCATTTAGTAATTGCTCAGAAAATACAGGGTGAAACACAATTTACACACGTTTTCTGTAAAGTTGCACAAAATAATTTGTTTGCTACCACAACATAAGATATATGTGGCCTTTTGAATAGTCAGTGGGGAAAGTCACTGGATAATGCGAGAATGCTTAAAAGACCAGCAACATCAAAAATGTTCATTTTAAAAATTTGTTAGTATACTTAGAAAACAAAAACACCAACACAAATTAAGCTTATAACTTACCGAAACTCAGCTTGCGCTCCTTTTCAGAAAAGGTGACAAGGCTTTGATCTATCGTGTGGTGCTCGATTTCTTCTCCCTGGCTATCTCCTATACAGGGAGGAGAAATCAAGCGCTGCACGATGGATTGCCTGATCGCCTTTTCTGAAGAGGAGCGCAAGC
>CM044431.1:204593038-204654827 GCA_024363595.1 Xenopus borealis
TTCCCTTTAAATAGACTTATTATTTTATTATTATTAGTAACTAGCCAATGGGCAAAGTCCCCCCCCCCAATATATTTGCGACATGATGTTTGTTTGGGAACTGAGCGTTTAAAGCTGGGCCGCATTCACATCCATCCTGGGCCGCACGTGGCCCGGTTGGACACCCCTGAATTAGGGCCTTGTGGGACCCCTTTACGTCCTGGGCCCCGTCTGTAGTTACCACCACTGCACATATTGTGCTATTTCTGGGCTGCCTTTGAAGTGCCTCTGGACTAGTTTTGGGCTGGTTTTGTTGCTGACTTTGGTTTTGAAAGTTCTGAAGTAAAGCCACCCCCCAATTGTTCCTGACAGAAAAAGTTACAAATGCCATATCACCCTCACAGTGTCAGCTCCTTCCAAGAAAACACGGACAGAACCTTTATTACTATTAATACGTGATCCCAGGCCTGTCAGCATCCAAGGAATAAAAGGATTACTACATTTTTGTTCTTCCCACACTGAGCCAAAAACAAACGCTCTAAATAACGCAGCAACAAACGCCACAGAAACCTCCCATGAAGGGGTGGGGCTAAAACGGGCAGCGTGGGCTGGGAAACAGTTCATGAAGGTGTGATCCCCGCCCCCTACAGGGGACAGACAAGAGGTGGCCGAACCGGAGCTTGTATTGTACAGCCTGTTACACAGCACAAGCGTTTGTATGAGAGGCTGTCACCATGCTGTAGGAGCTCACAGGTGTCACTGCATAGCCATGAGCGTGGGAAGCAGCAGCAGCAGCAGAGAACAGCAAAAGGTAATCCCAGGCACATTCCCCTGCATCCTTGTTTTCTCTTCTTGTTTATTAACTACTACTTTAGTCTACACTACAATGGACTACAATGTCCAGTATGCTTTAGTGTTGATTATATACTGGAGACGTTAGACAACCTTGGGATCAGATCGTCTTTAAAACTAATGCAGCCTGTGTGCTCTAATTCTGTCTCATCTCATTAGCCTTGTATCTACCAGCCCAGTCTGGGACTCTCCATCTCTTACTACAATTTTTAGAATCCCACTACAGCTCTACAGCCCTAATCTGAAAAATATGACATTTCAAAACTGCTCAGTTGAGCACAGTCTGCATCTACATTTTAAAGGGGTAATTCACATTTAAGTTAACTTTTAGTATGATGTGGACATTGCTATTTTGAGAAAATTAGCAATTGGTCTTTGTGCTTTATTTATGTTTTTCCATTGTTTAGCTTCTAGTTATTCAGCTTTTTGTTCAGCAGCTCTACAGTTTTGTACTTCAGCAGTCTTATTTATCCCCAATAACCAGGCAGGGGCGTTAAAGGAATTAAAAAAAAAAACCCTACCCCCCATCTCCACCAAGACCCCCCTCCCTCCTCCCCCAGCCTAAGTGTTACCCCGGGCAAATGCCCCTAACATTTTACTTCCTACCTCAGTGCAGATTCAGGTATTGGACTTCAGGGGCGCCATCTTCAGCTGCTTTGGTAATCTTTAGGTCTTTTCCCAGCACTTTGGCAATTTTCAAGAGTTTCGGTGCATGCGCAGTTGTCGCGAATCAGGAAATTGCTCCAACTGCGCATGTGCTGAAGCCTGAAACGCTGGCCTCATTCGGAAGATTACTGGAGCGACTGAAGATGGTACCCGTGAAGTCTGAAGCCTGAATCTGCAGCGAGGGGTAAGTATAACATCAGGGGCATTTGCCTGGGGGGAGGAGGGAGGGGGTCTTGGGAGCGGTAAGGCTTTTTTAAATTTAGGGTTGAATTCTCCTTTAAAGACGGCAATGTGAATATAGAGCATACTTAAAAAATAATTAATAAAAAGTAGCAATAACAATACAACGTAGCTTCACAAAGCTGGAAAGATGGACAAGAGAATGGAAAACAATTAAAAATCTATAAAAAAAATGAAAACAGTTGCAAAGCTGCTATAAGTAGGGTGTTCTATAACAAACTAAAAGTTAAATTGAGGGTGAACCAAAACCCCTTAAGAATTAGAAACCCATTGCAAACTGTTATTTAGGATTTATTTAGTTATTCATTCTGCATACAAAATATTCTATTCCTGTCCCCTTGTTAAATCTTTGCTATGTTTTGAGGAAATTCTTATGACTAGAGCTAGCGGAATGTCATTGATCATATATGAGCACATGGGAAGACTGTTCCTTATTGCCAAATCAATCAAATCAAATTTTGATCGGTGAATCAGTGTTTTATATAAATCCCCCCACCCCCACCCCACACCTCATCTTTTGCCACTGATTTCCTACTCAATTGTTTTTCATTTTGTCAATGCCTAATTCTGCCTGAGTGTATTATTCTAAGCACAGATTATGTGCACACATATATTTAGATGACACAGCTGCTTAATTCCATTGGAGAAAGTTGTGTTGAATATAATAACAGTGATATGTTGGTGGATGGGGGTGACAACTAGTGCAGAGCAATGTGTTTATTATGCACCACAGATTTGCTGCTTCTTGTAACAGCCAATAAGAATTATGGTTAAATGACTTGCACATGAAAAGGTAATAGACATAATGCAAAAGGTGAACCTGATCAGTGTACTTTCTGGCTACATAGGCTGATATGGCATTCAACTGAATGGTCAGTTAGTTGTTTAGAAGTTTGATAGTCTGCTGGGATGGTGAAGGCAAAAATGACCAAAGAGTATAACAGCTGCAGAGCCAGAATTACAGAAGAGGGAGGCCAATGGTAATGCTAAAGGGTGAGGCCCCAACTGTCGGGAATGACATAAACCAGGGATGTCCAATTTATGACCCCCCCCAGCTGTTGTTGAACTACATTTTCCATAACCCGACCCAGTATGCTGCAAACTTCATTGAAGTTTATTCATATGCACAAGGCAGTTATTTCTCCCAATTTTAAAGGGGAGCTATCGCGAAAATGTAATCTTCACTGCAGCATACTGAAATAAGAAACTTCCTAAATACAATCAAATAAAAATTCTGTACTGTTTCTGAAATAATCAAGTTTATCTTCACTATTCCTCTCTCAGCATCTGTTTCTCCTCATTCTGTCTTTATTCAGTAGTTGTGTGTCAGATATTCATTGTCAGTTAGATCCAATATATCTTATAGGGGGGCTCCTTTTGCCTAGAAAATGTATTAGAGCTCGTTCTATTAAAATCATCTGAAATCCTGTTGCCTAGAAGATGTATTAGAGCTCACTCTATTAAAATCAACAGAAATCCTGTCTCTCTACATGCAGAAGTTGTGCAAAAGGTGGTTATTTTGTTAGATTTGTTTGTACTGGAATCAGTTCTTTGAATGAGCTCTAATTCATCTGCTAGGAAAGGGAGCCCCACTAAAAGATATATTGGATCTAACTGTCAATGAATATCTGACACCCAACTGCTGCATGAAGAGAGAATGAAGAGAAACAGATGCTGAGAGAGGAAACGTGAATATAAACTTGATTATTTCAGAAACGATGCAGAACATTTAATTGATTGTATTCAGTATACTCTCAGCTCACTGCACTGTAGGACAGGAACCAATCAGCAGCTACCAGGACCTGATAGGGAACTGAAACCTGTCTGTGCTTGTGTGACTGCAGGGCTGTGATTGGCTGTCACCCTCCTACTGTGCTTCTGGCAGAGACCGTTAGGACACTCTCATCCCTCATTTGAAACACATAAAGGGACCAGAGAACATTTATAGGGAGCTCCAATAAAGGTGTTATTTTTAAAGATAATATTAATTTTTAGCACCATGTAAAAGCTACGCCTTATAATTGCTGACAAAAATATTTTTTTTCCAGTTATTCTATATGTCTCCATTAAAATTAATTATAGGGATTTTAAGATGGTAGTTTTTTTTATATGTATTTAGAAATTAACCTTCTGTTGTTTTTTATAGCATAATTTTTTATATTAACATTCACTACAGAGGAGGTCCATAATTTGAATTCGAATACTGAATGCAAAGGATTTTACCGCAATTCGACTAATTGAAAGATCGAATAAAAACTTTTTTTTTAACCATTCGATCAAATTTTTTTTTATTCAATCTAAAAATGCTGGAAAATGCTGGTTCCCATGGGGTTTAACAGCAATTCGGTAGGTTTACTCTTTTGAACTAGGCAATTGAAATTTTTAAGGGCAAGTACTTCGACCATCGAATGGTCGAATGAGCGAATAGATTTTTATTCGAATCATTCGAATCGATCTAATTTTTTTAAAAAATTCAATGGTTGAAGTACCCAAAAAAGTTATTGGAAATTCAAATTCGAATCTTTTTTAAAATTCGATCGAATGGTCAAATGAGCAAATCGATAGAATTTTTTTAAAATTCAATGGTTGAAGTACCCAAAAAAGTTATTGGAAATTCAAATTCGAATCTTTTTTAAAATTCGATCGAATTTCTAATCCTTCAGACAAATTTTTTAAATCTGACCCTAAGTCTACTATAAAATCATGTAAACATTAAATAAACCCAATAGGCTGGTTTTGCTTCCAGTAAGGATTAATTATATCTTAGTTGGGATCATGTACAAGCTACTGTTTTATTATTACAAAGGAAATCTGTTTTAAAAATCTGGATTATTTGATTATAATGATGTCTATGGCAGACAGCCATTCTGTAATTTGGAGCTGTCTGGATAACGGGTTTCTGGATAACGGATCCAATTCCTGTACCCCTTTATATTGTTTTACTAGATCTATGCTGTATATCCTTCTGTCTGTATGAGAACAAAACCTTGCAAATTCAGTTGTGTTCATTTTTTTTATCAGTTCATCAGACCATTAAATGACAGTACAGGTATGGTATCCGTTATTCAGAAACCCGTTTCCCGTAAACTCTGAATAAAGGAATGCCAATCTCCTATAGACTCCATTTTATCCAAATAATCCTAATTTTTAGAAAATTATTTTGTTTTTCTCTAATAATAAAACAGTATCTTGTACTTGATCCAAACTAAGATATAATTAATCCTTACTGAAGGCAAAACCAGCCTATTGAGTTTATTTAATGTTTACATGATTTTCTAGTAGACCTAAGGTATGAAGATCCAAATTACAGAAAACCCCAGGTCCAGAGCATTCTGGATAACAGGTCCCATAACTGTACAGAGCATTTAAATAAAAAATAAAGCAAAACAGATATGGCATTTTTTTCTGCAGCGTAAACAGGTATAGTACATGTTATCCAGACCTAGCATTTTCTAGATATGGGGTCTTTCCTTAATTTGGATCTCTATTCCTTGTCAACTAAAAAAGTAATTGTAAAATTAAATAAACCCAATAGGGTTGTTGTTTATTTGTTCTCCAATTAATATGAATTATATCTGAATTAGGATAAAGTACAAGGTACTGTTAATTTTACAGAGAAAAAGGAAATAATTTTAAAAAACTTGAATTATTTGATTAAAGGAAAACTATACCCCCAAAATGAATACTTGAGCAACAGGTAGTTTATATCATATTAAGTGGCATATTAAATAATCTTACCAATATATATTTAAGTAAATATTTCCCTTTTACATCTCTTGCCTTGAACCCCCATTTCGTGATGGTCTGTGTGCTGCCTCAGAGATCACCTGACCAGAAATATCTAACTGTAACTAGAACCAGTGTGGAAGCAAAAGACACAACTCTGTCTGTTAATTGGCTGATGTGACCTAACTTTATAGTTTGTTTGGTATGTTTGTGTGCACCGTTGGATCATACGATCCCAGGAGGCTGTCCTTATTTTTTAAAAATGGCAATTTTCTATTTAGGATGACCCAATGGCACATACTACTAAAAAGTATATTATCATGAAAATGGTTTATTTACATGAAGCAGGGTTTTACATATGAGTTGTTTTATGCAATATCTTTTTATAGACACCTGCATTGTGTGAGAGGTATATAGAGGTAAAGTGTATAGGAGATGGCCTTTCCATAATTCGGAGCTTTCAGGGTAACAGGTTTCCAGATAACAGCTCCTGTACCTATATAATTAATTGAGGCATATTTTTAAAGGAGAATTTTTTTTTTTTTTTTTAAAGGTGCGGCCCCTTTTCCCCACCCAACTGCATCTAATGCTTTGCCATCAGCTGCCCACTTGTCCCATAACAGGGCTGAGAAAGCAGAGTACGGCTGGTGGCTGCCATTTCTAACTGCATCACATCTGCTTTCCTGGCTTTGATGCGAGAAGTAGCATGCTCACTGCAACTGATTGTATTTCCAGTGTTTGTACTTCTGTTCAGTGATCAGCAGCCTGACAGACTTGTGTCTCACTCCCTTCCCCTTTAGAGTATAAGCTCTTTTGTACAGGGTCAACCTCACCTTTTGTACCTGGTCGTTATGTATGTAACTCTGTATGTTCTATGTATACAATTCATTTAATTTCTTTGTATATACACATTTATTTTACAGCTATGCACAATGTGTTGGCGCTCTTAAAATACATTTTAATAATAGCACCAAAGCCCAGGCACAGGCCTTGCTTGGGCAACTAATGTGGGAGAACTGGATGCCGATCAAGAGGGAGAAGGTTGTCAATGGGAGGCGTTTGTTCACCTTTAAAGGAGAACTAAAGCATAACTAAATAAGTAGCTACACTATGTTTTGGGCTTCTATACCAGCCCATGGCAACCACACAGTCCTTTAGCAGTAATGATCTGTGTTTCCAAAGATGCCCCAGTAGCTCCCCATCTTCTTTTCTGCTGATTCACATGATCTGTGCTGATGTCACTTCGTGAGCCAACTCACAATATACAGTACACATAGAATAGAAATGTCACAATATAAGGCTGATTAGCAATTAACACACATAATTATAATTACTACATGGCAGCACAGAAACCAGTGCAACTAGCATCAGAATGTAATAATAATCCCTGTAGCATCAGCTTATATTATAGACTAACCTCATTTTCTGCTTGATAATTAGTGACAACCCCTAAGCTTAACTTCTCAACAGCTTCTCAGAGCCCGCTGAGCATGTGAGAATCACAGACACTTTCCAAGATGGTGACCCCCTGTGATAAGTTTGAAGTCCTGGATCATTGCTGCTATTGACAAGCTGAAACTTTAGGCTGGTGCAATAAGTTAAGTATATAAAATATTAGCTCTCCTTTAAATAGGCCCCTCTTTATGTCTAAATGTTTGATTTTCTTGGATTCTTGGCTCTTCTCGAACTTTCACAAATGTCTAGTCAGAAGGAGAATGTTCCGGTGTAAAACTGTGTTTATTACTGTGACTCTGAAATGGTCCAACAAAATCTTTTCCACAGTTGAATTATCAGCCCTCCTGTGTTTGCTTTGCTCAAGTGCAAATATACACACTGGTTAAAAAAAGCCATTCACTGGGGATTTACTGTATACACCTGAGCTTTCAAATAAGTGACAAATCTTTTTATGATGAAGTCAACGTTGAATTCCACATAGATTATTACCCTGCTCATTTGTTTTAATGAAGCCCAGAACATGTTGCGCTATACAGTTATTAATAAATGTGTCTAGTTTATGGCCATCTTAGCAAAAATGTTCTATTTTTTTTCAAATATCCTTAAAATATGAATTATGAGATTAAAATTTACCCTACAATACATTTGGTTGAAACTGAACTAAAAGGGCAATTTCCACCTAGGGTCCACACAAAGTATGCAAAGTGCAAAGCAGTGCACCCTCACCTGCATCATTCCTTCACCCTAAAAGGTATGGAGCAGCAGAGGGTGCAGGGCACAATAGGGCCCTATGGAAAGTGCTAAGAGCAGGGTTGACCAGCGCCACCTGATGCTGCTCTCTGCATTGAGAGAATCGATGCAGCATTCCCCCGAGGATCTTAGCCTATATTCTGGGGCTTTAGGGTTAGACCACACGGGAAGATTCAGGGACATTAGTCGCCTGGCTTCTTTGGAGTGACTAATCTCCCTGAGTTGCTTGCCCGTGTCTCGCGCCTGCTAAGGGTAAGGCCACACGGGGAGTTTTCGGGGAGATCTATCGCCTGGCGACTTATCGTTTGAGCGTCTTTTAAAATCGCACCACTGCGTGTGAATAAGCGCAGGCGACTTTACGTGTCGCGGGTGCGCAGCACTACCAAGGTATTCGGGGAGATTCGTCACGGCGATAAGTTGCCAGGCGACAGATCTCCCCTAAAACTCCCCGTGTGGCCTTACCCTAAACTGTAAGTTGCTTGCGCCTATTTCACACTCTGCACTTAGTTGCTGAAAATTGCCTCGAGCGACTTAGAAAAACTCAGCGCATGGCCAAGCAATTCAGGGAGAATAGTTGCCCCAAAGAAGCGGCAACTAATCTCCCTGAAATCTTCCCGTGTGGTCTAACCCTTAAGTTCTTCTGCTTCCTTCTCAAGTGTCAGGTAAGTGCCTGAATCCAACAATTCTATATGGAAGGGAGGGAAAGAAACTAGGAGCGCCTACCCCTGACCAACCGGCTAAACCCCTTCCCCTCAACTTGCAGAAAATATCCAGTTGTGACTGAAGGCTTCAGAAATTTTCTTGGGGAAAAAAAAGTTCATTTTCTATATAGGCACCTGATGGCTGCCCCACCAAGCTGCCACCTTGACACTGGTCCTTGGGAAAATCATTCACATCAACTCTCATCTATTGTGCTCATCGTGATATCGTGACAAACATTGTGCAGACAGCTTATGCGTTTTGTGCCCCTACTAATGCCGCTTCCAAAGAGTTCTGAAGGAAAAGGCAAATAATTTAAAAAAACTCTAAAAAAAAAGAAACAAATGAAGACCAATTGAAAAATTGCTTAGACCTAGCCATTCTATAACATGCTAAAAGTTAATTTAAAGGTGAACTACCCCTTTAACCTTTACTCAATAATCAAAACAGAAGCTAAACTACCAGCACACCACACACATCTCTCTATATATTTTGATTTAACACACCTTTGCAAACAAGAGGATGCTGGTCAGGTTGCTTCTCTGGGATGGCACTTTCAGCAGTCGCAGTGGCAACTTCACAAACTTCAAGAGGTTCTGATTTGTTTGAACAGTCTCACTCCTTGGCATGAAATCTCCAGGCCTCTTCTCCTACCCAAGCCTGCACTTGGGGCAATTTCTTATTGATCAGACACTCCTAGTTCAGCTTAGCACCGAGTCCAGGAGTATTTTCGGATTCAGGCTTTTTGCAGCATCGGGGTATAATAAATCTCAAAAAATTGTAGTTTTTGCCTCAAAAAGCCTGACCAGATAAATTTGAGGTTTAGTTAATAAACACCTTATTGTCTTTTTTTAGTATAAGGTTAGAATCCCACAACAGCAGCAAAATCTTAGGATGAGTAAGGCACCTGAAATTAGCTTTTAGCATTTGCTAAAATATAATTTTTTTGTTTTAGTAATGCCACTTTGTACAGTCTTGTCCCTAGACGTGACCTTTAGTAACCAAGCGCATTTGGAATTTCCAAGGCACGGAGTGGTGCTGTGCAGGTGTAGTGCTTGGACATGTTCCAACGTGCCTATACACTGACCCATCCACTCAACTAATAGTACACATTATTTCTTATTGTAATCCACATCACAAGAAAAGCAAAGGATAAGATAATACATGTGATTACAAAGGGATCCACAGTGATTGCATTTCCTGTTTCCCATGTCCCTGACAGCGCCGAACATGTTTGGTAACTTTCCAAAGCCAGAAGTATAGCACAGTTTGTTTTTAAACACGGCTGTTCCCACATATGGGAAACCCGTAAACCATCTGCAGAAGTCGCTTTCCAAAGGAAAACATTGACTCTTGTGTGAGCGAAAGGGAAGAGCAGCGAACACGTAGCTGTCAGTCGTCCCCTGCGAATTCAAATAAGCTGTATACATAAGTGTCTTATTTTAATTTTCCACTTCAAATATGGTTCCCATCTGTTTGCGGATTGTCCGTGACAGGCTTTGGCAATTCTGAATTTTTAACATTCAGAATACTAAATTAACCTGGAGGAACTAGTAAAGTGGGCTCTCTCCAGAGTTCTCATTTAAGGCAACAAGTATTACAGCCAGGCCAGCTTAATAATGTTTATTTATAAAGCATGCTACGGGCACACACAGATCTTGTTGGTACATGTTATCTGACTGCTCCTGAGAGCTTACTGTCTACAGAACAACATTTGGATGAGGTAGCATTGTAGAACATAGAACTGGCTGTTATAAAATACAGGTATAAGCCAGATATTTCAAAACTATATAATTTTTCTCTATAATAATAAAACAGCACAGTTTGCTTGATGGTGGGTAAGCTGCATGGATCCATATTGGTAGCAAAACAATGCTATTGGGTTTATTTCAGTTTGTTGGTTTTTAGCAGACATAAGTTATGGTGATCCAAATTATGGAAAAAATAGTTATCCAAAAAACTGCAGGCCCCAGGCACTTTGGATAACAGATCTCATACGTGACTTGGGCAGTATAGGGTGATGCAAGTCACTAGTGTGTAGTGGGCATGACCCAGATCCAAAGTAATACAAGCTGGTGTCTCTGATTTGTTGGTTAACTTGGGATGCAACAAATACACACTTGGATTTTTCATGGATGTTTTGTCCTGTGGCCAACGACTGGATAATATTGCAGACCTAGGGGGACCTGTTAGAGGAGGACCACATCAAATGCAGATGCAGACCAGTTTTGTAGCCCAGATATAGGTCAGAGAAGGCCTCTCAAGGACCCCATACATAGGCCAATAAACTACTGACTTGATCTGGAGTGAATGAGTCAGCAGCTTTTATCTGTCCATATTCCAAAATTTGATAAAGAGGCCATATAACACAGAAACCCTTAATATACCCATCACAGTTGCATTAATGAGGTATATTTAGCCCACTGCCTTGCAGGTAAAGATACAACTTCAAGCACCCACTAGTTTTCTAGTGGGGTATCCATTTCTACGAAATACATGTTCTTTTTACATTTATCTGCCACTTGTTCCTCCACCAAGATGCCTCTGTGATGACAGGAGCCTAAGGGAAAGGCATTTTCTTACCTACCCTAAAACTGGCACAGAAGTTTGCCACCCTGCCATGCCTGTAAAATGCTGGCTAAGACCTGGGATAATATTTACATACAATGAAATTGTTCTGATAATTTAGGCACATTTGGCATATATTTGTGGGAAGGCCACAAAGGCCCAGGCTTAGGGTGGCACAAATTAATGGGTGGAATACCGCCCAGCTGCTTCAAAATTTTCTATAAAGCGTTTAGAATTTTTCATACGCATACAAGTGAATGTGGCGGGGGGAGCAGAAGCGAGGGAGTGGAAGTGTGCTGGCAAATCCAGACTTGGGGGTGCCCCACTTGCAAATCTGAACCTGTCTCCATGGACTTCTTTCATTCCTGTGTTGCTCCCCAACTCTATTTAGATTTGAATGTGGATCACAGGTAAAAAAAGTTGGGAACCCCTGCTTTAAAACTGGCCATAGACGTGCGGTTCTATGACCATCTCCCGACCTGCCACTAACCTTTCAGATCACATAAATAGTGATGGGTGAATTTATTCGCTTGCGGCAAATTCGAGGTGAACACCTGCGATTCGCTGCAGGCGAATAAATTTGTGAAACGCCAGAAAAATTTCACCCATTGCGGGCGTCCAAAAATGTACTCCGGTGTCTGTTTTTTTGACGCCGGTAATGGGCGCCGGTGTCCAAAAACGGACGCCCGCGTCCAAAATGTGATGCGGTGGCATTTCTCATTTTTCACATAGAAAGTCACGAAATTTCGTCGAAATGCCTCAGATTTGCCCATCATTACACATATAGTAGTAAAAGAACAGATCAGCCAATGTTCTGCCCCACAGCAATCGGGTGAAAGTTTCTGTCTGACAAAGCTGGTGACAGTCTCCCACTGAAAAGTTTCCAATCTATCCATGCAGAGATATGATCGGCAGACGACAGAAATCTTTTAACCTGTCGACTGAACGCCTGATCGCCATGGCACGACAAACGTCTGGACACTCCACACACGATTAGAAAATTGTACGTCTTGAAATCTTTACGTCTATGGCCAGATTAAATACAGAAAGAGTAGTGCAGTATGAGGGTGGTGTGCTCTGTGAGTGCCTGAGTGAACAGACCGTAATCATGATTAAGGCTCCTGGGTCTCAGTGTGACTGACTGGGTGCAGAAGGGAGCCTGGGAGAGTACTAGTAGGCTTGGGCTGTGTGGTGCCCTTATACAGTTCTGCACAGGGGCCTCTACTGACTGTGGGTGCCTCTGCTGCTAAGGCGTACACATGAGTGGCAGCAGGTTGAAGTCTGACCTGAGAAATGCTTTTGACTAGCAACCATGAAGCAGAAGTGCCTGAACATGCCAGAAGCAGCAGCAGCACCAGGGGAGGGGGAGAGAAGGTCACTCATTACACGGGCTGCAAGAGCCTAGTCCCTGCCCCCTATAACCACCATGGCAACCTGACTGCGGGAGACAGAGTAAGAGGGCAACAAACACCTTGTAATATGAGGGGAATTATAGGGATATGTGCCGGGGATGCGGAAACGCCTTGTTTCTCCCTGGCAGTAGCAGTAGCAGCAGGAGGAGGGGAGAGCAGAAGCAGTGACAGGGCTGGGAGGGCTTAGGAGACAAGCACATCCACAGGCAGCCGCTGTGCATTGAGAAGAGCAGGAGATTTACCAGGAAAGGCTCAAGAGGTGCAACTTGGGGGAGAAGAAGCCTATCCGTATCGGGATAGGGCACAGGGGAGGATTCTAGGCTGTGGAATTGTGCTTGTTTCTGTGCTGGAGAGCAGACAGGTGTGGGGCTATTTCTATCGCAGGCTGAGTATGAAGATCTGACTTGGACAGTGATGGAGACTGTGTATGAGAAGCACCTGGGTCTCTGTGTTAGTGCCATACACACATAGTGCAGTCTACCCTTGCCTACAAACAGCCCAACAGGTTGGAATAGCTTCCATGGAACAGAAACAGATGGTTCTGCCCATTAGACTGGCAACTGGGCTAGGGTGCTAGACATTGGCACACAAAGTGGTACAGTCCTACTGCTTTTCATTGCAAAGACATATTAGAAGTTCTTCGACTCAGATTAGATTTATATTGATTCAGAGCTGACTGGCCGAGGAGGAGTGATTGCTGGCACTGGGCAGGGTATCCCTACAGGGAGCCCCTTTATCAGCCCCCCTGGCTCCTGGCACAGGGATGGGCTGTGCTCCCAGCATCCACGTATCTCAGAGCGGAGTGATTTACTGCCGGGACTCGGACGAGTCCAACTCCCCTCATCAGACAACCACCATCTCCCAGGGCACTGCCGCCACTCTGCACGGACTCTTCATAAAGACTGACGCGGCTGACTCCATCCCTTCGGTGCTTGCCTACCAGGGCCGATACCCGCCTGCTGCACGGAGTGGATCCCGTAAGGGGCGCAGGGAGCAGGGACAGCACAGCTGCATAGAGGCTGAGACTCAGACAAGCCACACTAGTGTCAAGGTAATGGATACGGGGTGGGAGGTGGGTCAGTGTCTGTCATATGCAACCTGTGCTCCTTCAGTCTCCATAATGTTACTAATACCATCCATCCAAACTCTAGTTGGGTAGTAGCTGCTGGGTGC
This sequence comes from Xenopus borealis, assembly GCA_024363595.1. NCBI lineage: Eukaryota > Metazoa > Chordata > Amphibia > Anura > Pipidae > Xenopus > Xenopus borealis. The sequence goes on from CM044431.1 coordinate 204,606,559, forward strand.
TATAGCTAAACTCAAGCTGAACCCCAGGCACAGTCACACATCATTCATTCTGATTTGTATTCCCATCCTCTGTGTATTGCATTTCATTCACTGCCATATGTAAAGGTAACTTGCGCTGCCCGTGCCTTGCTTCCATCATTTGCTCTACATTTATTTCTGTGGGTGCTGGTCGTCAACAAAATAATCAACAAAATACTCCCCATGATTTTCCATTTCATCAGTGGGCCCTACTGAGCCACAGCACATGAATGCAATGTAGATGCTTGTATAAAATGTTTCCATTGCATGACAAGTTGTAGGGTGGAGCAAAGGGGGTCTCTGCATTGAAGGGGCACCTACTGCTGATGACATGGGTCTAAGGCATGTTTTAACCCCACTCACTACTATTATGGGTCTGGCATTTACAGCATGATTTGTTTGTGACAGGAGTGGTGTTTGAAAAATAATTGGATCTATTGTGTTGCTAAACCAATTACAAAGGAGAGTGACCATGGAGTTGTGGGTTTGTGACATGACCTCAATGGAGGTGTCATTGCAGGGCTAATTCCTAGATTTTTTTATCCCCTTTATGGAAAGACACTATACATTAAAAGATAAGTTCTCCTTTATATTAACAACATAAAATGAATGGCTGTGTTTAGATCTCACAGTCAGGCACGGCATCAGCCTGTCAATCCACACATGGCCAGAGGCATTTTGGAGACAGAATCTGCCCTGCTCATTTTAAAGATGGTGGAAGGCATCACATATCATTGTCTCTGTCGCCAGAGAAATTTCCCAATGTTACAATAACCCTAATTGCTGATATTTTATTTCAGGCCCTCTACTCATTTAGATGAACTACCCACTTGATAGGTTGCTTGAGTACCACCTTGTAGTAAAGCATATTTCTGAAAGATTTATGGCTATAGTTTCCATTTAAAAACAGCAGGGTTCAAATCCTAGGATGAATCGAGCAACATCCAGATTATGATTCTGTGATCAGTCTGGCAGGCAGTGCTTCATAAATTCCCTTGACAGCGATTTTTCTTTTCTTCACAGTGATTATCTTTTTTATAAGGAAATATTTTCCGGCTGTTGTTCTGCACATTGGGGCAAAAGGCAGTGACATGCAGTTCCACCGGCTTATTCTCAGGGGGGCTCATTTGACCCGGATAAGATGGAACATGTGTCTTTTGTTAGTTTTATGCACCGGTTCTCATACAGCTTTCCAAGTTTTTTTTTTCTTTCTGATTTTTTTCCTGTAGATTCTCAATTTCTAATAGGACTTCCCAAACACATCTAAAGGAGACGTAAAGCCCAATAAAGTTAGGCTAGAAATGCTACACTATAGGGTTCATTTACATCCTCAGATGCAGTGGGCAACTTGTGCTTTTCCCTGCAGTGAGTTGCTTTCATTAAAGGTACTTGCATTCAATTGCCCTTTTCACACTTTCGCATAGTTGCGCTCAACACAAATTTCCTTTCCAAATTCTGAATGTGCCCTCATATGTTTGGGTTTTTTTTTTACCCTCCCAAGGCCACCACAGCACTTTAGCAGTGAAGATCTGTGCCACTGAAGGTGCCCCTTGTGTCTCCCCATCTTTTTTTCTTGTGCTTCCCAGGTCATGCTGTGGGCTGCTTTCACTTGCATGAACTTAGTGACTGAATAACAAAATAAAGCTTATGTACAATATAAACTTTACAGTACAACAATAATTACTAATTATTTAGACTCACTTTACATGGCAGCATATAAACCAGTGTATTGGCACTGTCGCAACGTCTTCCCTGGCACACAGCCTCACTTTTTGCTCTTGTGGTTTTGATGATTTTTGATGACCTCCTAAATGTAGTTATTCAGAAGTATAGCGCACACTGAGCATGTGCAGTGTCACTGACACTCAAAATATGACCCAATAAGATCCAAGAAGGGATGCTGCTGTGGCCAGTTGTGAAGGCATGGACCATTACTGATAAAGGGCTTGAGACTTGCCTGTCATATAAGCTGTTGCTACAGGGCTGGTTATTACTTTCTGATGCTGGTTTCTGAATGGCCATGTATCAATAATTATTTACACAGCCTTAAATTGTGACATTTATATTATATAAATTCATTATCTTGTGTATCTCCCCATAAACTCAGGTAAGGGACAGCAGCACAGTGCATTTGTAGTCAATCAGTGGAAAAGAAGATGGGGAGCTACTGCGGCATCTTTGGAGACACAGATCTTCCTTGCTAAAGGGCTGTGGTTGCCTTGGGCTGGTACAGAATCCCAAACCATAATGTACAACATTTCCTTTCTAATTCTTTAGTTTAGCTTTAGTTTTCCTTTAAATACCCAGTGCTCAGAGTGATTAAAAGTGCCCCATGTGTCATTTCATTGCTGTATTGTTCTAATTAAGGATGCGGTTTGCATAAAAGAAACCAAGAAATGCGGTGGAGCTGGAGATATTCTCCATAGAGAAATGGTCATGGATGTGACATTAATTACAGAATTATTTCTTGCATCTAGGGCATTGAAGTGCTATGTACAGCCCCACCATGTGTTGGTGTTCTGCATCAGCCATTATCCTGCAGCTGAAGGCTGCCTTGCCCATGAATTAGCCTAATCCTTTTTGAAATATCATAGAATCTGCATCATGACTTATGTTATGACAATAAACACAGACATTTACACTGGAATGCGTTGCTTGGTCCATGTTCATTTACTAGAGAATTGTGAGAATCATTCAAAACATCCACCATCTTTCATGTACACTTTGGCCTTCTGGTTGCAGGGAGCAGGTGAAGTTAGGAATTTGCGCCCTTATAATAGGGAAGCTGCAGTTTCTGCATCTTTTGTTGCTTTAGAGATACAATTTGGGTAGCAGTCTTAGGTGCAGGAGGTGTGTGGCTGTTGGGTATGAGGGCTCAGTGCAAGTAATCACATGAAACCAAGAACGGAACTGGAAGGTGTGTTCGTGCAGCCTGGCCCCCGCCCCCTCCGCGTGAGATTCTCATCCCGGAAATCATGCGGACCCTGGCCCAACTGCACCCCCTGCTCCCCCGGTAGTTCCCCCACTGCATGAAACTGACACGATCCTGACCTCCATCCACAACATTCATCATTCCTAAACCCCCTCCCATTCATTATTTGCTCTGAACACTGATAAATATTGCCCTTAGGCTGGGGACAGACAGGGAGATTCAGTCGCCTGGCTTTTAATAGCAGGCGACAATCTCCCCGAATCTCCCTGTCTGTCCCCAGCCTTAGGCTTAATTTAAGAGAATAGCTTCCAAGCAGGCAAGCTTGTCACCAAGATACTGCTGGAAAAATTATATTTTTTTAATGAAAATTGTTTGGGTTAAACACTTAGTGGATTACAATACAGATATTGGCATACATATCTTATGCTGTCACTATATACTAATGATGTTAATTGGGAAGACAAATAACAGTAATAGGAAGGCAACCCCACCCCTGCCTAAAGCTGACCATACATGGGGTGATAACTTGGCCTAATCAAGCCAGAAGCTTATTGACCTGTGTAAGAACATTGTGAGGGCCAGTCTGACTGTTATTTAGCTAAAAATCTACCAGATATCTATCGGACAGGTTTGAAAATCCCATTCAGGCTGAGGACCTCATCTGAGCATTGATGTGGTCACCCTCCAACTGGTCTCTTTATGCATGCGGGATGATCTGATCTGGCCTAGTATGTGGGTGGTCAAATTAGTAAGCTCATTTGATGACCTTGCCAAACAAGACTAACTTGTCATGAATGGCCATCTTAAAAGTATCTATGTGTATATGGCATCAATAGTTCCTTCTGCCTACATTCTATAAACCAATGAGGGTTTCTAAATAAATGAATTAATATATATGTATAGTTATAAAATAATAGGCAAAGTTAGAAAAGACACACATCCATCAAGTTTATGTCTAAGTGAAACCTGCCTAATTTCTAGTTGATCCAGAATATAGATATTTATAGATATCTGAACCACCGCCCCACCAATTTACATAACCAGTGACTATTTAAAGCAATACATTTGTGTGAAAACACTTGTTTCCAGCCTGTGGAAAGTTTGATTTCTGCTCAATGTGTTCAACAACTAGACTTACAAGGATCCCTAGCTTGCTAAAGTTCAGGCAACAGTACTGATGAAAACTGGGCTTTTGAACAAGAAACCAAATGTACCAGTTTCTCTTTAATCATTGTTTTAAACAGTTTCTAATTATGCATTTATGTCATGCACGTAATGGGCAGGATTATGCTGAGTACATTTTAGCCCAGAGATTCCAGTACAGCCTCCATGGCTGCAAGTGGCCATCAGCACGTTCAAGTGTGGCCATAGCATATAATGACAGCTTTTGAGTCTGTACCATACTGACAGTCTGCTCAGTGATTTGGATTTGCCGATCAGCCTGTCAGACCAGTGCTTTATGTATATGATTCCTTCTGTAGTATATTTTCTGCTGCTAAGAGGTGGAATGTGGAGTAAAAAAGAGGGCTTCCTAGGGACCACTTCATTGGTGGTCAGTGCAGAGACTTAATGCAGGAACGTTGCAGTGCTGTTACAGCCTGAAATAATGGCAGTGGTACATACTGGGTGGAGATGAAACATGGGGAAGGGGGGGACAGAATTCCATTGGGGTTAAGAATTGCTCGAGTGGATGAAAACTGTACAAGGAATGGTAGGGGAAGGGCACAGTGAGAAGGTGAAGGTAAAGAGATGGAAGGAAAAGACGAGAAGATTCAAAAAGCAAATAATGAGTAATGTTAGAACAGAAAAAAGAGAAAGAGCACTATATTCTGGGGTTCAAAGGGCTAAAAGTATTCAGTAGGGATGATTTACTTTAAACAAAAGCATGCACTTTAGTGCTCATCTAACAAGTACTTACACCTGACAAACGGCTGCAATCTGGGCAATGCATCTATCTGGTATAAGGAGCAGACTGCAGTGTCAGGAGGCGTCTCTTGCCATTCCCTAACTTGCATGGCTGAATGACATGTAAGTTAAGGGATGGGTAGGGGGCCTACATGCCTCCCCCTTCCTGCCCGCCCATTATTAACAGTGATTACTAACTCAGTGAGGATCATATTTATCCCAGATCTCTTCACCCTGAAGCAGAGCTCAGAGACCTGTGGCAAATCTGCTTGGCCAGAAGGCAGGGTAGAAAGTGCAAAAGTGTGCACATTTTTTGCATTTTGCACACTGTCAAGGAGGTTATAAATTACCTTTAAAGGAGACCTATAGGATAAGTGAAATCCCTAATATTGTAGGCAATAATGAATAATACATGGTGCTGGTTTTACTTTGGGCTAAAAATTTATATCTTCAAAAATGTCCGATTTGTTAGAGTTCCTTATAGAACTCTGATACGTGTTTCAAATAAAGGATGGGTGTGTCCTAACGGAACCTGTCAGAAGCACAGTAGGAGGGTAATCGCTTATCACATCTTCATCATATGAAACAAACCCAGTAATTAAGCATGTCTTTCTAGTCAAATAGTTGCATATGATCAGGAAGGAATCACTTAGCAACCAATGCAACTGAAATGCTCAGCAGTTTCAGCATCGCGGCTTATCAAGTGGGCTTTGTGTCTGTGCCTCAAAGCAAAATTCCTAGAAATGTATTTCTTGCTGTAATGACTACAAGCACTTGGAAAAGAATTTGTGGTTCTGATTTATCTTGTGAGCGGTATGTTATTTTTATAGACAGGCTCACAATGGTAGAAAGAGTATTAGACAAAAATATTTTACCAAGAAAAAAAAACAGTGATTAGTCATCAAAGGTTCATCACCAGTTAAAGCTTCTTCTTCTTCTCTTTATACTGGTAGTAAAGTGATTTACATCACCCAAGGGCTACTACATTCAGAGATTGTATTTCAGTTTTATGGATTTTCAACCCCAGAGCAGGATCAGTTATGAATCCTTTACACTATTTGGACCTTATCGACTTGATTTTTGCACCATGGGCACAGGTCTTTGCACACTGTTCTCACCCACCCCAAGTACTGTATATAGCCATGTCAGCATTCATAATGCAGTATTTATGGTAGTGTGGTGCACATGTTACTGAGCCCAAAGCAAGCTCATTGCTGTCACCCCGCTCTGCCCTTTCTGTACCACTACCACAGTCTGACAGCCAGGCCCTGAGTGGCAATCTGTGGGTTCGGGCAAATGCCTGATGGGCCGCTTGCTTTGAAATGTAAATTGGCTGCTCACCTAAAAAAAGCAAATTAGGTTTCTTTAATATGTAAATTAACCAATCACTGTAGAAATGTAAATGAACTGTCCATAGTACGTAGCCACAGCTAAGCCGTTGTCTGCATTTGTTAGTACTCATACCTGTACTGGCATATGGGAGGAACCAGGTATTCTGACCAACTTCAGTTAGTAATATTAGAGTTGCTTGCTATATACCCAATCCCTTATGCTTATGATAGGTATGTTGGCATCAGTAGGATCCATATGTAGCATTAATTCCATGAGACAGACTAGTCTCTTCAAGTATGCCACACTTTGGCCCTGTGATACACATGGTAATTATAGTCCTCTTATCTGCCAGGGTGCATGGTCTACCTGGGGGCACACAAAGGAAAATATAGAATACTAGACATTAAGCCCGTTAAATTAACGGCGCTAGAACATATGTGGTCAAACATTTATAAAAAACAGAATTGTTGTAGGCGAATTTTCGCCTGCACTACGCAAATTCAGTAACGTGCGAATTTACGCTCTGGTCGGCGAACGGTAACGTATTTACGTTTTTCAGACTATCACCCACAATTGTAAGACACGCCACAGCGTAAGGGTGCCAAGTTGCGCGTCTATCGTAAATTCGCCAGAGACGGTCCGTGCGGCACATACGCAGTAGCGCAATTCCACGCACACAGGGACTGGACGCAGAGACACTTGAACTTTACATTAAGCCCGTTAAATTAACGGGCGCTAGAACATATGTAGTCAAACATTTATAAAAACAGAATTGTTGTAGGCGAATTTTCGCCTGCGCTACGCAAATTCACTAACGTGCGAATTTACACTCTGGTCGGCGAACGGTAACGTATTTACGTTTTTCAGACTATCACCCACAATGCTAAAACACAGTAGCAAATTTCACGGACACAGGGACTGGACGCAGAGACACTTAAACTTTATTATATAGGATACTGTAAGTATAGGGTCACTAATCCAACTGATAGAACAGTTGTAATAAAAACTAGGTTGAGATATCTGTTGCCAGCTCCAGCACATAGGGTGTATAATATTGCTGGGGATTATATGGTAATGGACTCTTAAAATATCTATTAATAAACACTAGTTCTAGTTAACCTTGGGGTTGGAAATATATATTATGCTTTGCATGCTCTTGAATACATGGGCTGCTTCGATACTTTTGCCAGGGCTGCTTTTTCCTCCCAGTCCGGCCCTATGACTAGCCCTCCTCTCATCTCAGCTGGTGTTGCAGAAGGCAGAAGAGGTGTGTTCCTAGGGTGCTAGTGCCCCCTCCACAACATGGTACCCTAGGCACATGCCTCTTCTGTGTGGCAGTATGGGTGAGATAAATAGGTATCCACCATATACATCCCAACTGTCCCCATTTTCAGCGGGACAGTCCCCCTTTTGACAGCTCAACCCGCAGTCCAGCATTTGTACAGGAAAGTCCTGACTTTCTCTGTTCTGAACAGCCATAAAAAGAAACAAAATGTTCCAAAAGGTTGAGAGGTATGCCCAAACTACCCATTACCTGCAATGTTTCCATAAATGCTTGTTCCAGGGAACACCACAGCAGCTGACCACCCTACTCTTAAAGGGGATGTAAAGGCAAAAAAATTAAATCCCATTAATGAAAAATAAATCTCCAATATACTTTAATTAAAAAATGTCTACTGTTTTTATAAGAAACCTGACTGTATGCAGTGAAATTCCCCCTTCATTTTACTTGCTCTGACAGCTGCAGATAGGAAATGTCAGACCGTCCCTAACTGCTCTGCAAGGAAACAATCATAATTTCAAATTGCAGGGGGAGCCCCCCACCTTACTTCCCAGAATTCCAGCAGATTTGTTTGTTTCCCTTTAGAGCAGCCAGTGACTGTGTAGATCCACAGACCCAGTACAGTCTGTATATTCTGATTATTAATAAGAATGTTGCTGTATTGGCTTATATGGCAGATATTTGTCTTGTGCTCTTTTGATCATTTATGACGATACCTACATAGTAACATAGTAAGTTAGGCTGAAAAAAGACACACGTCCATCAAGTTCAACCTTTTAACTTTTTTTTTTTAACCTGCCTAGCTTCTAGTTGATCCAGAGGAAGGCAAAAAACCCAATTTCAAGCCTCTCCAATTTGCCTCAGAGGGGGAACAAATTCCTTCCTGACTCCAAAATGGCAATCGGACCAGTCCCTTCTTAAAGCTATCTAATGTATCAGCCTATACAACCGATTCAGGGAGAGAATTCCACATCTTCACAGCTCTCACTGCAAAAAAACCCTTCAGAGTATTTAGGCGGAACCTCTTTTCTTCTAATCGGAATGGGTGACCTCGTGTCAGCTGGAAAGACCTACTGGTAAATAAAGCATTAGAAAGATTATTATAAGATCCCATTATATATTTATACATACAGTAGTTATCATATCACCCCTTAAGCACCCCTTCCCCAGCGTGAACATCCCCAATTTGGCCAGTCTTTCCTCATAGCTAAGATTTTCCACACCTTTTACCAGCTTACTTGCCCTTCTCTGTACCCTCTCTAATACAATAATATCCTGTTTGTGTGACAGAGACCAAAACTGTACGGCATATTCTAGATGTGGCCTTACAAGTGCTCTATAAAGTGGAAGAATGACCCCCTCCTCCCGTGACTCTATGCCTCTTTTAATACAGCTCAAGACCTTATTTGCCCTTAATGCTGCTGACTGGCATTGCTTGCTACAGCCAAGTTTATCATCTACAAGGACTCTAAGGTCCTTTTCAATAATGCAGTCCCATTAAGGGTATAAGTGGCTTGGATATTTTTACATCCCAGGTGCATAACTTTACATTTAACAACATTGAATCTCATTTGCCACTTAGCTGCTCAGATTGCCAGTTTGTCTAGATCCTGTTGCAAGGATGCCACATTCTGGATGGAATTAATTGGGCTGGATAGTTTTGTGTCATCTGCAAACACTGAGACATTACTTACAACACGCTCCCCTAAGTCATTAATGAACAAGTTAAATAAAAGTGGACCCAATACCGATCCCTGAGGGACCCCACTAAGAACCTTACTCCAAGTAGAGAATGTACCATTAACAACCACCCTCTGTACCCGATCCTGTAGCCAGTTACCTATCCATGTGCAAACGACTTCATTAAGCCCTTAGTTTAGAAAGCAGTCATTTGTGGGGCACGGTATCAAGCACTTTGGCAAAATCCAAATAGATCACATCTATTGCCCCCCCACTGTCCAGCATCTTTCTTACCTCATCATAAAAAGCAATCACATTTGTCTGATCCCTAAGCTTGGCCTCCCAGCTGAAGCCCAGGCCACACTGAGCATGTGCATAGTCTTGGTCTTGCAAAGATGTTTAAGAGATGAAAGCTCCCTACGCCAACTTTGAAAGCATAAATCATTTGTTTAATTGGGCTTCTGGTGCAGTCAGTTAGTGTTTACATTTAGTATACAAAATACAGCATTTCTAATATTATTCTATTTCAGACTTTAGTTGCCCTTTAATGAATTCTGCACAAGTATGACTCAACGTAAACCCTGGAATTGCTGCCAGCCTGCTTTTCACTAGCCATGAACTTGCTCCAAGCGAATTGCACACTTTTCCATGGGCAGGGACCTTGGGCATGGGTAAGAAGTGACACCATTCAAACTCTATTGCATGTGGAAAAATGCGTCCATCTCAATTGGCTCATGATTTACCCAATCGATGCTACTATGAAGCTTTATTGGGTGCAATTGTACTAGAAGCACATTTTCAATAATCCTGGAATTCTGGGGAAAAGCTGCACTGTAGGAAAAAACACTGCAATTTGCATCTGAAAGGTGCACTTAAACCTTGCTCTATATTTGTAAAGTATAGTAAGCCCACTTTAGTATTGCTTGCAGCTAATGGGTTGTGATATAATGATGTATGACACCATCGATCTATCAATATAATGAGCTATTCATTTTGAAAGTGGTGCAATCTATCGCTCATTTGTCATGCTTGCCATGTGATCCATCAAATGATTCCTTATGTTGGGAAGTAGGTAACTGCAATGTTTATGCAAATGCACCAATTCAGACATTAGATATGGAATTCTTGGCATCCAGTATGGAATTATGGGAGCAGTGATCACTGGTGTATACACTAATGTTATTTTTCACACCAGCAGTGCACGTGACTTAGTTTACTGAGTTTATTTTAATTTTAATACGATAATTTTATAATACATCAAACTGGTCACTAAGCTCTTTTTGCCACAGTACAAATACTAATTATGGTGAGAATGACTAAGCATTGATAACAAGGATAATATGGAGCCTAAAAAAGAGCCAAAGTAATTATGCTACATACCAGTTGCCTCACATCTGGATAATTTAGTATTTTATATATCACCATAATTGCCAATTTTAGTGCTATACAATCTAGTGCTTTAGGCCTGAAAATTTGCCACTGCCACAACACTTGTGCTACAGCTATTTATTTATATCTGAATAGGTGTTTCAGCTGTTGTTTACCGTTAAAGGGGTTGTTCATCTTCAGACAACTAGTTGTTTTCAGATAGATCACCAGAAATAACTTTTTTCCCAGTTACTTTCTATTTTCTGTTTGTGATCGTTGTTCTAATATTGAAGTGTAAAGTGTCATATTCAACCTAAAGCAGCTCTGGGAAGGGGGTCGTCGACCACCCCAAAACTGTTCTAAATTGATACATTTCTTATCTTTTTCCCTGAATCCCTGGATATCGCAACAAGCAGCTGTTAGAACTGATACAATAGTTGCTAATCCTCCAGTGCTAATGCTGAGAAGTGTATCAACTAAACTGCAGCTGAATTACTGAGCTGCCAGAGACACCAACATTCATCTTTAAATTTAGATTTTGGAAAAACAGAAAAAATAAATAATGGAAAAAAGTCTTTATTTCTGGGGAACAATCTGAAAACAACTGAACTGAAAAAAGTGTTTGGAAGGTGAACAACCCCTTTAACGGTCAAAGGTTGTACCTTCTTAAACTGCAACATTTTAGCTATTCCCAGTACCTACCTGTGGAGTACAGTTACTGGAGAACTACCTTGAGTAAAGCTGGCCATGCATTCTAAAATCTGCTTGGTTCGCCCCATATAGGGGCCACTAAGCAGCTTACTCCCAAAGCTTCCTATCTAGTATATCTATATTTACACTAGGCTTCCCCATAAAAGCAAAACAAGCAGATTCTGAAAACCCAGATATCTTCTGATCTAGTGCTTATTTAACCAAAGCATAACAGAATAGTTTGTTTCATCCTAAAAAACAAGTCATGTGATAACATATCTATTACTGTCACAGGAACAAGGTCAATCACTAGGGTCACACAGCAGGCTCAATGGCTGTATTATTGGAAACTTCTACAAAGCCCATTAAGTAGTGTTTTCCTTCTGCTGAATACTTAGGGGCAAATTCACTAAGCACCGTAAATTTCGCCAGCCTGCCGCAAATTCACTAAAATGCGAATTTGGGTGGCAGACGTTAGCAAAGTTGCGCTACCGTTACTTCGCCAGGCAAAGTGCATTTATGCTAGCGATGCCTAATTTGCATACGGCACAAAGTTAAAGGTATAATAGAAGTATATGTTACAGCCAATACATTCCACTACACAAGTACAGGAAACCTTTAATAATTATAATAAAGTTGCCCTATTGCCCTAAACATGTGCCCACTGTATAGTTGTATGTAGGGGGGAAAATTATGCTATTTTTCAGGCTATTACTCTAAAAAAGTAAAAGGCAATTATTGGGACTCCTATCTAACTCCTATCTAATGTATTGAACTTCGCCAGGTCTGACCTGGCGAAGTAAAGTCTAGAGCAAGAGGTAATGGTCAGTAAAATGGGCATCTTAGTGAATTAGCGTAGTTATGTCCCTTCGTCAGTGCGAAACTTCGCCTGGCATAAAGGTGCAAAGCTGTGCTAGTTTATCTACTTCACTAGCGAATTTTCACCAGGGACACTGTTAGTAAATTGGCGAAGTTGCAAAATGACAATAAGCGAAAAAGCGCTAGCGTTAGATGCTTTGCACTTTAATGAATTTGGAAAAGCCCAAAATGTTCAGATTTTGTATGAAACCAGCGCAGACAATAATATCTTCAAATCGCAAATAGGACCTCTGCTATTGACTTCTAGAGGACCTCGACAGGTTGAAGATGAAGTATCTTTGGATTCTGACTTTTTGCAGCCTTGGGGTATAATAAATCTTGAAAAATCAGAGGTTTTATTTCCAAGAAAATTCAAATTTTATAGTAAAAAAAACTAGATTTTTTTTCGAGTTTTTACCATTCAGACTTTAATAAATAACCCCTATATGTGCCAATCATTGTATTATTTCACTGTCTCCTTGTGGATTTTATTGGGGGAATAACATTCAAACAGTACCGTAAATATAAGTTGCCATAGAATGCACACATTTCTTTGTCTACTTTTTCAATCCAGCAGAGAGGGCACAGATTTTATGTAGTTCAGTGCCATGAGAAGTAGTGTTGTACTGTATCCAGGAACTTGCTTGGACTTCAGATGAACCCTAGCAATTTTGCATCCAAACTTAGCACTTTAGATTTGTTCTTATAACCAGGAACTCTGCTCTTTTTGTGCAGGAGTAAAGAAAGCAGTTTGAAAACCTTGGGTAGTAAAAAGCAATAATGAAAATTATTGGCATGACAGGTATGGGATCTGTTATCTGGAAACCCATTATCCAGAAAGCTCCTCGTTACAGAAAGGCTGTATAATCCAATTTTTTGAAAATAGTTTCCCTTTTCTCTGTCATAATAAAAAAAATACCTTGTTCTTGATCCAAACTAAGATATAATTCAACCTTACTGGAAGCAACATTAGCCAATAGGATTTACATGCTTTTCTAGTAGACTTTAGGTATGAAGATCCAAATCATGGAAAGATCCATTATCTGTAAAACCCCAGGTCCAGAGAATTCCACATAACAGGTCCCATACCTGTACTAAGCTATTACTAACACTTAAGTGTTAGAAATTTAAAAAAAAAATTCTTTGTACTTAATTCAACCATTGCATTAGTCATGTTGCACCTTGGGTAGCAAAAAGCCAGAATGGGTCTGTTGTGCTGGGATACAATAAAGATTTACCGAACACTTTAGGCAGATGTAGCAGGGAGATCCCCTGCAATTTTATTCAAGTCACGTGACGTAACGTTTCGGGGGGCGTACCCCTTCTTCAGTTGTGCTGGGAGTCATAAGTCAATAACACCTGAATGAGCAGAGGTTATTCTACCCTACAGTCAAACATGTAGGCTCAATGTACAAATACATGGCTGACTGTAAATTGCAAATTCCATGCAGCCATTTCTTCAGATGCCTTTTTTTTGCAATATAGGATTGCTTTCCTTCCCTAATATATAGGTACCTTGATTGGGAAAATTTGAACTGAAATCTGCTGATGCACCATGATAGAGAGTTATCGGCCCAAGCCAAGTGGAGCTATAGAACGGTGGACATGTATGGTAACTCTCTGTTACCCGCGACCGAGTTGGCATGATGCCATCTATGATTGACACTTTGAGGGTTGAATGGAGGGGTCCCCAAGATACCACTGTTTGTCTGGCAGGTTCATAATGATTGGTAGATTTGGTTGACGGAATCTTTATGGCAAGTTGATTTCTTTTCCCTCATAAGAGCAAATCTGAAGCCCTTTGATCACCGCAGCTATAGGTATTCTAGGCAAATTCCAGTTGATTATATTTTAGTCCTTCAGCCGCCTGTAGAGGTAGTTCCAGGAATATGTCCGTGTGTGTGATAAAGTGGCTGTATACAGTAAATAAACCTGCTTAGTACTGGAGGAGGGGAGGCCCAGGGAACTGAATGCAAGTGATTGCATCTTTTATTAAACATTTTGTAAGCAGTTGCCATGGATACAGGGAACATCATCTCCTGCTCTGAGTGCCTTCATTTTCTAATAAGACCAACGTCAGAGACTAAGTAGTTGTAACCCTTTCTGTAAGAAGGAACACAGTCGCTGTCACTACTGCTAGGGGCACATTTACTAAGGGTCGAAGTGAATTTTCAAACAATTTTTAAAATTCGAATTTCAAAGTTAATTAGGGCTTCTTCAACTATCGAATGGCCCAAAATTCTAAGAGAATTTGAAAAAAAAATAAATTTGAATTTCAAAGTACTGTCCCTTTAAAAAAAAAATAGAATTTGACCATTCGCCACCTTAAGCCTGCCAAATTGCCATTATAGCCTATAAGGGGACCTCCCATAGCCCATACTGGAATAGCCTTTACTGGCAATTTGCAAATTTAAATTTTTTTTAAAGGGATATCATTCGGATCGAACAATGCCATAGTTCGATTGGAATTCAATCGAAATGACCCCCCCAAAAAATTTGATGGTCGAATTTAGAAGTTTTTTCACTTCGTAATTCGCCCATTCAAAAATGTGCCGCCTAGTGTTCAAATATTGTCACAAAATATTCTTTATACTGTTTTTGCTAATCTTTTTTTTTATTTTTAACCCAAGTTATACAATATCAACATTTATGTACTAATGGCTTTCCATATTGCCACACAGTGGAGCCTAAAGTGAAATCTGACTGCAGAGAAAACTTTTTGGAAAATCACATTGCTGCACAGGTTCCAGAAATCAAGACCAGCCCTTTCACCATCCATGTTGATTGAACAATATCTAGTAGAATGAAGTCAGAGGCAACAGGACAATTTGGGGGTTGTTTATCAAAATCAAAAATTTTCTGATAATTAAAATTTTAAAATAATTAAAAAAAAGTCTAAGCAAACTGGAATCCAAGATTTTACCTTATTTATTATTTTAACAAATCACAATGTAATCAGAATAGGGAAAAACTCTTGTACAATACAGTGGAAATCTGAATCATACACTTTTTTTTCCAGAATGGCTTGATTTTTTTTCTGACTATTTCCCTAAAAGTCTGAATTTTTCAGATTTTTTGCCAAAAAGCCTGAAATAGTTGGATTACTGGGCTAATGCCAGTGCAGATCACAAAAACTTCCAAATAGGATAGGGACCTCTCCCCTTGACTTATATACAACCATGGCAGGTCTGAATTGATTCAGACTTTTTCCATCCTCAGGATAATAAATCTCAAAAATTTTTAGTTTTTTTCCACTAAAAATTCAGATAATATAGTAAAGAAAAACTAGATTTTTTTGAGACTTTAATAAATAACCCCCCTTAGAGTTTCACCAATCATCTGAGGGGTTTCTTCAGTTCAACTGAGTTGATAGGGAATTCCCTGGTATTTAAACCCTTGAGGATAGGTAGATATCCAATCACAATGGTTTCATTGAACTTCAATAAAAGTAATATAAATAATAATAAAAATCCTACGAATTTGATATTCGATTTTGTCGGATTTTACTTTGTGAAAAGTTTTGAGGGTCGAATTCGAGGGTTTTTAACCCTCGAAATTCGACCCTTGATAAATCTGCCCCTCAACGTCCAGTTTCCCATGACTTAATTCTACTGGATACTGTATTGTATACAATACATGCCCTGAATACATGAGAATCTTCATAGACATGTGCTGATTGAACGACAGGGGTGATTTCCTGTAAACACTTCTCTGCATTAATATTGGGAGTTGCTCTGTCAATCAGTGTCATGTTTTTTCTCTTCGAAATTCGATCCTTGATAAATCTTCCCCGTATAATTTGATGTAATTCTCAATTGCTTAATAAAAGTGGATTACAAAAGAAATTTGGGTTTTAGTTTTTAATTTAAAAAGAATTATTATACAGCGTTTTATGTCTGGGTGAAAAGTCCCCTTAAAAAAGCCCCCTTACTTCAAAAAAGTAGTTGTTTTCAGAAATATCACCAGAAATAATTACTTTTTCCAATCACTTTTGTGACCATTTTTCTAATATTTAAGCGTAAATTGTAATTTTTTACCATCTAAAGCGGCTCTGAGAGTAGGGGTAGCCGACCCCCAAACTGATTTAAATGGATACATTTCTTATTGTCCCTGCTGAGCAGAAGCCCTGGATTTCATACATTTCTAGAGATGCTGCTAAAAAATAAACTAAATATTGCAAATTGTAACACTTAGATTCTGCACTTGGTTCACTGAGCTGCCAGACTGGAACACCAGAGGCACAAACATTCAACTTTAAACTAAGTAAAAAATAAATGTAAAGCAATGGAAAAAGTCTTTATTTCTGGGGAACTATCAGGAAAACAACTGAACTGAAAAAAGTGTTTGTAAGGTGATTATCCCTTTAAAATAAAGGGTGAACCACACAATTTAGATGTTACCACTTATTGAATAAGAATATCTGATATCTGATTATACAATATATTGTATGCATTTAGAAGAAGACCCTGTGCTTTTTTTTAAAGTAACTATTGGTTATAAAGTGAGTAAGCAATTTATCAGGTTTATGCTAAAATAGGCCTCAGGGCCTTTAGTTGAACAAGTCAGGAGAGTAAAAACAATGGTTTACATTTTGTGATGTAAATAGAGTGCGTATTTCCAGAAACTGGTTATTGGACTCATTGGCTCATCCCTACCCCCACAATGGAGTTGGACAAGGGTAAAAAATAATGAAAATTATTGGCATATACTAAGCTATTACTAACACTTGCATGCCATAAATGTAAACACAATTCTTCACCATATAAAGTCATTTAATTCAGCCATTGTATTTGTCATGTTTCAGATTATCTGCTGGCAAGGCTGCTGCCAAGGTAACATTTAGGGGCAAATTTACTATTATTCCCCCAAAAAAATTCGTTTCTACTCAATATTCAATTAGCATTAGATTTTTGAATGTTAATCGAATAGTTCTAGGCTACCTTTTATTCGATATTTGATCATTCGACGATCGAATACAAATTTATTCGATCAGTCGAATAAATAATTTG
Organism: Xenopus borealis; assembly: GCA_024363595.1. Classification (NCBI taxonomy): domain Eukaryota; kingdom Metazoa; phylum Chordata; class Amphibia; order Anura; family Pipidae; genus Xenopus; species Xenopus borealis. The sequence continues at coordinate 204,623,633 of CM044431.1, forward strand.
ACTGAACGAATAAATCATTCGATCATTGAAGACTTCGATCGTACGAATCCTATTCGATCAGGACTTAGTCTCAGAAGCCTATAGGAGTGCTCCCATAGGCTTCTATTGCAATTCGGTAGGTCCAATCTGCCGAAGTAGGCAATCGAAGAAACTTTAAAAATAAAATCCTTCGCTGGTCGAATGATTGAATATTCGTTCATTCAACTCTATTCGATCGTTCGACCATTCCCTATACGATGATCGAATATGCCAAAATTCATATATTCGACCAAACGAATAAATCCTACGATCGAAATTCAGTCGAATTCGGTCGAACTTCGATCTATTCGCTTGAATTTAGTACATCGGCCCCTTACTGTATAAATTGTTTGCCAGTCATGCACAGGCCTAGTCCATTGTACAGGGGAATGCCCCACGCGGCACTTTCACATGACAGCTCTAGTACAATGTTAGGAGATTAATGCAGGGGCATAACCCTTCGCTACATCAGTATAGAATTTCTTTTACTGCCCTTTGCCTAATAGTCTAATCATCTTATTTTACCAATTTATATAGCAGAAAATGTAATCTTATCTAAAAGATAAAAATGCATAAAATAGAACCGGTTTTTTCTATGTTTCAGAGTTCAGTACAAATGGGTTTTACAGTATGAATTGTGTCAAATCCCGTGTAGTTTATAGAAAATGATATAAAAGCTTCTGCCCATTAGCGAATAATGAGGTATGAATCACACACTTGGTTTACAGCACCTACAGGAAGATTACAGCTGATTGTTTGGGAAGATGAAAGTGTATCATGCATAACCATGTAATTACTGCTATTGAAGTATTAGTGGCCATTGAATGGTAGTATTGTTTTCCCTATGACAAAGATATTTGTCAAAGTTCGCTAGAGTTCACTCTTTTATAAATTTGTAGTAGGTTAGTGCTGTCTGTTGCAGTAAAAGTCACCTTCGGGCATAAAGGTGGCCATAGAAGCAGAGATCTGCTCATCTGGTGATGTCGCCAAACAAGCAGATCTCTGCCCGATATGTCCAAATATCGGATAGGGCCCAACGATTGGATCATAATGCATCCCTAACGGGTGGTCGGATCGCAGAACCACATACACGCACAGATGCAATGGGATTTTTTAACCTACCTGATCAAGATCTGCCTGATTTTTGGCCAGAAATCGATCAGGGAAACCTATGGGATGGCCCCACAGGCCCACACATGGGCCAATAAGCTGCTGACTCAGCAGTCGGTCAGCAGCTTTTATTGGCCCGTGTATGGGGGCCTTAAGCTGTTTGTACTCTAAATACTTGTTAGACAGAAACTAATTGCTATTTCTGGGGATTGAGAGCGAGAGAGAGCAAGGTAGCAGTTTCACATATATTCAACATCTTCCATTCAGAATCAGTATCCATTGCATATGTATGAATTCTGTAATGAATCGACAAAATATCACTTGTAGATGGGAAGTGTTCTGGTGCTGTGACATGACCAGTTAAATCTGTTTTGTTTAGGGATGCACCGAATCCAGGATTCGGTTCGGGATTTCAGCAGGATTCGGCCGAATCCTTCTTCCAGACAGAACCAAATCCGAATCCTACTTTGCATATGAAAATTAGGGGCGGGGAGGGAAATCGCATGTCTTTTTGTTACAAAACAAGTAAGAATGTGCATATTCAAATTCGGATTCGGTTTGGTATTCGGCCTAATCTTTTGCAAAGGCTTCGGGGGTTAGGCCGAATCCAAAATAGTGAATTCGGTGCATCCCTAGTTTTGTTACTGAGAAGCCTAGTATTAGCCTTAGCAGTAGGGTAGACACAGTTTGAATGCAAAAGTGTTATATATATATATGTGTTTACATGATATCTTATTCCATGGTTTCAATGCTAAGAAACGAAAAGGGGCAATATACCCCTGTGTTAAACATGAGTTCAATTAATAGGGCTTGTGCTGAACATACGCTGTGCCTGTTCTACTCAGAAAAATGTAAGCTTTTTGTTATTTCTCCAGTTAAACAGGGCAAACAGAAATTGAAGCTGCGCCTTGTTTGATCCTTGCGAGGTAGATAATTAAATTCACATTACACAACCCCTCCCTTTGCCTTCTGTTGTAACTTTTTTTTATTGCAGGAGCCCTTTATGCAGGGGGCATTATCTGTGCACTGGTAACCTAGTAATCTTCCTTGCAAGGACCAAGCACGGAGTAGCTTGAATTTCCCTGTCTGCCCTGTTTAGTGCAATAAATAACAAAAGCCATATCTTTCATGAGTAAAATTATGCAAAAATATGTTCCTCACAAGCCCAGTATACTGAACCACTGTTGAAAAAGGGGTTATATTGCCCCTTTGAGCTTGTCCATATATGCCAACATTTGGTTTGAGCAGTTTGGCGAATTTCAACCATATTTGCATATGTATGGGTGTGGATGGCAGTCAGTGGGCTGTTTAGAACATCCTGCCAGTGGCATAACTACCAGGGGTGCAGAGGGTGCAATTGCACCAGGGCCCCCACCCCCTTGGGGCCCATTGGAGCCACAATAATGGTTATGGCAGGCAGTTATCTAGGGGGATATTTTATAGCACACATGCCATCAACACTCCAGCATGGGATTTATAGAGGTAGGGGTCCGACAGGGGGGCCCAGGTGCCCATCCTGTACCAGGGCCCACCAGGGAGTAGTTACGCCACTGCATCCTGCAATCCTGAATTGAATATTATTCGTCCTGTAAGCAAAAGGTCTGTTGGTTGAAAGGAAGTGAAGAGGAGCTATAGCTTCATTAAGTTGCCTGCACATATAACTAAACAATATAAAAGGGGACAAAAAAACATTCAACCTTTGGCCTGCGAGTGTATCAGTTGGGTTTTCAAACGAGTTGGCTTGTGGTTTGTGGCCACTGTGAGCTGTGGCCCTTGTCCACCTCTAATTATTCATTTGAATCAGTATAAATGCAGCTTGCCAGGTTAATTAACTTGGTGCCTTTGGATAAAGATTTGCTGCTCTGTATTAAAGGAACAGTAACACCAAAAAAAATTAAGTGTTTTAAAGGACTGACAGTATAATGTACTGCTACCCTGCACTGGTTAAACTGGTGGGTTTGTTTCAGAAACACAACTATATTTTATAGAAACATCAAAATATGAAAGTGTTTTCAAGTAATGATAATATAATGTACTGTTGTCCTTCACTGGTAAAACTGGTGTTTTGTTTCCGAAATTCAACTATAGTTTATATAAACAAGCTGCTGTGTAGCCACAGGGGCCGGCATTCAAAGGAGAAAAGGCACAAGATACACAGCTGATAACAGATAAGCTCTGGGGGGGGGGGGGGGGGGGGTCATGGCTAACTGCTCAGCAAGATGTACACATAGCTCCATGTCTCTCCTGCATCATTGACTAAAAAGTGGAAATTTTAACTAAAATGGGGAAGAATGCCAAAATGAAAGACCCATTGAGAGAGAGGCTCTTAGGTCGCTGAAAATGTTCTTGGCACCAGCAGAACATGAAGCCAAACAACGGGACCCTGGGCCTTGTAACAAGCCGAGCCAGTGGTAATGATCTAGACCCCGATGGTGACTCTACAAATTCAGAATAGAATACAATTACATTTCCTACAAAGCAAGACTTCTCAGACCTGGCGACACAGATAAAAGCAGCTCTAAAAGAAGAGGTATCCAACCTCAAAGCCAAGATTGTATCACTTCATGCCCCGAAGGGGCAGAACATACAATAGACTCTCTCCTAATGGTATTACAATTGCAAGGTAAAGCAATTTCATCCCTAAAGCTGGCCATAGACGTAACAATTACGATCTTTCTCGGAAAAGATCTTTCCAAGAAAGATCGTTCGTTTCAACACACACGTATAGAGCTGAATCGTCAGATATACAGGTAGAAACAATAGAATTCTACTTGTATCTGACGATTCAGCACTAACAATGGCCGATGTTCAGGGTGCTTTCAAAGGCATTCGATCAAAATTTTCCGTCCAGTCCGATCAACCAGCCGACCGATATCTTAATCCTCTGACGATGTCGGTCGGCTCATTTCCCACCATACATGCACCGAATATCGTACGAAAATTTGTTTCGTACGATATTATCTGTGCGTCTATGGCCACCTTAACCTGCAGAATTGAGGATCTGTATAACAGGGGGAGGAGATGTAATTTAAGAATACTGGACCTACCAGAAACAGTTCACAGCTCTTAAAAAAACACTCATGGCCCTATTTAATACCGTGCTAATTTTACGCCCAACTAATGAGATACATATAGAGAGGGTACATAGAGCCCTGTGGCCAATGTGACTAGCATGCAAAAACACTGGAGAGATGTCATATTCTGCCTTATACTCTTCATTGTTAAAGAAGACATACTCTCTAAAGCCAGGCAAAAATACAAAAAATGCAGACGTCACCATAATGCAAGACCTTTCTTGGTGCACTCTGCAGAAACACTGTATGCTCAAACCCCTTACAGACCTCTTAAAGGACAAGGAAAGGCAAATAATAAAACCCCATTATTACTTTTTTTAATGAAAAAGAAACCTATCTCAAAGGCTTGTGGTGCAGTAAGTTCATGTTTATGTTTAGTATACAAAATACAGCATTTCTAGCCTTATTCTATTTTAGACTTTCCTTGTCCTTTAAAAGAACTGAGCATACTGTTTAGATGGGGATATCCATTTAGTATATAGGCTAAAATTACTCTAAAACTGTACACCCTTGTCACCCAGGAGAACATCCAAAGCTTCTTGCAAGCTGGCAATGCATTGGGATTCAACTTAACTGAATGGATCAAATTCATCCAGCTACCCATACCTATGCCACTTCCACCAATAGAACCATTTACAGAGATTTCAACCCCAAAACCAAATGGAGAAAACCAAGACAAATGCCCGAAAAAGCACCGACACCTACTGGAACAACTGACCCAGGATGAGTAATAAGGTCCCCATTAACAGGTTATAATTTAGTTTTGTCTCCACGTATACATTTTTTAAACACCCTATCTCAATAAAGCACGGATCCTTGGCAGGAATCTTGACAAATGCTGCCCTCCCAGAAATGGGCCAGACAGAGTATCTGCACTCATGCAAAATGCCCATCTACGGTTACCAATATTTCTGATATTGCACATACCTTTAATTTTATTTCCAGAATCATTTATTGTGTTATGCTGTTACTACTGGTGGTTAGTTTACAAAGCATTGCTTCATTCCTCTCCTTTCTCAGCTACATTTTAGCTAATCTTTTCTGCTGTAAGTTTCGATATGGTACTTTTTCTATTGTATATATCATAACTGGTAATACTTACACTTACCATGAAAAACAGAATGGCAAGTAGCTTGATAGTTGTCTCATTTAATGTAAAATGGCTTAAATACCCCTGAGAAGATAAATCAAATGATTAATATCACTAGCAGACACATTTCCAGAAAGAAGGCCCACCACTGCATAAATTTAGCCCCTACACCCAATGGTATTTTAGTAATAATTCCCTGAAAAAAAACTAAATCCAACCATATATACTTTCAAATGCTTTTCCTTGTTATCACCAAAAAAACAAGCCACAAAACGTGTACAAATGATTTGAGTGATAGACTCTTAGAGGTTTTTTAATTCATCTACTAAACAGTTTACCTATTGAACCCCCATAACACTCAAGATCTACTCAAGATTAGATAATATATTTATCTCACAAAACCATCTTCCCCGCTTCAAAAAGGCAAGCACAGACAGCATATTATGGTTTGACCATGCCGTGGTCTCTGCTGTCCTTAATATACAAAATGCATGCAAAAGGTTTTTTTCAATCATTGCTATAAACAGATTTGTTTGGGCAAACAAGCACCCCAGATCACGGAGAGCTATAATCATAAACCAAAACCAAAGGGAGGACTGAGTCTGGCAGACTTCTACTCCTACTACCAGACATGCATATTATCAAAACTAACAGAACACTCTATATAAGCTCAATAAAAAATGGAAGACATTGGAGGAACAGTGGACAAAATACCCAGTAGGGAATATCCTATGGAAAATATCAAAACATACAGAATTGACTACGAATATTATGGTGCTCCTTTAACCTAAAAAAAAAATATTTGTACCATACCCTTCTCCACTAATCACCCTTGTACTTTTTACCTGGAATCCTAGAGAGTGGCACGTCATTGGCCTCTGGAATACAAAACCTTCAACTGAAACATGTTCTGGGTACAGGAACAAAGCCGGCCTTAATAGTCGAAAACTCACCTCTGTGGGGCAAACAAGATCATTGGAGTTGCTACCAAATACAACACTATGTTTGATTGAATCCCATCCTCCTCCAACAAGCCATTAACAGACTTTGAAATATATGCAATATGAAACCCCTTCCAAACCACTTAAAATCAACAATCTACAAAATGACACTACACAAGAAATATCTGGACTTATCTAGTAACAAATACTCTCCAAATGGTATAGGACACCATCCAAGTTGTTCAAAATGCATTAAACCCCAGACGACAAATGTTGGAGATGCCTAAAAGATACAGGGACCATTTCACAGAATTCGTTCTCCTGCTCAAGGCTACGCAACCTAAAGACAAGCAGCCAGATTAATTTCACACCCCACTTAATACTACTATATCATACTCCCCAGAGCATGCATTTAAACCTGGTCTCTTCCTACAATTGCTGCTAGCAGCAAACATTCTAATAACAAGACACTGGAGGGAGAGTAGCTCCCAAAGATTTGTGGAATGGATCACAAGTATACATGATATTTATGTTATGGAGGAAATTATCTCCTCACTGGTAGGGAAGGGAAACACAATTTTATCAGTACCTGGCAAACGTGGGTCTCCTACCTACAAGCACATAATAAACTGTAGAGAATGTATAGCAACTATATCGAAATCACCAGCCTGTACGCTTTCTTTCCTTTTTTCTTTCTTCATACTTTTGATTTATGTATAACTTCCACTGTACTGAATTTATTGGTTATTTGTATATAAATATTGCTTATATTGGCTGATAAAAAAAAAGATTTGTGCTAACATACTAACTGTGAAAATGTAACATATCTTTTCTTTCAATAAAAGCAATCTTTGAATACAAAAAAAACAGATAAGCTCTATAGTATACAATGGGATTCTTCAGATCTACTGTGTATCCAGTGCTTGAATGGCTGCCCCTATGGCTACACAGCATTTTGTTTACATAAACTAAGTTGTGTTTCTGAAGTAAAAACACCAGTTTTACCAGTGCAGGGTAACAGTAATACATTAAATTGTCATTTCTTTAAGGGAAGTAGCTGATGGGGAGATTTGTTGTCAGCAATAAAAATGCACAATTGTGGGTGACAAATCTCCTGAAAATACATCTTCAAAGGAAATTACCAACAGTAAAACCAACATATCGTTTTGTTCTTTTCCGAAGTTGCCTTCAGGAGGAAACTTCCGGCCACTTTGTGATACGTATGTTTTACCCCTGCTGGAGATTTGCCCGCATAACTAATCGCAAGCGACAAAAATCCCTGTCGACCACTGCCCTAATACTTATTTTACTCATATTTTGATGTTACCAAGTTTTTATAAAGAGAAATACACACCACCGATTCACTGTAACCAATAAAAAACTGGACACACCAATAGGAAAACATTTCAATGGCCCTAATCACTCCATAAAGGATTTAGGAATTTTGGTTCTTAAGGGCAATTTTAAAACAGATAATGATCGAAAAGTATGGGAATACAAATTAATGGAAACCTTCAATTCTCTGGAGAAGGGACTAAACCTGGGACTAAACTGGGAAATACCAACATGTCTGGATATGGACTGCAAAGTGAAGCCTTCTGAAATCAGAAGGTATTTACATGTCTCATGCCATACATATAGCACTGCCTAAATATCAAAAATGAGAGTTTTTTTACTCCCATAATGCATCATGGGCGGAGACATGTCTTCACTTTGCATGCTATTGCTTGTGAAGGGCTTTTTGGCTCCTTTCAGTCCTTCTCACCCTAACCAGGTTCGGTTTCCCTTTTTGCTGCTCTCCAAGTCCTACCTCTCAGAAGCCATGTTCCAATATCTTGCACTGATGAGATCTAACAAGATCGAAACAGGCTGTCTGCAAGTTTGGATATATGGCTCTGAACTATTAGGCTGTATCTGTGCTATAAACCAGCGGTTCTGGATGCATAGTTGGCCACAGGGACATAAAGGAGTGATTTACATGTCTCTGCCCATGATGCATTATGGGAGTAAAAAAACTCTCATTTTTGATATCTAGGCAGTGCTATATGTATGGCATGAGACATGTAAATACCTTCTGATTTCAGAAGGCTTCACTTTGCATGCTATTGCTTGTGAAGGGCTTTTTGGCTCCTTTCAGTCCTTCTCACCCTAACCAGGTTCGGTTTCCCTTTTTGGATATGGACTAAGAGATCATTTGGAATTCCTTTGATTCTACACTCCAATAATTCAGCCCTGATTTACAATCTAGTTGACCCACATTATCTTGTACCTTATCTGTCTATCTCTTGCAGATCCCCTCGTAAATTACTTTGACACCTCACACACAGTTTGATATTCCTTTTTGTTGGTCATTTGATCTATGAGCTAAATGTTGTATATACACCAGAGAACACCACAGCTTCATTGTAATCAGCTTGAAAAAGGAACTAAAATGTTCTGAAAGCTTGCTATGATTAAATTAGTTAGCCAATAAAGGTATCACCTTTATATCATTTTGTTATTTTTTATTTCAAAAGGGTTGCCCAATATAAGTTTTTATAGTGTTACCACTAGGGATAAACTATTTGAGATGCACCTGAATCCTTTTTTAAAGATTACCGATTTGCATATGCAGGAGAGGAAAAAGTGTGAACATTTTTTCACTTCCTTGTTTTGTGATGAAAAGTCACATGATTTCCCTCGCCACCCCTAATTTACACATATAAATTAGGATTCAGATTTGGTTCGGCCAGACACAAGGATTCAGTCAAAGCCTGCTGAAAAAGCTTGAATCCTGGATTCAGTACATCCCGAGTTTCCACCCTACAGAAGTGCTTACTGCGACTTCAGTTTAATTCTAGGGAGTCAGTTTTTTTCCTGAACTAAATCTGAACCCTAATTTAGATATGCAAAGGAGCAGCCCAACACCCCTCTCCTGTTTTTGCTTGTTTGCTATTAATATAAAGGTCTGATTTAGTTCCTAAACTAAAATTGGGGATTGGGCAGGTCCTTAATTCGTTCTATAATGGAAATAATCTTGATGACAAATGCATAGGGCACCCTCGAAAAATCAACTGCATCCTGTAGTCAGGAAGGAATGTTTCTTACTCCTTTGAGGTTTAGTATATGTCTTTCTCAGTCTTAGTTTTCCTTTCTTTGGACCAATATGAGGCAATCAATCTCAATGGACTTACAACTCTTCGCATTATAAAGTAACTGGGAAGAAACCCAGGACCCAGGTTTTTGCTTATGCCCAATTATGATGGTTAGAGGTCTGACCAATTTATAGATTATTTAAGAGTAGACCTTGGGAAGATGCTGTACTCTTTTTCATATGTTTCAGTATGGCATGATGCCATCTGGACTTTTGTATTGCCAAACTAAGCTTTAACAAGCTAGGCTACAGTATTATTATAACATGCAATAGAAAAAATACAGAGCCCTTTTCTAGACATTATTCTATTGATGCCTATGAGTGTAAGAAGCCAACTTTATATGTATTTAGATACCAATACAATATTAATTACTGAGTCTTTCCTGTAATCTAATAATGAATGCAACTATACCTTTAGTGGTCATTTTTATTGACTATAATTAGTAAGTTATGCTTTATGCTGCCGATAACTATAGAACTATTTCACTAGCAGATGCAAAGTATGAAACAGATGACATTCTGTAAATACCCTGTTGGATGTCTGCTGTGAACATGCAGTATATATTTACATAATCTACTATTTCCTCTTTCTGATAAAAATAGTCTGCTGCTGACAGAATTGTTTAAACTTCACGACTGACCACAACCCACTTAGTTAAGGAAATCATTGAAATAAAAATGACAAGATAAGACTAGAAGATGGATATAGCTTTAGTGAAAGGACAACTACATAAACATATAGTTCAATTTGTGGTCACTGAGACGTAGGGATGTTATACAGCATCCCATGGACTGTAACTTTATGCAGTTTATATTTCAGAACCTCATTTGCCTTAGTACCCTCTGGCTGTAGCATAATTATGGTGCCATGGGCCCTGGTGCAGGTATTGAACTTGGGCCCCCCACCCTTGGGCTCCACCCTCTCATATGTGCCGACCCCCCAAGGGAGTGTGGGCCCGCGTGCAGTTGTACAGCTTGCTCCCCTGTTAGTTGCCACTGTCCTCTGGATTTTTTCACTGTGGAATGCCACCTGGAGTAAACCACTGTGTGGTACCCAGGAATGCATGGTTCTTGATGAAGATTTGTATTGGCATCTTGGATCCTATAGCAGGGAATACTGTATATTCTCAACTATCAAAAACTTGGGTATTTTTCAGGAATGCCTCTTTCCTTGTCTCTCCTCTTTCCAATGTCAACCTCTTCCATCTTTGGCTTCCCTCAGTCTGCCAACCCAGTTTGTTGAGAGGTTGCCTCTATAATATATGTAAATATGTCATATTAAATGTAGCACTGTAGTGTTAGAATGATGATCTCTCCAGCAAAAATGGCTTACCTAAGGCCTCTTGTAATTGTTGTCTGGCTTGCCTATGCCGAATGTCCCTGAGGGTCTGTTCATGCAAAGAGTTTAAAAAACTGTAAAATAATGAACATAATCAAAATCATAAAAACTAATATAAATCTTTAGGAATTATTGGTTTCAATGATGTTGGATTGCAGTTGCTTGTCAGTTAATGCCTTGATTGATGTTGGTTGCATTTGCACTTCTTTATTATATCCAGTGTATATACAGTAGGGGGCACCTTGCAAGTGCACCCAGCTAAAATTTCTTGTGCATTAATCCATTAAACATTTGTGTGTGTGGGGTGTGTGTGGGGGGGGGGGGGGGGGGGGGGGGCAATCAAGTGCATTGTATGGAAAGGGTTACAAGAGAAAGTGAGTATATGTTGTGACTTCATATGTTGAACTGTTTTAGTATGTTATAGAATGGCCAGCTGTAAGCAACTTCTCAATTGGTCTTCATTATTTGTTTATAGTGTTTGAATTATTTGCCTTCTTCTTCTGACTCTCTCCATATTTCAAATGAAATTATGAGTCATCTTTCCCTTTATGCCCTTTTCTATTCATATTTCAGTCTCGTTTAAATAAGTGCATGGTTGCTAGGGTAGTGTGGGTCTTAATAACCACATTGCTGATATTGCAAACTGGAAAGCTGCTGAATAAAAAGAGAAATAACTCAAAAACCACAGATAAAAAATGAAAACCAATCGCAAGTTGTCTCAAAATATTAAATTAAAATTTCAAAGGTGAACAACCCCTTTAATATATGATCAGCTATTGTAAGAGCTTTAACATCCCTTATGTGCCAAAATAAAAAAGGCAAAGGTTAGTAGTTCTAGTTTGTCCATCATACTAGGTGCCAGTGAGCAAAAACATGTATTTCTTCATAAAACTATATGCCTGAAATTCCCCTCATACATTCCTTTAGTTATTCACAGCACTACTAATATTAATGCTGGCTATGTAGTATATTTTATGGTGTCCTGAACTGTTGATTTTCTCCCTGTAGTTGTATGTGTCTTAGGCTCAGCAAAATAAAGAGATCAGTGCACTAGCACATGAAAGGTACACACTCCAAAAGAATTTCCAGCAGGTTGATCTATTTTGCACATATTTTTCCGACAGAGGAGTTTTTACTAAGCAGACCATAATTTTTTACTAAGCAGACCATTATTTTTTACTCATCTACTTTGCATGGATTAAATGCTTGTTTAGCCCAATCTGTATTCATTGCACTCGTGTTAAAAAGCGGGTATACTAAATATTTCAAAATTATTGGGTTTTTGTTTTTCAGGGGACAGTAGATTTGGTTCACCATTAGTGTCTTTCTCTGTTACTTTCCTACCTGCTGAAGTTCATTCCATGAACTTTAGAACTTTTCCCAGATGAAGCCTTTAGCTTTTAATGTACAGTACATTTTTTGCAATGTCATGCCTGTTCCCTATGGGCAACCAGAAGATATAATTTAAGGGTCAGCCAGACACGCTGAGTGTTCTTAACATTTATCCCATTAACAAACTGAACCCGGATGGTTTGTTTGGGATGATGAGGTTGCTGTCAACATGTTTCTGTTTCCAGTTTAACCTTTCTAGTTGTCAAACAGACAGTGGGCTATTCATCATTAAGTGGGTGCTAAATCACTCGTATGGGGCAGTCCATAGCCTGCAAGAACTAATTGCAGGTTGGGAACTGCCCTGTACCCTTTACATAATGTGACTGTTTTGGCAGATAAATGCTCAAAATAATGAAAGGGAGCAAATTAGAAACTTTCTTTGGTGGGTTTTTGATTCATGACACTTCTGAGGGCCACATCAACCCCATACATAATGCTGACAGCTGATCCTTATCCACAAAATCTCTGAGCACAGCCATTGAATCATGTCAATAATTAAGCCTAGGGCGAGTTACAAATTAGATAGTGAGGGCAATGTTCCCCAGCATTAAGGGGTTCCTAGCTAAAATGTAAATAAAATATGCAGAAGACACGTAAGGTTGTATTGTCCATACGTTACAGAGGGATATTTTCTTTTGGCTCCCTTAAGGCCTAGGGGTTGGTGGGGGAATTTGTAGTTCAATAAGGGGAAGTTTTACTAAGGGTCAAAGTGTAAATTCAAATAAAATTTGAATTTTTAAAATTTGAATTTCGAAGTCTGCAGACAGACACAATTAGAACATTCCCCACTGTTTCCAATACTTGGAAATTAACATGTTTGTAGAGTTCATTATCCACTGATAGGAGCAAGTAATACATAAGCGTTGACATGAGATGTGTGATAAAGCTATTTATATAAAATGGATATGTATATGGCCGTAGACGTAACAATTACAATCTTTCTCGGAAAAGATCTTTCCAAGAAAGATTGTTCATTTCAACACACACGTGTAGAGCTGAATCATCAGAGATACATAATAGAATTCTACCTGTATCTGACGATTCAGCACTAACAATGGTCGATGTTAAGAGTGCCTTCAAAGGCAACCGATCAAAATTTTCCGTCCAGCCTTATCGACCAGCCGACCGATCTTAATCTTCTGACGACATTGGTCGGCTCATTTCCCACCATACACGCACTGAATATTGTACGTAAATTTGTTTCATACGATATTATCTGTGCGTCTATGGCCACCTTTAGCCTTTGTTGCATTGGACTCAAGGATTTTGTTGCATAATGCAATCAGCTCCTTCATCTTACTGCCATGCCACACACAGAACCAACTTCTCTATTTTTAGATTGTAAGCAAGTCCATCTTAACTTCTTGCATCAGGTATTGGTTGCTTTGTATGCACAGTAATTCTGTGTGTTCATTGTATAAACCCATTTATGGTATAGCACTGTGGAATATGTTGGCTCTTTATAAATACATGTTAATAATAGCTCCACTGTTGTCTTGGTCTTTCTGAGAGAATGGGTTTAAGGACAGCAAAGGTCAAAGGGCATGTAGGTCTCGTGTGAAACAGCAGTTGTTGCCTATACTATTTACTGCTAGATGCAGTGATCAGTTCCATGTCTCTCACCTTGCTGATTCCTAATCTTGCCCATCCCCCAACTTGTGTCTCATACCCACTTCTCCTTGTAGTGGCACAACCGCTATCTGGCTTGGACAGTATAAAGAACCCTCAGCAAAGATGAGCAAAAAGTGCCTGCCAACATTGAGTGTCATTGCCGTTGTTGCAAGTGTTCCAGGGCTTTGAAGTCTTAAATGGAATGTAATATGCTTCGTTATCTAAAAAAAAACTTTTCACAAAGATGCTTGCACCCTTAGAGACCATGTTTGAGCCATTTTTGACTGATAAGACGCCCTCGATGACTTCCTTGCAAAGTTTGCAACCAAACTTCTTTTTCAAACGTCCACAGTGTATGTAATAACATTTTGTAAAAACCACTTACTGCGACATTAACTTTTTTATCCCCATGTTTTATGAGGGGGCTGCCATATTTGTTCAGCAGGAATCCATAAGCATTAGAAACTCTAACTGACAAGTTGAGACAGGGCCGGAACTAGGGGTAGGCAGAAGAGGCACCTGCCTAGGGCACAATATAAGGGGGTGCTTGGCAGGTACCTATTAAGTGTATTCCACCTACCCCTATTCCTATTTCGTGTTCCCTACACTTCTGTAGTTCTTTCCTCCCTCCTTTCCCCATTACCCCCTCCCCTTTCCATCACTACCCTTCCTTTACCTACCCTTACCATTCCCTACCCTCCCTCCTCCCCTATCCAAAATTCTCCTCCCCGTCACCCACTCCCTCCTCCCCTTTCCATCACCTTCTCCGTCTCCATCACGCTCCTCCTGCCCCTATGCTACTGCATGTACAGTATGTTCATTTGGAATGCGCATTATTTTGCACGTGCACACATGGTCGGACATACATGCACAGGGGCTAGGGGGCTTGCCGACTGGGTTGTTTAGGGCATCCGTTCGCTTGGCTCAGCCCTGGGTTGAGAAGGAACAGTCAGGTTGGCAAAGCAGTCAGGTTTAGGAAGTATCAACTTACAAAAGCAGAACAGGGAAAAACAACCAACATGACCTATAGGTAGCATTTAATGTAGATTCATATTTTGAAAATAAATTTTTAGTGTCAGGATCACTTAATAGAGAACTAATATGACTAAAAATGCCATGTTTAATATACTGCACTTATTGCACCAGCCTAAAGTTTCAGCTTGTCAATAGCAGCAATAGCAGCAATGATCCAGGACTTCAAACTTGTCACAGGGGGTCACCATCTTGGAAAGTGTCTGTGACACTCACATGCTCAGTGGGCTCTGAGAAGCTGTTGAGAAGCCTAAAGGGTTGTGGTTGCCTCGGCCTGGTACAGAAGTACAAAACATTTCTTCCCCACTTCTTTAGTTAAGCTTTAGTTCTCCTTTGATGTTTTTAGATTGAGTTAATTATTATCTTGTTGGGTTCAAGAACAGTTTGAAGGCCAGGTCTATGTAACGCTCAAACAACAAAACAGCAATGTAATATAAAAATATATAGGTGCAGAATGGCCTAAATGGATTTCAGCATCTAAACGAAAAGGCGCATCTTGTATAGACTGCATTGTCATCACTTCTTCGCCATCTGCGTATTTGAGAGTTTAAATTGCATTAAAATGTGAGCCGTCATTCTTTTTGGAAGCCACATGCACAATGACATAGAGCGCGGCATATGAGGATCTGTTTGTCTACTTGAATGGTGTTTGTCATATCAGCCCCAGAGGGTCCATCTTATGGCTCTGCAGAAGAAGATCATGAATTTTAATGATGTTTTGAATGCACAGGAAAGCACTGTGTGCGTAGTTTGGTGTCACTGCAGACGTATGAGCTAAGCAGCCGAGGACACTTGGCTCTGGAGTGGAAACCGAAGCCTCAGCTATATTTTTGTTGGGATCTGAATGAGAAACTCTTGTAAGGTGGATACTGCTCTGTGCCTGAGGTTCTATTCATTGCCTACTATGAGGTCTCTGAGTAAAAGGCCCCTGTTGCTATGGAACAATGCAGAATTTAAAGGATTTTGTGTCCATGCATTTATGTATGGATCATGTATATGAATGTAGTCACGGCACACACACACAGATGCTTTGCCTGTCAGTGCAAACCTTAGTGGCAGACATAAGCAATTATACAAATTGCTTGTGCATTATAAGGAATGGATATTTTATCTTGCCAAATTAGTTGTTCAGCTTGGACACGTCAGTGCTGAATGTTATTGGACACATTTGCAAATGTGATGTATTTTTAGACTTTTGCCACTAGCCTTTTATGGCCTTTAAACCCAGAAAATTCTTGTGCCCAGGTACCCTTTACTTGTCACTTTGCACTCATTCCAAGCTTTTGCCGTAAATTTTAAGTATATGTCAACCCAAAAAAATAATTATAATAATTATTCTAAGAAACTTTGCAATGTACATGTATTACACATTTTCTAAGTTATTTGTATATGTACATGTAAACTATACTATATAGGAAAGCAGTGTTGGTATGTCCTTTCTATTATGCTGATGGCTCAGACTGTTAATACAATGTAAGACAAGGCAGCTAATTAATTAACAGACCTGCCTTTGCTACTAAGATTTTTGCAACATCGTTTAAAAAGTAACAACCAGGAGTTAAAGGGGTGCTTCACCTCTGAGGTGACTTTTAGTGTGTTTTAGAACAGGGGCGTCCAACCTTTTGGCTTCCCTGGGCCACATTGGAAAACAAAAAATTGTCTGGTGCCTCACATGAAATACACAAACCCTTTTGTAAAAGTAATGAAAATGCACAGAAAGGAACTACAATATCAGGGACACCTGGATATTAAATAGACTTATTATTATGGGCAGAGTCCCCCCCCCTCCTGCCGAATCCTATATCCTTCACGACATGACGTTTCCTCGGGAACCAAGCGTTTTAAGCTGGTCCTGCATTCATATCCATCCTAGACGCAGGTTGGACACCCCTGTTATAGAATGTACAATTCTTAACTTTGCAATTGTTATACTTTTTGAGTTATCTGCCTTTTTTGCCTGACCCTTTCCAGCTTTCAAATGGAGGTCACTGACCCAATCTAAAAAACAAATGCTCTGTAAGGCTAAACATTTATGGGCAGATCTACTAATTTGCAAACATTTTTTGTATTTCGAAGTAATTTTTGGCTACTTCGACTATCAAATAGGCCAAATTTTGTTTCAAATTGAAAAAAATTTTAATTTGACCCTTCGCCACCATAAACATGCGGAATTGCTATTTTAGCCTATGGGGGGCCTCCTGGAGCCTTTATGAAGGCTTTTTGGAATTTTTTGAAAATCAAATTTTTTTGGCCAAAATCGTTTAAATCAAACAATGCTTTCGGACAATTCAAACGATTTTCATTTGATCCAAAATGGACGATTCGATCAAAAAGGTCAATTTTCATGCTCTTCAGCTCTCTAGGTTTCATCTGATTGGTTACCAGGCAGTAGCCAATCAGAGACTTGAGGGGGGCAACATGGGGCATAACTATTGCGTTTGAATCTGAGCTGAATACTGAGGATCAATTGCAAACTCACTGAACAGTTATATCCCATGTGGCCCCCCTTCAATTCACTGGAAAGCAGGAAGTTGTGTTCTGTAATGTTAGACATCCAATCACTCCAGCCTTTATACATTACATTTTTGGCTAACTAACTATATTAGAAACATTGTGTATTTTCCACAGCCTATCTATTTACCCTAATAAAAGGGCATCCATGATTGGGAGTTTTACTTTGAAAGCAGCAAGTAAGTTGCAGGTAAAACTTAGTCCCTACTTAATGAAGTAATGGAATTCTTAATGAATCAGATGAAAATTGAGTGTAGGACTGGCCAGATATGGGATGACTTTGACGTAGTTGGCCAGCTTAAATATATTGCAATATATGGACAAACAATCCCTGTTGTTTAAAGGGTAAGGCATTTTTTAGTAGCTGAATGCACAGAATGTCTCAATGTCTTAAATATATTGATAATGGGTTGAGTGCAGAGGACCTCTTGCATTTGTCTATATGTATTTTGTGGTCACAGCCTCATTGCACCCCCGCCTAATGGTTTTAAAAATTAGTGGTGAGCACAACTTTTTCTTGTTTGTTGTATCTATTTACCCAGTTTTTATTTCTATACTGTTCCTTTAAGGTAGACATACACATAACAATTATGATTAGTGGCGGGCCAGGCAACCCGTCTTGCTGCATCACCCTCCTGCTAACGAGCATGCATGGATAGGCACATTTACCTTCAGAGATTGGCCCTCGATTGGCCCTTTTCAGTGAGGTAACACTGCTGGCCTAGGAGTAGGTGACAGGGAAGGTAAGTGCCTGGTGCCCCTCAAGCTTTCCGCCCTAGGCACATGCCTCTGCTGCCTATCCCTGATTACGATCTTTCCTATAACCATTGGTTTGTTTTCATTACAGACATTTAGAGCTGAACAGTCAGATATACAGGTAATAGCAATAGAATTCTACCTGTATCTGACATCTCAACAGTAAACACTGGACGATTTTCAGAAGCCTTCAAAGGCGCCCAATCAAAATTTTCTGACTTGGTAGTTTCGCACTGTAAGCTTTGTTATTCCTTTGTTAAACGGATACTATCATGGGAAAACATTTTTTTTTTCAAAACACATCAGTTAAAAGTGCTGCTCCATCAGAATTATGCATTGAAATCCATTTTCAAAAGCACAAACAGATTTTAATTTTGAAATCTGACATGGGACTAGGCATATTGTCAGTTTCCCAGCTGCCCCCAGTCATGTGACTTGTGCTCTGATAAACTTCAATCTTTACTACTGTACTGCAAGTGAAATCATCCTCCCCCCCCCCCCCCCCCCCCCCCCCAGCACCCTGACAACAGCTCCCTGACAACAGCTCCCTGGTAGATCCAAGAACAACACTCAATGGCTTAAAGGAAAACTATACCCCCCGAACAATGTAGGTCTCTATAAACAGATATTGCATAATACAACTCACATGTAAATAAACCATTAGCATAATAATATACTTTTTTAGTAGCATGTGCCATTAGGTAATCATAAATAGAAAATAGCCATTTTAAAAAATAAGGACAGCCTCCTGGGATCCTAGGATCCAACGGTGCACACAAACATACCAATCAAACTATAAAGTTAGGTCACATGAGCCAATTAACAGACAGAGTTGTGTCTTTTGCTTCCACACTTCTTCCTGTTACAGTTAGAGTTGAAATATTTCTGGTCAGGTGATCTCTGAGGCAGTACACAGACCATCATGAAATGGTGGTTCAAGGCAAGAGATGTAAAAGGGCAATATTTACTTAAATATATATACCAGGTAGGTAAGATTCTTTAATATGTCACTTGATTTGATATAAGTATAAATATATCTGTTGCTCAAAAATTCATTTTCGGGGTATAGTTTTCCTTTAAGTCCCACTGAGACATATTCAGTTACATTATGTATGAGAAATAGCCTGCTAGAATATAGTTCAATCCTAAAGTGCTGGCACAAGTCACATGACTTGGGCAGCTGGAAAACTGACAAAATGTCTATTCCCATGTCAGATTTCAAAATTGAATAAAAAAAAAATCTGTTTGCTCTTTTGAGAGATGGATTTCAGTGCAGAATTCTGTTGGAGCTTCACTATTAACTGATGCGTTTTGAAAATATCCCTTTAAAGACAACATACCTATTACTGTCTTTGACCACCAGAGGTCCCTGTTTCACGAGAACTTAATAATGAGACAACCTCATCAGAGCAATCATGACTGGTCCAGTGCATGTTGTATAAAAAGCTATGCCAACGTTTTTATTGGATATTTTTATAAAAAGCTATTTTACCCACAGTCGTTTGACATAGGCAAACCCTCTGATAACGAGGTTTGTTGTAGGTCTTCTCACACCTCCCCACAGTAACTTGAGTTTCCACCGTGACAGATCAAGCCTTGTTGCTATAGCTATAACAACTGCCAGCTTCTATTTTAGTGGGGATTAGTAATAAATATATGAATAGACTGACAACGTGTGTTCCTGGTGGGTGTCAACATCATTTTAATATAATATTTTGACAAAATGCTTGCCATTTCCCTGCTGTCACCTCTCTCCCACTGCCAAACACATTTCCCCAACCCATACAAAAGCATAAACCCACAGCACAAAAATAGCACCAAGAAAAATAAATGTGACATTTTGCTTAAGTGCTGCAAGTCTCCTCTTGAGGACAGTCTGATTTTATACTCCTCTCATTTTCAGGCTAAACCACACATTGGATTTTTTACTAACTACATTCCCTCCACATAGGGAAAGAATAGAAGCGATTAGTATGCTGGTCATGTCGTCCTGCTGTACATTTCTACTGCATTAAGGGAAGAATACCCATGATTCCTTCTGGTGGAATGCAGCTTTAGAATGGGACATAGGCAGTATCAAATGATATGCAAAAACACTACAACAAATCAAATAAATCAGAACATTTGTGGTAACACAGTTTGTGTTTTTTGCAACGGAGCAAATCATTAAAACTGGCAGTATAATGGGCAATACTCTCCTGGTATCTGATTGACCAGCAGTCCGAACAGAAGGATAACGTACATACAGTAAATCCATTGCTGTACACATGTCTGAACATCTGTGATCAGTGGTATAACTAGATGTTACTTGGCCCTACAGCAAATTATTTTTCAGGCCCCCAGAATGTCTAGAGGTTGACCTCTTTTACCAGTATTTATTGAAATTGTATATGAATTAGGGCCTTATGGGGCCCCTGTGCCTCCTCCACCAGCAGCTGTAGGGTCTAGAAAATCACGTAAACATTAAATAAACCCAATAGGCCGGATTAACTATATCTTAGTTTGGATCAAGTACAAGATACTATTTTAAAATTACAGAACAAAAAGGAAATCATTTTTAAAAATTCCAATTCTTTGAATAAAATGGAGTCTATGGGGGAAGTTTATCAAAGAGCGAAGTTCCGCCACTAGAGGGAAATTCCGCCGCTCTCCATTTCTATAGGATTTTGAAAGGTGTATTTATCAATGGGTGAAGTGAAAGTTCACCCTTTGATAAATACACCTTTAAAAATCCCATAGAAATTAATAGAGAGCGGCAGAATTTCCCTCTAGTGGCGGAACTTACTCTTTGATAAATATACCCCTCTTAGTTACCCCCTGATCTGATAGAATTGCAGGATGATCAGAAACCACAGATATATATTAATTTAAGCAATAGATTAAGGGGAAGATTTACTAAATTCACATATATTCACATGAGGGATTCAAATATTCGATCGAATTTTCAAAAAGATTTGAATTTTGAATATGCAAATTAGGCAAATTCGACCATCAAATATTTGGATTTGAATATTCGAATTTAATTTTATCCGAAAATTCGATGGTCGAATACTTCCCCTTTAAATTTAAATTCGATCACCTACTTCGCCAGATTAAATGGGGGTCATTCCCTAAGATCGAATAAGAAAAATTCGATCGATTGCTTAAAAATCGTTCGAAAATTCGATTCGAATTTTCCCTGTTCGATCATTCGATCGATAGAATTGCGTTAAAATAATTTGAATTCAAATTTTTTTTATTCCCCCACTATTCCCTGGTCGAATTTCAAATTTTTTGGCATTCGAAATTCGACCCTTAGTAAATCTGCCCCAAAACTATGTTTAGCACATGCCCAGTTCACTGAGCTCATGTTCTAATGGTGTATATAAGGCTCCTTTACAGGAGAATCCAACCTGTAGTGAAAAAAACGCTCCCGTCATCCCATGTGTAGACCCCCCCTCCCCCACCCCCAGCCTACACTAATTTTTTACTTACCCCTCCTGCAGATTCAGCCCATGGGAGTTCATGGCAGCCATCTACTTTCCTCGCCTGCAAATTTTTTTCGGAAATTTTCGTGACTTTCGGCACATGTACAGTGGTTCATGTCCATAAATCTCCACCAACTGCACATGCACCGAAAACACCAGTCTACTTCTGAAAAAGGCAGGAGAAAAAAAGATGACTTCTGTGAACTCCAGTGGCCCGAATCTGCAGGAGGGGTAAGTAAAAAATTAGGGGCATTTGCCTGGGGGAGGGGGGGGGGGTCTACACAGGGGAGGAGGGTTGGTTTTTTTCATTACAGCTTGGATTCTCCTCACAAGCTCTATGCTGGTGGGAGCTTCTATTGTGGGTAGCCATGATG
Organism: Xenopus borealis; assembly: GCA_024363595.1. NCBI lineage: Eukaryota > Metazoa > Chordata > Amphibia > Anura > Pipidae > Xenopus > Xenopus borealis. The sequence continues at coordinate 204,645,481 of CM044431.1, forward strand.
TAGCATCACATACACATAATGAGCAGCTTGCTCATTTTTCACATGCATGTAACATAGAATCTGGGGATGTCAAACAATCCTATGTCACATGCATCTGCATAATGAGAGAGCTGGCACATGCACTCCTTTTGGGCATGTGTGTATCCCAATTAGGGTTGCCACCTTTTCTTAGATTTTTTTACCAGCTGGTGGGAACAAAAAAGGGGTGGGTTGTGACGTCAAAGGGGCATGACCATTATATAAAAGTGGGCTGGCTCGCGTCACAGACATTTCAAGAAGGAGAATAAAAGTTAAGTTCCAGGGGATTGGGGTCGGGCCAAGGGGTCTTTTTAAGTGTATTACAAATTTAATGGCAGCTACATTGCGCCTCAATTTGTAATACCGGCCCCGGCCTTGGCAGGTATTTTGCCGGGTGGCAACCCTACTCCCAATATGGAGTCCTACACTGGGAATTTTTTTTCAGGTGCAGATGGCATATGGATAGAAAGGGTGATTTTCTTGACAAAATACTGTACCTTTAATAGGGTAAACAATTTTTGTATTATAGGTGTTCTTAACTGTGAGCAGTTGGCAAAATTGGTCTTCGTTATTTTTTTTATATAGTTATTTGCCTTTTTCTTCTGACTGTTTCCAGCTTTCAAATGTGAGGCTACAGTTTTGTTATTTGTTATCGTTACTTTTTATTACTTATCTTTCTATTTAGTCGTCGGACTGGGCCCGCCAGCAAAATGTATGTGTGCATGTGCCGGGGGGGCTGCACTTCCTCTTTACCTCACGGACCTTGGCCGCGTCGGCAAAAGGTATGCACCCATGCGCAGGAGGGGAGTTAAGTTGTTTCCTGGCAGATTGGAGTTTGTGGCCGGGGGACAGTGTGGGGGCCCCTGAGGCTGCAGCCCGGTGGGCCCATGGCTCCTCAGTCCGACGCTGCACATTCCTACATCCCTTTTAAACCGCTGACTGTTTGCTAGGTGTGTACAGCTGCATTTTGAGTTGCATGCAATTGTACTGCTTTTCTTGCCCACCAAGCAAGAAATGTATTATTTTGCAATCTGGGGTGCCATATCAGTGGAGTTGGTTATTCCCTGTTGCATTATAAGAAGAGCCAGTATGGCAGCACACTGCAGTCTTACATATGACTAGCTTTCACAACACTGCACAGATGTTATTTATACTTATATTTAAATTGCACTGATTGTTAAGTAGATATGCTGTGTGTTTAAAGAACTGCTAATTTGGTACAGGTATGAGATCCGTTGTCTGGAAACCGGATATCCAGAAAGCTCAGAATTACAGAAAGTCTCTCATAGGGGTATATTTATCAAAGAGTGAAGTTAAGAGTAAGTTCCGCCACTAGAGGGAAATTCTGCCGCTCTCCATTCATTTCTATGGGATTTTTAAAGGCGTATTTATCAAAGGGTGAACTTTCACTTCACCCATTGATAAATACACCTTTCAAAATCCTATAGAAATGAATGGAGAGCGGCGGAATTTCCCTCTAGTGGCGGAACTTACTCTTAACTTCACTCTTTGATAAATTTCCCCCATAGACTCCATTTTATTCAAAGAATTGGAATTTTTAAAAATGATTTCCTTTTTGTTCTGTAATTTTAAAACAGTGTCTTTTACTTGATCCAAACTAAGATATAGTTAATCCGGCCTATTGGGTTTATTTAATGTTTACATGATTTTCTAGTAGACTTAAGAAGATCCAAATTATGGAATTATCTATTATTTGGAAAACCCCAGGTCCCAAGCATTCTGGGAAAACAGGTCCCATACCTGTAAAGGTGGCCATACATGGAGAGATCCATATGAGCGGTCGGATCGCAGGGCCGCATCAACGAACAGATGCGGCCGCGATCCGACTGGATTTTTAGTCCTGCCTGATCAACATCTGCCCGACTTTCGGCCAGATATCGATCGGTAAACCCCGTCGGAGGGCCCCATACACGCACCAATAAGCTGCCAACAGCTTTTATCAGCCCATGTATGGCCACCTTAAAGGGCACCTGTTGGGGTAAAATGATACCCCCAACCAAAAGTGCGGGCTGATAGAGCCCGCATTCCGGTTGGGGGTTTCACTGATTTTTTTAAAAAAAATATGCCCCTCGCAAACGCTAGCGGCCCCGCTTCGGGAGGGAGCTCCCGGAGCGAGCAGCCGTCTCTCCATAGGCGCGCGTCTTAATGATGTCACGCACATGCGCAGAATGAAAAGCTGCCAGAATTGAGGCCGCTTTTTCATTCTGCGCATGCGCGCCTATGGAGAGACGGCTGCTCGCTCCGGGAGCTCCCTCCCAAAGCGGGGCCGCTAGCGCTTGCGAGGGGCATATTTTTTTTAAAAAAATTAGTGAAACCCCCAACCGGAATGCGGGCTCTATCAGCCCGCACTTTTGGTTGGGGGTATCATTTTACTCCAATAGGTGCCCTTTAAGTGTATGTGGAAATATTAGAAGCATTGGAGGTGTATCTGGTTCTAATGTGAAATCCATGATATGGGACACTGGCTAACCAAGGAGCCTGTTATCTCTTAAACAACAGTCTGTGAGATTAAATAGGAGTATAGTAACGGCAATTCACCCTGACGAAGTATCACTGTAGAGTAACACATGCACAAGATTAATTACATTGGCTATTAATTATATACTAGACAGGTTGTCTGTGTTCACGTGGAATAATGTTGTGGGATCTTATATGTTTGCACTATTATCTGTGTGAAACTAGGTGTTATGTCAAGCGTGTGACTATTAAAGTGCTTACTTAGGGGGCCAGTGGGTAAAGTGCTTTTAAACGTTCTATCAAGCAGTAACTATTTACTGTTGAATAAATCTGCTAAACCTGCTTGTGAACACCACAGTATTTGGCACACTGCAGTCTTACATATGATTGCTATTCCTAGTGGTTTATTCAGTACAGATCATAGAACCAGGGCCACCATCAGGGGGGAAGAAAGGGGGCTATTGTGCCGGGCCCAGTGAAATCAGCATCTGAACGGGGGGCCTGACGCATCACTAATTTGAGTAAGTCATAAAAAGTATCTAAAACTTAAACATTTTATGTAAAACTGGCCTGATTTGCCTAGACACTTTTTTCATGGGACAGTCTTGATTTTGACAGCTCAACATGTAGTCCCCGATTGTTTATTGAAATGTCCCAACTTTGTCTTTGATCTCCTGCACTGAACAGCCAGAAAAAGGTTTCTAACTCAATTGGCTTTTGGCCAAGAGCCCAGAATACATGGCAGGTGCACTAAGATATTTTTGTAACAAGATAAGCAAAGAAACAATTGTAACAATTTAAGATAAGCATGTCTCTTTGGGAAACTGAGACTTTCATCTTAAACAGCAATTCACCTTCATTAGCAAAATTGTAATTACACATAAAAATAACATAAATGTGTTCAAACTTTCATAATCTGCCAAATTTTGTAAAATGAACACGGTAATTCTGGGGTGTGGCCACAAAAACCTGCGTGCCTATGATTAAAGATTTAAGTGCACGAAATGCATAAGGCTTTGTGTACATCTGCAGCTCCTTTACTTCCTCTGTCTGTGAGAGCTGTATGTGCCTGCAGCTTTTTTCCTTGCTCCAAACTCTACTGTCCCCCAATGAATTAAAAACATAAGTTCATTTCCACTGCTCCCCATTAAATTGAGTGACTTATTAGCACATTAATGAATTATTTAAAATTTTCATATGAACTGCTGCTGACTAGCTTTTGGGCCCAACAGCAAGATCATTGGGCCAATAAACTTACACAATTTACACAAGGCAGGGCAGTATGTCAGGGGCAGGTAGTTGGGTACGGTTAGGCCAAGCTCCAATGAACTGACTGTTAATGGAACTATTTGTATGAACTGTTTATAATAGCGTAACATTAGTTGTTTATATTGGGATCTATCTACAAGCTTCTACATGAACTCTTTAGCAGTGGAATGACTGATTATTAGGCCACTAGCAAGATCTTTGGGTAAAATACATTTTCCATGAACATGTATTGCAGCTACTTATGATTTTCACGGGCCCCCCTATAGTTCCTGGTGTCACGGTCGGCACCCAATACCAGAACAAACACCAAGCACCCTGGTCTCGGCTCGTGCTTCACCAGTAGTGTGACCGCCTTTGGCTTCGGGAGGAGCCCTCAGCTACTCAGATGCCACCTGGACTTAAACGAGAGGTGCAGAGTGGGAGTTCTGGCTGGCAATGGGGCACGACTGTAGAAGGAGTCTATTGAGGCCGAAGGTCACGGTACAGGCAAGAGTTAGGCAGATACGTGGTTAAGCAGGCTGGATCGAGGCAGGCAGACAGCAAGGAACGTCAGACAGGCGAGGGTCAAAACCGGGAAATCAATCAGATAGGGATGAGGCAAAATCGGTGGTCAGATAACAGGATCGAGTCAGGATACAGAAAGCAGCGTGGTCAAGAGTCAGGCAGGGTCAAACACAGCAAACAGGATCAAACAGAAGCTTTACAGCACAGGTACAAGGCACCAGGAATAAACCTATCACGGGCAACTAACAATTCCCAACAGCCCCTTTAAATACCCCTTTAAATTTTTGAGTTTGGCGCCATTGCGCGCTGACATCATTACGTCAGCGCGCATGCGCCTTTAAAAGGCGGAAGTGCGCGCCGCGCGCACACTATGGAGCCGGGCAGCAGGGGGGGAAGGAGCGGCGCGGCAGGCGTCCCCGCCGATGGCGCGGCGGGCGTCCCCGCCGCACCACTAGACCGCCAGGGTGAGTTTTTCTTACACCTGGGCTCTCCAGCAGTTGCAGATTCTTTTTCCTCTATAGTTACACCCCCGATTTTCAGTAAAATGATTAGTGATTTTGTTAAAGGAGAAGGAAAGGCTGGAGATGCTTGGGGGTGCCAAACGTTAGGCACCCCCAAGTGATTGTAGTGACTTACCAAAAACCCAAGGCCGGTGCTCCTATCATGAGAAATCTGCACCGGCCCAGGTTATAGGAGTGAGCACCACTGAGAGAACTACTTCCGTCTTCTCGTAGCTGCGCATTTCCCCGGACTGAAGCATGCGCATTTGAACGAAAAAGCTGACTTTAAAGTGAAAGTTTGGCTTTTCATTCTAATGCACATGCACAGCTGTGTGACGACAGAAGTAGCTATCTAGAGTTTTTCAACATTTATTATACCCCAATGCTGCAAAAAAAAAAAACAGAATCTTGAAAACACGGCATCTCAGAGGTCATGGATAAGTCAATGGCAGAAGTTCCTATCCAACTTTGAAGATATCATAGTCTGACCTGAGTTTAGCCCAATAATCTAAATAATTTGTGGTTTTCGTGTTATAAGACAAAAAAATCGAGTGATTCGGGTATAAAGTCTAAAATATTGGCATGATTCGGGTTTTCTCTTGATTTTACTGAGTCTTTCCGCGATCTGATTTTTTGAGGTTATTGTAATAATAAATAAGGTTAAATTGTGGATCGGAGTTTGGTCAAGCTTTCTTTGAAGGGGGACTCCTGCTTCAAAACCAAAATTTGATAAAGAGGCCCACATAAAATAGAAACCCCTACTATACCCATCACTGTCATTTCTTCCTCCGCAATATAGCCAAGATACACCCGTTTCTTTCACAAACAACAACCAAAACATGAATCCATGCCCTCATCTTATCCTGTGTAGACTACTGCAGTCTCCTCGTAAATGGTCTTCCTGACTCCCATCTCTCCCCTACAATCAGTCTTAAACTCTGCTATCAGGATCCTTAAAATCCTTAGTGTGGCTGCCTGTTAAGCAAAGGATAGCATATAAAATCCTTATACTAACATTCAACGCCCTTCATTCCTCTGCTCCTCACTACATTTCTTCTCATCTTGCTATACTGGTCATATTTTCAGCTCTTCTCAGAGCCACTTTCTCTTCACACCACCCACTGCCACCTCTTGTCTCAAACTCTTTTATCTTGCTGCTTCTTACCTCTGGAATTCCATCCCTGAATTCCTCTAAGGGCTCATCCAGACGAGCAGATTCGTGGAGATTAGTTGCCTGGCGACAAAACGCCACGTCTTTGAGGCGACTAATCCTCGAATGGCTTGCTCGTAGCACGCACCCACTAAAAGTAAAGTCGCCTGCGCCTATTCACACGTGGCGACGCGATTTTCAAAGTCGCTGAAAATTGCCTCGCCAGATGCATTCTCAATCTCTTCAAGAAAAAACTAAGGGGCAAATTCACTAAAGCGTGAAGCGTCTAACGCTAGCGCTAATTTGACAGAGTTAAGTCATTTCGTAACTTTGCAAATTCACTAACACCAACTCGCTAGCGAAGTAGATAGACTAGCGCAACTTCACACCCTTACGCCAGGCGAAGTTGCGCACTGACGAAGGATTGTAATTACTCAAATTCACTAAGATGATCGTTTTACTGAACGTTACCTCTTACGCTAGACGTTACTTCGCCAGGTCAGACCTAGCGCATTTTCACCGCTTAGTGAATTTGCCCCTAAGAGTCTACCTTTTGGTCCTGCACCTACTAACTATGCCTTACCATGTGCACTTTTTCATCTCCAATTTGTACCTGTATGTTAGCTTCCCATCCAGACTGTAAGCTCTACGGGGCAGGGACCTCCTTTCCACTATATCTTATCCCGCATAGACACCAATTTGTCCTATGATTCTGTATATATTTATTATGTGATTTGTCTCCCCATGTATACTTTTATATATATATATATATATATATATATATATATATCCACAACAGAGGGTCAGCACTCTCAGGTCTTAAAACAAAACAAAAAAGTTTATTAAATGGAAGACTAACGTTTCGGCCTCCTCCGAGGCCTTTCTCAAAGTACAAGATGGCACAACATGAATGCATTAAATACTCCCAATGGCGGGAAAAAGTTGATCAGCTGACATGACAACTATATATATATTGTATGTGTATGCACTGTACAGCTCTGCGGCCCCTTAACAGCACTTTACAAATAAAGTTATACATACATACAAACCTACAGTTACCTGTTTCCTAAAAAAAAATATGAATAAATGCCATTTTCTATGCTGAAATCCAGCTGTTTAACTGTTCTTCTCTTTCTGCATCATATGAAATCCAGGCAGGGAAGGAGGGGCTAAACACTGATGTTACAAATTGTAACAACTTCTCCACAGCTTACAGACAGCATGCAGGAACTACATATCCCACAATGCATTGCACTGTGATGTTCTTTTCCTTATTGAAATCACGTTTGCAGGGAATTGTGGGGTTTGGAGGATGCAGGATAAGGACACAAATATCAAAATATCAGTAGTCAGCCAGCTCAGCAAAGTAGTCAGACAGATCAGCAGTAGAGCAGAGGGCTAGGCTTAGGAAACTGTTCCAAACCATTAAAAAAATCATGAAAAGTCTGCATATTTTTTAATTGATGTACATTGCTCGAAATTATGTTTACTTTTCAAAAATCTTGTTATGTTTTTGTGGAGTTTCCCTTTGAAAATTTGGATTTTAGCAATTAACCCCCTTAGACTAATGTCACATGCAGCAGTAAAACCAGCTCCGGACTGAGAATTAAAATAGGCCCTGGCATTTCAGGTACACAGAGGCCCAAACAGTCCCCACCAGCCCACTAAATACTGACTTTCTATGGCACCTTATAGCAGCCCCTCTGGCATTTGCCAGAACCCACAGATTGCCAGTCCAGGCCTGCCCTCTACCACCACAATTATGTGTATTCAGTTCACTAGTCACTGAGCACACAGGCTTGAAAATTCACTCTTGAGCATTTTTAGGCCTTGTTTGCCCAGTTCAAAGGCGGTTTTCATTCCTGTCACTGTACAACAACAACAATGTTCCTCCGATTAAATGAAAAAATTGTTTCTAAGCAACTTTTAAATTTTTAAAAAATGCGCTGTTACACTGCACAGTTAAAACTAGTGTTTACCTCAGAAACACTACAGGTATTGTATCCATTATCCAGCAACTCATTATCCAGAAAGCTCAAATGGAAGGCCATCTCCTATAAACTCCATTTTAATCAAATAATTAAAATAATGATTTGTAATTACAAAAGAATACCTTGTACTTGTGGCTCACTATGATATAATTAATCCTTAAAGGGCACCTATCGCTTAAAAAAGTTACCCCCAACCAAAGGTGCGGGCAGATAGAGTCCGCATTCTGGGGGTACCAGTACTTTTTAAAAAAAAAAAATTCCCCCCGCCAGGGCAGGCAAACTCGCACCGGGAGGGAGCTCCATGACAGTGGATGCTCATGCACATTAAGAAAAGTGGCCCCAAACAGTGACCGCTTTTCACAATGTGCGTGACGTCACATGCGCATTCGCGTCCACTGTCATGGTGGCTTGCACCAGGAGCTCTCTCCCGGTGCGAGTTTGCCTGCACTGGCGGGGGGGCATTTTTTTTTTTAAAAAAGTACTGGTACCCCCAACTGGAATGAGGGCCCGCACCTTTGGTTGGGGGTACCTTTTTTAAGCAATAGGTGTCCTTTAATGAAGGCAAAACAATCCTATTGGGGTTTTTCACGTTTAAATTTTAGCCAGTGCAGGGATTGGCAAAAATGGCATGGCAGCGGAGGAGCGGTTGCAGTGTTCATTATGGACTGGAGAGGTGACAGTCTCTGGCGGGGAAGGCCAATTAAGAGAGAGTTACAATAGTCTATAGATGTGATATGATGAGAGAGTGAATAAAATTTTGGCAGCATCTTGGGTGATAAATAATCGTATTTTGGAAGTGACATTTTTTAGTAGACAAAGTATAGAGATCCAAATAACAGAAAACCCCAGGTCCCAAGCATTCTGGAAAACAGGCTATGGGGCTGAAAAAGGAGAAAAGTGCAATTTTAAAAAAAGTCTTCTCTATCTCTTATTAAACTATGCATTTATAGGAACTTTGTATTTATTGTATGGACTGATTATCTGTTGTTTTATACTTAAATGTACTTTATTATACTTGGAAATCTATTTTTAGATGGAAGCCCAAGGCTTTATTTCTGTAGAAGGTCACTGCTTTTTCTGCTGGTAGTTTGGACATTCAGCAACTAACTGGCAACAAAAATGCTGTGTTTTTAGAGTTCACCTTTATATTAACTTTATGTATGATGTAGAGAGTGATAATGTGAGGCAATTTGCAATCGTTTTTCATTTATTATTTTTTAGTTATTTCACTATTTAATCAGCAGCTCTCCAGTTTGCAATTTCAATCTGGTTGCTAGGATCTAAATTCCCCTAGTAACTATGCATTGATTTTAATAAGAGACTGGAATACGAATAGAAGAAGCCTGAATAGAAAGTAAAAATTAGCAATAATAATACATGTGTAGCCTCACAGAGCATTTGTTTATTAGATGGGATCAGGGGGAACCCCCCCCCCCC
>CM044431.1:204656476-204667747 GCA_024363595.1 Xenopus borealis
GGGGGGCGGATGAACATATTTTGCCTTGGAGTAGCCATTCCATAAAGAGCATTATGAAAACTGGTTTTGGGAAGCAATGCTATAAGTAGTGATGGGCGAATCTATCCCGTTTCACTTCACCGAAAATTTGGGAATTTCCAGCAGAATTCGTGGCACGTTTTTTGACGCGCGTCGCGTCGTTTTTGTCGCGTCATTTTCGTGGCGCGTCGCGTCATTTTCGTTGCACGACTCATTTTCTTTTGACACCAGCGAATTTTCGGTAGGCGAATTTTCGCTGGCATTTTGCTAATTTATTAGCCGGCGGCGAATCGCAGGAATTCGCCCTGAATTTGCACCTGGCGAATAAATTCACCCATCACTAGCTATAAGCAGAGGGAAGTGGTGCACACCACATGTTAATCTCCACAGGCCTCTAAGGGAAAGGGATGGCAATTAAAGGAAAACTATACCCCCAAAATGAATACCAAAGCTACAGTTTGTATCAAATTAAGTGACATATTAAAGAATCTCAACAAACTGCAATATAGATTTCAGAAAATATTGCCCTTTTACGTTACCTTGAACCAACATTTTGTGACGGTCTGTGTGCTGCCTCAGAGATCACCTGACCAGAAATACTGCAGCTCTCACTGTAACAAATGTGGAAGCAAAACACAGAACTCTGTCTGTTAATTGGCTCATGTGACTTAACTTGTTTGGTTGCACTGTGAATCCTACAATCCCAAGGGGCGGTCTTTATTTTTTTAAATGGTAATTTTCTACTTATGATTACCCAATGGCTCATATTACTAAAAAAAGTATATTATTATGAAAATGGTTTATTTACATGAAGCAGGGTTTTACATTTTTGAACCGTTTTATGCAATATATAATAATAAATAGAGACCTACATTGTTCTTGTGGGGTATAGTTTTCCTTTAATGCAGCCTTCTTTGGTGGCAGTTAGGGTTTCCACCTTTTCTGGAAATAAAATACCAGCCTACCTATAATTTTTTCTTTCTTCACTATTGATAAAACTAACCAGGTGGCCTCTTGAATGGTAATGTTACTGGGAATTAGCAGCGGCAAGTTAGTTGGTATCACTTGGGAACCCCAACTTGTGTTCAACAATGATTGTGGGAGCACTCCTAGACCTATTTTATTATAAGAACTTTGTAATGAAAGTGTGACTGAAGAAAAAAAACACACAAATGTCAAATTAGTTGCCACCTGTCCGTTTTCTTCCAGGACAGACCGGGCAGAAGGGCTGCCGGGTCAAAACTTCCTGTCTGATTTTCCAAATAGAGAAAACCGGCAAGATTCCTTTGATTGACACAGCGATCGGCCAATCGCAGAGTCATAGCCCCACCCCCTGATGTCATGGACATGCCTACTTACGTCAGGGCACCACCACTGACGTCACAGTCTGTCCCCCTGCCCAGTCTCAGTCATAGCAAAAGGTGGCACCCCTATTTCAAATATGCAATAAAGTGATGTTGACGCGCACCCAAACCCTCCCTCCCTTGCCCTACTCAACCTGGCAAGCCTCCTCTATTTATAGACCTGCACCTGACCCACCCCATCTCTGATGTCACAAAAGGGGCGGGGTGGAGAATGAATGTCTATAAACAGAAACTGGCAGAATAATGGCACAGTAAGGTTGCAAGCGGAAGGAAGAGCTTGGCCCAAACCTGCCTGCAACCCATAAATCTTGTGTGGAATTGTGCCCAAACCCACCCGACACACAGGTAAACATGTGGGTTTCAGGACAGCCTCACATCACTATACAATACCCCCTGTCCTCTGCTTGTTCCATGGCTCCAGCCCTACAACAAGTCTTTATTGCTACAAAATAGGTAGCTAGAACTTCTGAAACAAACACACTTTTTACAAGTACATGGTAACTGTACATTATATTTCATTATATATCAAGACCTTTATGTTAAATGCCCAACAAAGTAATATGGTTTGGATTCAAACTTTGTTTTTTATTTCTCATACAGGTATGAGATCCATTATTCGTAAATCCGTTATCCAGAAAGCTCCAAATCACAGAAAGGACACTTCCCATAGACACCATTATAATAAAATAATCCAAATCTTTAAACGTGATTTCGTTTTTCTCTATAATAATAATAATAATAAAACAGTACCTTATAATTGATCCACAATAAAGTATAATTAATCCTTATTGGAAGCAAAACCAGCCTATTGGTTTTATTTAATGTTTACATGATTTTCTTGTAGACGAAAAGGTTTGAAGATCCAAATTATGGAAAGATACATTTTCCAGAAAACCACTGGTCCCAAGCATTCTGGATAACATTCCTGTATTTTATTTTACTTATATACAAAGTTTTGTTTTCTTACTAGATTCCTGGCATGTGTAGAATTATTTTAAACACAAATAATCAATTCTGTATAAGGAACATCTCTCTTTCCTTTTATTGCTGATATGGTCTCAGTATATGAGAGAAGACAGAATTTAATATCCAGGGAAGTTTAACTAGCAAGGAAGCTCTTTATTTAATACATTTTCTCCTTCTCCTTTTACATTTAAAGCCAGAGAGGGTGGATCAATTTTGAGTAGACGTTTGAGTACAGCAATTAGCACTCATTGAGTATAATATGATCATTATTATGTGTGATATAGGAATCTTCTGCTCCAGGTGAAGTTAATAGCAACCAGAATGCAGTTTGGAGGTCAGTATGGGAATGAAAGAAAAATAGGTGAGGGCTTGAAAAGAAATATAAGCAGCAAAACATAAACTTGATTCCTTACAAATTATCTTTTTTTTTTTTCATTTTGGTTGTCAGGTTTAATGACCCCCAACTACTGACAAGATTTTCAGTTTTAGGGCTAGGGCAGACGGGGAGATTCGGGGGCATTTTGTCGCCTGGCGACTTCTCGCCACGACTTGTAGCCCCCGAACCTCCCCGAATAGCCAAGTCCTGGGGCGCCCCAGGACTTGGCTATTTGGGGAGGTTCGGGGGCTACAAGTCGCGGCGAGAAGTCGCCAGGCGACAAATTGCCCCCGAATCTCCCCGTCTGCCCTAGCCCTTAGGGTTTAGACAATTCTTTTCCTAAATACCAGACAGGACCGTGGTGAAGCACCGAACACTCACTACCAAATCAGGCACCATAGGAAAAAACGGACTCATGCCTCCTTATGTGGCATGATGCAGGTTAAAAAGCTGGAAAGTGGCAATATAGGGAGGCTAATAATTGAAACTGTAACTGGAGCTTAAAATCAGAACACCTGTGTATATAAAGTGTATTTAAATAATTTTTGGCAAGTAAGTTTACTGAACGTTTACTGAAGGTTGCTCACAGCAGGTTGCATGGCAGTGTAAATTTACTGGAGACAGCAAATCCTAATTGTTCTTTCCTTTCAGCAGGTATCATCAACAGAACTGTGGCTTGGACCTATGAGACTGACCCAGGATCCTATTCAGGTAACACAGTATAGAAGAATGAAGCGAATAGCCATAGCAGAGCTGATAAAATTTGCTGGAGATAGCTTGGGGGATTTGCCAGTGGTTGGGTGCTCCTTAACCTATAACTAGTGGCGTAACTCTAGAGGAAGCAGACCCTGTGGGGGGGCAGGACCCAGGGCCTGCTTCCTCTAAATAATAGATAAAAGAGGGACTTTCCATTACAAATGAGGGACTGCAGGTTGAGCTGTCAAAAGATGGACTATCCCTCCAAAAAAGGGACAGTTGGGAGGTATGGGATAGCAGCTAACACCATTATGTGCTTATCTGCTGTGTAAGATGAACATTTTCTCCTTTGAATTGCTGCCCCACCCCCCCATAGCTACACAACAGCTTATTTGTATAAACAATAGTAGTGTTTCTGAAGCAAAAACAGTGCAGGACAACACTGCATTATATTTGTATTACTTTAAAACACTTTAATTTTTTGATATTACTGTTCCTTTAAGTAATGGCTGTGCAAGCTGATTAGGGCTGTTTAAAGTCAGACAGTGTCCAACAGTTTGCTATGGATAACAGGGTTGCTCCCTTGTATTTGGTTACAGTAAGAGACTTGTGTTTACTGAAAGATATGGTCCTTGTTACGTTATTACAGCTGTCCACATGTTCTAGCCAGGCTTCTGACCATTGATTCATTACTTTGTTTTAACCAGTCACATAGTATAACGGATATATAAAAGGTAAAGTGCCCCTAGAACTTATTAGAATATAAATTATTCCTTCCACTACGTACCATAAGGGCAGAGACACACGGGAAGATTTAGGGGAAATTTAGTCACCCGTCGACAAACCGCCTCTTCTTTGGGCGAGTAATCTTCCCGGAAAGCCTTCCTGGCACTCGGAGCGTTTTGTTTCCTGAAGCCGCCCAAAGTTTCCTTGTGAGGCATCTTTGGGCGCCTTCGGAAAATAAAGCTCTTTGAGTGCCATTCCGCTGGTGATTTCGATTTTAGCCAGCAGGAAGGCAGTTCGGGAGATTAGTCACCCAAAGAAGGGGGGATTTGTCGCCAGGTGCCAATCTTCCTATGTGTCTCTGCCCTAAATGCTACTTTTTCTATGCCACATCATGTAAAGTTAATGAGAGCTACGTGATACACTTTTTTTTGTACCATACATTTGCAGGGATCAAGATAGAGGGAATGTAGGCAGCTCCTAAAAGTTAGGCATTGCAAGAAACACCATGGGCTTGATTCAGTATATAATGCCACAGATTTATGAGATTTATGTATTGTAGGTACGTTTCATTTTAAATTTCAGCGGTAATAACACTTGATAAAAAATACTATGACCGCTTGATATAACTTGAAGGAAAACCAAAGCCTAAAAAGGAATATAACCAGTGTAGCAGCCCTATAACAGTAACGATCCAGCATGTCGAGCCTTTCCTTGTTTAAGGGCAGTTTGCCTTAAAGTTCACACCATAAGGTGGTATGGTCTATCATTTGCAACTTTTCCATGGGCCTCATGTTAATCGTTTGGAATTATTTGTGTTCTTCTTCTGCATCTTTCCACTTTTCAAATGGGGGTCACCTCGGCAGCCAAGCATATTATTGCTCTGCATAGCTACAATTTTATAATTATTGCTACTTTATGAATCCTTATCTTTCTAGTCAGGCACTCTCCTATTCATCTTTCCATCAGTCACTCAAACCACTGCCTGGTTGTTAGGGTAAATTGGACCCAAGCAACCTGAAAGCTGCTGAAAATGCAAACTGGAGGACTGCTGAGCAAAAAAGATCATTCGAAAACCCTCAAAATGATAACCAACTGCAAATTGTCTTATCATACTGAAAGTTTCTTCTTAAACTCACATTTTAAAATGCTGGCTTAGTTCCCAATTATGCTGTTACTGTTGTTAAAAGCTTTTGACCCTAGGACTTTAATAAATTTTTTTTATGTTTTGTCACTTTTTTAGCTATATATTTTATAAGTTTTAAGGAACAGTGTGTTCCCAACTTCCATTTGAGGTATGTTAGGTTCTGGACCCCTTTAATAAACAAATTACAGTCCAGTTAATCATATACAACAAGCTTATTATACACGTTTTACAGCCTCCCTCTTCTAAACGGACTTACAAAAATAGAAATATTTTGTACAGGTCATGGCCTGAAGGGTTTATATTTATAATGAATGCAGAAAGATTCACTGCATGTAATAATACATTCACTATAAAGAATTAATCTATTGTACAGGTATTGGACCTGTTATCTAGAATGCTCAGGACCTGGGGCTTTACGGATAATGGATCTTTCTGCAATTTGGATCTTCATACCTAAAGTCTACTAGAAAATTATGTAAATATTAAATAAACCCAATGGGCTGGTTTTGCTTCCACTAAAGATGGATTATATCCTAGTTGGGATCAAGTACAAGCTACTGTTTTATTATTATACAGAAAATGTAGTCATTTTTCTCTATAAAACTTTAATTCATTTTGGTCAAAAAGATGTCACTCATTATGTCAGGAGAATGCAGGTGCTTAGGAAGTTAGTATACATAAAAATATTATTTCTCTTTGCCAGCATATGAGGCAAGTAAGGTATTGTGTATTTTTCCATTTTGCATAAATTAATGAATGTTCTTTTCCAAGTATAGTTTTCTGTTCTGGAGAAAAACATTTGGTTTTTCTATGAGGGAGGATTACCCACTCTTGGGAATAAGCAGCGAAGGTCAGATCCTTGCCCCAGGTGAATTAGAGAAATTTGGAAGAGCCAAGAAACAGAGTCCAGATGTGTTTGCTTTTTAATTTGTCAGCAAGTCCTACAAGTCAGGTTGTCTTTTTTTAAACCAGGGCTGGGGAACAAATGCAATTTGCATATATTTCAAGTGCAGCCAGTTGAGTTCTAAAAATTTAGGTAATAGATATATCCAAAAACGAACTAACGATACGCCTGGGGTCTGTTTAAATGATCTCTATTGGGTCATGATATACCTTCCCCATAATCTTTATTTTGAGTGTCCCATTTGCTACAAACAAACCTACATCAATCAAAAGCTTTACTGATTGTTACTCTCAATTGATCCATTGTTAACTAATAATTACCAAACTTTCATAAATCAACCCTAGTTGCTACACCTTCCCTCATCCTGTGTCACTGAGCTATGCTAATGCTTGGTTACACAAAGTGGAATTGCCTGATATCCTTCAACCAAAAACAGACAGTAGTGGAACAGTCCAGGCAAACTGTCAGTCAACAGCCTGATGGATTTGTTTGTGCGTTATACAGAGTGATAACACAAAGCTATTTCAGAAGCATTGCCTTCTACTAAAAACATTTTATCTGGGTTTTAATTTGGAGGGGTTGAACTTGATGGACTTTGTCTTTTTTCAACCCAATTTAACTATTTTTAGTTTGCCATGAAATTGGAAAGTTCAACGGGGATGGTACCAGGTGGCATCCAACCAACTATTTCATTATATTTATAATCATAGTTTGTTTTTGCAGGGCTGTGCAGTACATTAAGGGGATGTGACAAACAAATAAGGCCATAAAGTGAAACAAACCAGACAACCCCAGAGGTCAGAACACTATGCACATGAGAATTTAGTCTTGAGGTCTATTTATATTGCCTTTAAGCTGTAATATCTTGAGATTAGGTTCCAGTTTCTCAGTACTCCATCATACATTCAGTGGGTGTATTTCTCTTCACCACAGCTTCATAGTCGACCAGCTTAAAACAGAATGGGTATAACTGGTGATTCTCTGCACCTTGCAGAACACACTTTGTGCAGGACCCTCTGGTCTTGGATCAGCTAAGTTAATAATTGAGCTTCTTCCCAGAAGGAACGTATTGACTGTCATATAGCAAGCTTGTTAGTGTTATAATATACAATAAGCAAAACGCTAGAAAACCATCAAAATTTTCTGGTCAAAAGAGTATTTTTTCCCCAACTGGAGGGCTCCAGGGTATGTAGTTTTTTCCGGTGGGGGAAAACAGTTTTATTATGCTAGGTGCCCTTTAACTTGTGTCTTGTTTGTCAGCCATTTCTACTTCTGTATCCCACATTAAATTTGTTCAAGATAGTTACTGGCCACTTTTGTCTGTCCAACACACAAAACATCCCAGAAATACCTATTAGGACAATGACAAACAGTGTGTCACCCATTATCTGTCACCCTCTGTCACAGTCGGCACCCTAAACCAGAACAGATGCCAAGTTCCCTGGTCTCGGCTCGGCTTCACCAGTAGTGTGACCGCCTTTGGCTTCGGGAGGAGCCCTCAGCTTACTCGGATGCCACCTGGACTTAACGAGAGGAGCAAGGCGAGGAGTTTTAGCAAGCAAAGGGGCACGACTGTTGTTAAAGTCAGTTAGGCCGAAGGTCACGGTACAGGCAGGAATAGGCAGATTCGTGGTCAGACAGGCAGGGTCGAGGCGGGCGGATAGCTAGAAGTCGTCAGGCAGGCAAAGAGTCAAAACCGGGAGATCAATCAGATAGGATGAAGCAGTATCAGTAGTCAAATAACAGACACGGGTCAGGATATAGAGTATAGGGTAGTCAAAAGCCAGGCAGGGTCAAACACAGGAAGCAGATCAGATCAGAAGCTTAACAGCACAGGTTAAAGGCACCAGGAGCAAATCCTATCACGGGCAATCAATGAAATACAAAATGTCCCTTTAAATGTTTAAATTTCGCGCCATTGTGCGCTGGCGTAAACACGCCAGCGCGAATGCGCCTATAAATAGAGGAAGTGCGCGCGCGGCACGCAATAGGAAGCCGGCAGCAAAGAAGGACGGCGCGGCGGGCGTCCCCACTAGACCACCAGGGTGAGTTCTCACACCCTCATTTATGTTATGGTTTCTTTTTTTTTTTCTTTTTTTGTTATTGATGATCAGTTGATCTCATCTTCTATGAGGTAGCATCAAAGTTGTCTGTTGCTAAACACAATGAAGGGTACATTCCTCTGATATAATACGTTTTCCCAATTTCCCAATTTTTTCCCAAGGATAAAGTTGCACTTACAGAACTTTATTAACAACAAAATGAACAATCAAATGCAATGTTTTGAACAAAAGATTTTGTTGTTGTAGCGGAGACAGTTACGTGAATGTTTTATGGCAGGGCATTTTTTGTTGGTTTGTTGCCTGCTACAAAACACAGGTGACAAATAGTACAATGTGTGATTGTCATTACAGTTAATTATTCAATTCTGTCCCCCTGTTCCAGTCCATAGGGTCTTGGGGTTATCTTTTATTTCACCCAATCTTATAGCCAGTCAATAATATACTTTTTTCACGTCCAAGTACAAATATCCACTTTCTGTCTGTCTTTCTCCAATCTTTCAGCCAATCTTTAAAACACATTACTTTACCCTCATGATACACTGTAAACTGCTGCTACTGTCACAGGGATACTGTCACAGGAAAAAGTTTTTTTCAAAACACACCAGTTAATAGAGCTGCTCCAGCCGAATTCTACACTGAAATCCTTTTTTTAAAGGGGCAAACAGATTTTTTTTCTATTTAATTTTGAAATTTGACATGGGGCTAGACATATTGTTAGTTTCCCAGGAGCCCTCAGGTCATGTGACTTGTGCTCTGATAAACTTCAGTCACTCTTTACTGCTACACTGCAAGTTGGAGTGATATCACACCCTCCCTCTCCCAGCAACCCATCAGCAGCCTATCAACAGACCAATGGGGATCTGGCCAGATAGCAGCTATCTGACACCTATGCTGAAAGTTTTGTATGATGTAGGATTTGTCTACCTAATGGTAGACATGAGAATAGCACCAAAGCGTAAAACTCCTCCTTTTTTCCATCTTGGGTGCTATTCTCATGTCTATAATTTTAACTAGGGATGCACCGAATCCACTATTTTGGATTTGGCAAAACCTCCGAATCCTTCCTGAAAGATTTGGCTGAATACCGAACTGAATCTGAACCCTAATTTGCATATGCAAATTATGGGAGGGAAGGGGAAACATTTTTTACTTCCTTCCAAAAAGTCATGTGATTTCCCTCCCTGGTCCTAATTTGCATATGCAAATTAGGATGCTGTGTGGCCAGGCAGAAGGATTCGGCCGAATCCGAACCTTGCTGAAAAAGGCAGAATCTTGAACCGAATCCTGGATTCGGTGCATCCTAATTTTAACTAGGGAGCGCAACCCAAATCTTTATATACTTCAATGTGAAGGGAAGAAACAATAGCTGTCTCAAAGTAGTTCCATCCTGAAGTGCTGGCTCCTTCTCAAAGCTCAGAATCAGGCACAAAGTACAGAGATGGCTGCCTCTACACCAATATTACAGCTAAAAAAATATATATTTGTTGGTTCAAGAATAAAATTTTAATTAGTAGAGTGAATTATTTGCAATGTAAAGTGTAATTTAGAACTAAAGATGAAGCCATAAAAATCATGACAGAATCCCTTTAAATCCTTTAAGATTTGATATTAAGTTTAATTTGATATGCTATATGATATTGTGTGGGGCTCCACTGCACTGACCTGATATTGCACAAAGGAAAATAGCAGAGCTTATACTCTATACTGCTTCCCTAATGAAACTGGAAAATGCTAATCAGTCCATTTTTAGGATAATAACTTTTTGTGAATGTTGCTCTTTTATTTGCTATGTGCCTACCTATCTTTGCTGAGAATACAGTGATAAATGAGACAAAACAAGCTTGAGTTTTTCATTAATTCTTTTGTGCAATTCTTGGCTTTCAAAAACAACCTAAACAGTTGCATTATAACAACATGTGTATTTTCAGGTGTTGCTAGTATTTGCAAAAGAAGATAGCCAGAGCGATGGGTTCTGGTGGGCCTGTGATCGAGCGGGATACAGATGTAATATTGCTCGGACAGCAGAGTCTGCACTCGAGTGCTTCTTGGATAAGCACCATGAAATCATTGTCATAGATCACAGGCATTCACGATACCTTGATGCAGAAGCCGTGTGCAGGTAATCTCACTGTAATAGAATAAGGCTGTGTTGTATCTTAGTAATTCAACAGAGCAGTTCAGACCCACCCTTACTTCCTTTACTGAGTGTCCAAAGTATATTGGAGATAGATTTCTTTTTCATTAAAGAAAGTAAAAATTTGATTTTATTTCTTTGCCTTTCCTTGCCCTTTAAGGTTCATTCCACAGCAGCCCTCTGTGTTTTTTAATGTAATAATAAACAGTGTTTTATACTTTATGTGGTAGTATGCCCTACATTATTTCTTGTTTTGTGTCATGTCTTGCAAATGTGTCAATGCCACCAGAATAAATGCAGAATAATGCAACAAAAGGCACAAACTTTTAATTCCCATCAATCCTCCTTGTACTGTATATAAGACAAATAGTAGCTATTACATTTCCTTCATTGGGGAATTAGTCAGTTCTCCATTCCAGTGATGCTGTAGATCTCTTAGGATAGTATAATTATTAAACAGGTCATTTGAAAAATTAGCAGTGATACAGATAATACAAATAACTAAATGCTTTGCTAAGCTAAATTAGAAGGGGCCTTCAGTAATATTGCATATCCTTGGATGCTTCCAGGAATACTAAGAACATTAGAGTGTGACCTTGTCAGTTGGGGCTTGAACTCACAACAGAAAGCAACTATTCTATGTCACAACCCTGAATGCATTCCTATGGCCTTATATGACTAGGTGTGTAGCCAACTTGGGTTGCTATCTTGAACCCAGCACTGGCTTCAGATCACTTTCCCTAAAGGGAAAAATAAAGGTGCCCTTTTCTGCAAAAAGCTTGTCCTGAAGTCACAACATCTATCCTATACTTAACCGTCATTGCCCTTAGCTAGCTCATGTTTAGATATGATGTAGTCAAATGTTTCCCCCCCCCCCCCC
>CM044431.1:204674435-204686796 GCA_024363595.1 Xenopus borealis
AATGCCCCTAATTTTTTGCTTACCCCTCCTACAGATTCTTGCTCTGGAGTCATGTTCTTTCTTCAGTCTTCTTCATAAGTTTTGTTGCATGGGCAGTTGGAGGAGATTTCTGGACCAGAACCATTATGCATGCAGCAAAGTCATGGAAATTTCCGAATTTTTTTCAGAAATTTTCCTGACGCAGTGGTTTGGGTCTGGAAACACGATCGAGCAAAACCCCAAGTTTTTTCAGACTTTTGTCCTGAATTGGTTGATTTTTTTTTCAGGTTTTTGCTTGAAAACCTCAAATTTTTGGTATTATCAGGCTAAACCCAGCGCAAACACAATATATTTAAATTGGGATAGGAGCATTGCCCATTGACTTATACATGACCTCAACAAGTCTGACGGATTTTCAGATTCAGGCTTTTTGCAGCATAAAAAAATAACCCCCTAAGGGTTGCATTTAATGATCATGTGTTTTTTATTGTACACTCAATGAGTATTTTTGCTTTCAGGTCCTGTAACTCAATATTTACAGCCTTAGACAACTGCCAAGAAGCAATTGAAATAACTAGTGAAGATCATGTCATTCAGGTATCTATGCTTACAATAGCCACTGCAGTTTCATGGCTCTGAGATCTTGATTTTATCCTGATGCAGATGAAGTAGATTCTCAGTGCAAGATAAATGTTACTTTTGGCTGAAAGCTTGGCAATTTTTCAGTGTTAGGGCAGAGACACACGAGCAGATTCGAGAGATTAGTCACCCGACGAAAATCTCCTTCTTCGGGCAACTAATCTCCCCAAACTGCCTTCCCGCTGCCTTCCTCGCGAGGCGACTTTGGAAAACGAAGTTCTCCGAGTGCCATCCTTTCAGCGATTTATATTTTAGCCAGCAGGAAGGCGGTTTGGGGAGAATAGGAAACTTGTCTCCGGGCAACTAGTCTCCCCAAATCTGCTTGTGTGCCTCTCCCCTTAAGGTGGCTATGCACAAGGTGATAAATGCTACTGAATATTATCCAATGTAAGTGCCTTCCCAACAGACCACCTCATTGATATCTGTCTGAAAACCTACCAGATATTTATTGACCAGATTAGGAAATCCATCAGATGCAGTCGGCTCCATAGGCCAGTCTAGGTATGCCAGTGTAATTAGCCTGAATTGGCCAAACAGATTAACAGCAAAGATGATGCTTGTTTGGCATCTTCGCTTAATGAGCAGATCCTGCAATTTATGCCCAGTTTTACACATACATCAAAGCATTATTGTCAGAAATAGCCATGTTATAGGTCCAGGAAAACACAACACAAACCGGCTTCTAGAGGTACACCTTAAAATTAAGCTTTGTTAAACTGTAGAAACTAATATTGTTAGGCAATGTATGATGCAAAAATTTATTTGTACAATGAAATCCACCTAAGTGGTAGATAGGAGAAGATACTGTAGGTGTTTTCTCCACCAGCGTTCTTCCTAACCAGTTCTCTGAATGACAGATTACTAAAAGGCCAGAATAGATAGTAACACAAATAATAAATATGCAAATCTAACTGCAAAACGACTCTACGATCTGAGATCCAGAATATAAAAACCAATAAATGGAAAACCATAAAAAAGATATAGAATATATCTACAAAATACTAATAGTTAAGGTTAAGAGCTCCTTTAACTGTGCATCTAGAAGTATATATATTATGGCATAAGATTAAATAACTGTTTATTAAGCAGGTGGGATCCCCTAGAGCAGTGGTTCTCAACCTTCCTAATGCTGCAACCCTTTAATACAGTTCCTCATGATGTGGTGACTCCTCAACCATAAAACATTAAAATATTTTCGTTGACAGTCCACAGCGGATTGTTAGGAAAGTGGATGCATAAATATAGAAAGTTGTAGTGCAACTGGCTTCCCTACATCGGTTACTGAACTACAACTCCCAGCACCAACACCCGGAGAGCTACAACCTTGGCCCAGGGCTAGTGGGGAGAGAGATTAACCTGCTCCTGAAACCCCTTAAGTGACCCCTGTGAAATGGTTGTTCGACCCCCAAAGGGGTCGCGACCCCCAGGTTGAGAACCACTGCCCTAGAGCAAGATAAAAGGGAATGGCAGCCTCATGTACACATCTGCAATTTTGCTCGTAGATTTACTATTGGTCGAATTCAAGGGTTAATTCGAGGGTTCGGATTTTGGTCGAATTTTAACCCTTCAAATTCGAATATCGAATTTTAAGGGTTTTAGCACAATTCAATCAACTGAATAAAAAAAATTTGATCGAACGATTTTAACCATTCGATAAAACTTTTTTTATTTGATCTAAAAATGCTGAAATAACTATATGGGAGCTTCCCATAGGGTTATACAGCAATTCGGTAGCTTTAATCTGGCAAACTAGGGATTCGTATAAATAAAAAAAAAAATCGATTTTTATCGATCAAATTTTTTTAATTCAGTTGTCGAATTCCCCAAAAAAGGTATTCAAAAATTCGATCGAATTTCGAATCCTTCACACAAATTTAGTAAATCTGCCCCAGAATATTCCTGGTGTGGCCAAATTCTGTTTCTCCCTATTTATCTGGCCTACAGTGTGCCAAATTAGTGCCCTAGGGTGCCAGTTGCCTAGCTTCTGATGCCCGTAACATGCATGGCAGGCCCCATTACACCATGATACAGTAGTTTTTTTTAACATTCTAATGCCATTCTGCTAAAACCCCATGCTGTTCATTGCTATGGAAAATGTTATCACTTATCACAGAGGAGTACATTCCCACAATGAAGCCATAGAAATGCCTTGCAATGTTGCAGCTCAGGATCGAGAGTCAAGGTCACAAGTCTATTCTGAGGTTTTTCAACTGAATGGTAAACTGGCTGCCTGATGGTTGATAATGACAGAAGGAATATCTTTATATTGGTTATTTACGGTAGCTAGAGATTTGAGGTGCATAACCTCTCTGCTAACATATAGGTACATGCACATAATAAACACTGTCTTGTGCATTCAGAGGTGTTCTGCACCCCACAGTGCAGCAACACAACAACACACACCCCCACAAAAATCTTCCAAGGGGGCTGACAACCCCCCCTCCATCTGCCCATTCATGTCCCCCCGCTTGCAGGTAAAGGTGGCCATAGACGCACAGATAATATCGTACGATAAGATGTGATTAATGTTTATTCAATGCGAAGGTTCTAAGTACTTGTAACTTGTCAGTATGTTAACCCAGCCTTTGAACGGATGATGGGATATCATAAGGAAGAACTTATTGGAAAGGAACTTACTGAACTGCCAAAGAGTGACAAAAACCGTGCAGATCTCTTGGACACCATTAATACGTGCATCAAAAAGGGAAAGGTAAGATCACTGTGTAAATGTTAGTGAACAAATATTCAGAGAGGTAAGAGAGCTCCACCCCTTTTTTCAGAAGGATTGGTTGAAGAATACTAGGTTATAAAAGAAGTTTTATTAGTAACTGGGAACTGACTATAAACAGAATCGGCCCTGGGTAATAAAATGAGTCAGTAATTGCTCATCATAGGACCTAAACAAGCATAGAGAGAAGGGAAAGATCTGACAGCAACTTCCAGTTATAAGGGCCCTTACACACGGGCGTTTTTACCTGCACTCCCCTGCGGCTGAACGCAGCCAAACGCAACACAGGGGAGCGCAGGTCCAAAACGCCCGTGTGTAAGGGCCCTAAGAAGGGAATTGAATTTCAGGGTGGGAGATTGTTTTTATTAAACTATAGAAAAGAAACAAAAAAACCATCCTAGTGAATTAGAGTGTCCTTGTCCTTTAAAATGTAAAATGTGTGTGTGTGTATTTTTGTACAACACTAATAACTCTTTTTTTGTTCAATTTTACTGCAGGAATGGCAGGGAATCTATTTTGCAAGAAGGAAATCGGGAGACAGCATTCAACAGCATGTAAAAGTAACCCCAGTTATTGGACAAGGGGGGTGAGTCAGAGAAATATTTCTCTTATATTACTGCTGAAATTGCAATCTAGCAAGGATTTAAAGGAACAGTTCAGAGTAAAAAAAAACAAAGTAAATAGACTTTGCAAAATAAAAAATGTTTCCAATAAAATTAGTTAGCAAAAATGTAATGTATAAAGGCTGATGTGACTGGATGTCTAACAGAACAGAACCCAACTTCCTGCTTTTTACTCTGTCAGTGACTTGAAGGGGGGCCACATGGGACATAACTGTTCAGTGAGTTTGCAATTGATCCTCAGCATTCAGCTCAGATTCAAAAGCAACAGTTATGACCCATGTGGCCTTCCCTCAAGTCACTGATTGGTTACATACTGCCTGGTAACCAATCAGTGGGAACCAAGAGAGCTGCAAAGCAGGAAGTAGTGTTCTGGCTATTATGTTAGACATCCAGTCCAGCATTTATAGATTACATTTTTGACTAACTAACTATATCAGAAACAGTTTTTATTTTGCATAGTCTATGTACCAAGTTTTTATTTTTATACTGAACAGTTCCTTTAAGAAGTTTAAAGGACACCTGTTGGGTTTCACCCCATTGGAGGTGCAGGATAATAAAAAGCCCACACTCCAGTTGGAGGAAGCAATACTGTTTTTTGCTAAAAATGCTCCTACCAAGAGTTATGGGTAGCTCCTCCTGGTTCCAGCAACCATGTTTAGTTACAGTGGTGCATAATGTTCCAGCAGGTGCTCCCTCCTGGTGCAGGCTGCTTAGTGCTTGTTAGGAGAATATTTAGCATAATACTGTATTGTTTCTCAGAATGTGGGCACATCACCCCAAAACACTGCGCTTATGGAAGAATAAATGTATGGTTCAGAATAAATCATTTTAGGGGTTGTTGCACCCATCTTGTTAAATATGTTACAGGCGTATATGTTCTATTTTTCTTTCTATTTAAATAGGAAGGATGGAATACTTAATGACTTTTTTTTTATGTTACTAGGAAAATTAGACATTTTGTGTCTATGAAGAAGCTTTGCAATAGCAATGACAACAATAAACAGGTAACGTAGTCCTCAAGTAATATTGCTTGTACTTGTGGTAGATTGCATGTGTGGAAAAACGTTTTATAATCTATTCATCTGTTTTCATAGATAAGTGACAGCCATTTTAACACACAACCCATAATATCACATTTTATTTTTCATCTCTCAGTATAAAGGCATCAAAAAACAAAAAAATGTTAGAAAAATGAACAAGCACTCTCCTTATTTTTATTAAGACGTCAGGGAGGATTTACAGATTGTGTTGCCAAGTTGCTCCAGTGTGTTTGCCAGGAGTAACTAATCAGCAATTATTTGTAATTAGAATATAATGAGAAGCAGGCCTGGACTGAGAGTCAAAATAGGCCTAGGTATTTTGGGTACACAAAGACCCAATCAGCCCACATAGAGGCCCAAACAACCCCACCAGCCCACTAAATACTGACTTTCTATGGCACCTTATAGCAGCCCCTGTGGCATTTGCCAGAACTCACAGATTGCCAGTCCAGGCCTGATCAGAAGGACCTCACTAGTTGCTATGGACTGTTCCATTGGTGCTCTTTTGCTTTAGGCTAAGGCCAGACGGGGAGATTCAGGGGCATGTTGTCGCCTGGCGACTTCTTGCCGCGACTTGTAGCCCCCGAACCTCCCCGAATAGCCAAGTCCTAGTTGCTTGAAAACGCCGGCGCCTATTCACACGGAGCGGCGCGATTTTTGAAATCGCTCCAAATTGCCTCGCGAGACAAGTCGCAGCGAGAAGTCGCCAGGCGACAAAATGCCCCCGAATCTCCCCGTCTGCTCTAGCCCTTAGTGCACTGGCTACCAAACATATGGGCTACCCCACATAGAGGCTTAGACCATTTTATGGTGGGCAGAGACTGAATGCCAGTTAGGGAAATATTTGGGCGAATGCTAAAAATGTATTTAATGGCGAACTAAAAGTCAGCAACCTTGCTTATATGAGAAGGAGGAAATTAAAAATAATAAATTTTTAAAGCCTAAATGGTAACAAATATCCTGCCTTATTTCCCCTCCAGATCTACAGGATAAATCGAGAAGACAATGCACTCACAGGTTGGCTTTTTCTCTATATTTTTGTATTAACAGAGAGCAAGTCTTATTTTAAAATGGGAACATTTAAGGGGTTATCAGAGTTTGAATTTTAAAACCTTGAATGAACTCACAAATGAAACAGTTTCTTATTTAAGAAAAGACTCAAATGGAAACTGGAATCACTATCCAAAAACTCAAATTAATCGAGTTTTCTGTGGTAAAAGAGTTTTCGTGCAAAATCCACCAGATAAAACTCGATAATCATGAAGGCTATTAACATCTTCAAATGGTTTTAGGGAACTCTGCTATTGACTTGTATATGACCTTGGCAGGTTTCCGCTGGATTATTTTTGGATTCAAGCTATGACACTAATAATACTTTTTAAACGAAAAATACATGTTTGGCTAAAAAATCACCTTGAAAAATTTCTTTTGGAAACCACAACTCGACCCATCGTCTGCCCCTTAATTTCTACATACCTTCATGACATATCAGGGTCAGACCGGGGGACCCAGGGCCCACTGAGGCTGCTGTCACAGGGCCACCCTTCCGGCTGTCCCCAGGGCCCCCTCCTGACCTCTAGCCCGCCTCCACGAATGTACCGTGTGTGTGCGCAAAAGGTGCAACCCAGGGCCCCCTCCTGACTTCCAGTTCTCTGCCCGCCTCCATGAACATTCCCTGGCACGCACAAAAGACATGTGCAGAAGATACGCAACAGCATTACCATAGCTGGGTTGAGCGGATCTGGGCTGGTGGGGTTTTCACCCGGTGCCCCGCCGACCCAGTCCGACACTAATGATGTTACTGTAACTAAACTGGGTTTCTATAAGCCAGTGGTTTTCCAGGGGGTTTACCCACTTAAATTTCCCTTTCTTTGTATCTCCCTTTTTGCCTAGATGACTTCTCAGAATGAATTAACTTACTTATCCAGCTGTGCTGCTTTGTGCTAATGAAACTTATGCTAGCACCTGATGTTGTTAGCGCTGCTTTCCCTGATCGAGCTGAAAAGGGATCATTCATGACATCTGAGGCAGTGTGCCAAGTGCAAAAAATTTTAATTGTGGGGTTTCCGCACCTTCTAACAATTTCAAAGTCCAAAGACTGCAATTTAGGGAGGATGTAACAGGCCTGCGCCCTCTGATTCAGCATTATAAATCTTGCGGCAGGTTTTCAATCTATCACTAGGTGCAGAATGCATTTTCTATAGCACAAGTGCTTGTTAGATGAGAACTAAGGGGCATGTTGTAGCACTAGTGTTTCTGGGGAAAATTAAATAACCCCTATGGTCTTCTTTCCCATATCTGGAGTACATGATTAATGGCATCCAGAGACAAGCAGGGTTCCACTTGCAAAGCATTATGGATGGAGTCTGGAAATACATGACAACTGCTTTGCCAAATTCCGCCAGCACTGTACATAACCTTTTAAGGAGTCAGTGATCAGACTGTTTTTTAAACCTAAATAACAGTACAGAATAGAATTAAAACAGATTAGCTCTGTTAAGCTCAGATTAGATCAGCTCATGAGCATACATTCTGTGCCAAAAATATTTTGTAGTACACCTCAGTAACCTTCCATTCTCTAATATGAAAAAATATGTATGTATGTATATTATTATTTACTTGTGCCATTATTATATGAAGAGTAGGGATGCACTGAAGCCACTTTTTGGGATTCAGCTGAATCCCCGAATCCTTTGTGAAAGATTTGGCCGAATCCTAATTTGCATATGCAAAATTAGGGGTGGGAAAGGAAATCCTAGGAAAAAATGTTTTTTACTTCCTTATGACAAAAAGTGACGTGATTTCCCTCCCCACACCTAATTTACATATGGATATTCGGATTCGGTTCGGCTATGCACAAGGATTCAGCTGAATCTGAATACTGTTGAAAAAGGCCAAATCCCTAATGAAGAGACAGCATATTACATGCTTAGAATAGTCTTTCTCTGCAAACGTGTATTTTATAGTTGAGACCAACTTCCTAAAACGTTATCAATGAGTTTTCTGTTAAAGGAATATTCTGGATATTATTTTAATTGGAAGCTAGTGAATTTGTCTAATGGGAATTGCCTTAGACGCTTTTATAGTAATACACTGAATGTCTTTACGTTTCAGAGTCTCACTCATTTAGGTTGAAAAACAGAAGGAAAGAATCAGTTGATGTAAGATCTATCACTTCTCGCAGTAGTGATGGTAAGTATAGGACTAGCTGGATGTACAGTAAGAGCATAGGTCCACAATGAAGCACAATTACCCTCTTATGTGCACACTGATACACACCAGACCCACACAGCTCCAGTAGATGTTGTATGACCAAGCCCAGACTAGCCTACATTGATCATTTATTTGCATGCCAGTAATCACTGCAGTACCTGTGCATTGATATTTATAGACCTTCCTATTCAACCACATGCCTAACAATTACACTGCAATTTGTTCAAGTGGTGTGCTATGTATATACATTATGCGCATGTTCTGATGTAATTGACTCTGCAAATGTTATATAAACTCTACATAGTAGGTGAGCCAAAGGAAACCCAACAGGGTTGTAAATTTAAAGCAGGCACTTTGTTGTTGCTATCATGAGGGGTTACTCCGTTATTTCGCTGCGAGGCAGTGCTTTTGTTTGCCCATAGAAACTCTTCTTACCATGCAGCATGGTAGAAATGTGCCATGTGAGAGTATACATTGCACAATAATAACAATTGTTTTACTGTCTGAACAGCACCGAGTTTGCAGAATCACAGATACTCTTCGATGGCTCGAATTCACACCATGACTATCGAGGCTCCGATTACAAAGGTAATTATTCCTTGGCGCCAAGCTCATCTGAAGAGCTTACTTTGATTTGTGTGTATATGATTAATTCCTCGTTGGTGAGTGACCACATGTTCTCAAGGCAATTACACACCGAGGAGAGGACAAAAGAAGGGCAGATTTTGGGAACATTGTGTAACAAGTAGTAGTGATAATCAATAAGAATTCTGTGCCTTACCTTGAATATTGTCTAGAGTTTTGTTCTGTAACCACTATAACTTCTGACAAGTGTATAAAAACTTTTTATCCGTGGCATAAAGAAGAGTAAGCAGAATGGTTGATCAAGGACATCTCCACTGTCTCTTAAAGGGGTGGTTCACTTATAAGTTAACTTTTACTATGTTATAAGCAACTTTTCAAACGGTCTTCATTGTTTTTTTAATTTCATTATTTGCCCTTTTCTTTCCAGCTTCCAAATAGGAGCCACTGACTCCATTAAAACACAAATGCTCTCTAAGTCTACAAATGTATTTTTACTGCTACTTTTGATTACTCATCTTTCTATTCAGGGTCTCTCCTATTCGTATCCCAGTTAAAGCAATGCATTATGGCTAGGGTAAGCTGGACCCTGGCAACCAGGGTGTTGAAATTGCAAAGTGGAGAGCTGCTGAATAAAAAGCTAAATATCTCAAAAACCACAAATAATAAACAATGAAAACCAATTGCAAATTGTCTCAGAATGTCACTCTTTATAGTTACACAGTTAAATTGGGTTGAAAAAAGACAGAGTCCATCAAGTTCAACCCCTCCAAATTATAGCTATACTAACTGTAGAGTTTAGTATCAAAATGGCCTTTGATATTATGTCTGTCCAAAAAATCATCCATGTCAAACTAAAAGTTAATTCAAAGCTGAACAACCCCTTTAATATTGTATCCTTTAGCAAAAGAATGGGGTAGAGCAATTTCTTTGGGCTGGGAAGTGAATGGAGAAAGCTTCCCATTTTGTGGGAAGTGTGCCATCACACACACACAGGAATGTCCCTTTTCCTCCTAAGGTCATAAACATCATCAACGCAGCTCAAGAGAATAGTCCTGTGACTGTAGCCGAAGCACTAGACAGAGTTCTGGAAATTCTTAGAACAACTGAACTCTATTCGCCTCAGCTGGGAACCAAAGACGAGGACCCTCACACCAGTGATCTTGTAGGAGGTTTG
Organism: Xenopus borealis; assembly: GCA_024363595.1. Classification (NCBI taxonomy): domain Eukaryota; kingdom Metazoa; phylum Chordata; class Amphibia; order Anura; family Pipidae; genus Xenopus; species Xenopus borealis. The sequence goes on from CM044431.1 coordinate 204,684,417, forward strand.
ATGACTGTAAGTTGAAATAAAATACAATATAAATGCTTGTTTTACACTTGAAATATTACAGAAATATTACAGCAGTAAATGAACCTACAGTATAAAGTCATAAAAACTCTCACGAAAGGTGAAAAGACAATGGCTTTCCAGAAATCAAAATAATGATATATATATGTGTCTGCTATGTGTATCTAGGGTTAGAATGCACCACTGAAAAGGTATTGGCGTTTGTGTACAGGGCCTATATACATTCATACTGGCAGCTCACTGTCCCACTTGCAACATAAAGGTTGATGATTTTGTAAAACATGACATGGCATTGTAATAAAATGGTAATTATACATTCATATGTCCCATGCACAGAAATCCTTACAGCTTATTATTGGTGGTCAGGCAAGACCTGAAAGGGGGCATATTGGGTCTAGATAGAAAAACTGTATGAAATAGGCTTTATTATTGCTATGGTTTACTATAAAACCACTGTTGTGTCATTGAGCCATCAGAGAATCTGTGCCAGGGGCTCTCACTATTTTGTTCTCAGTGTGAATTTTCGATTTTGTAGGATGGCTTAAGAAGGCTTTCAGGAAATGAGTATGTTTTCTCAAAAAGTAAGTTTGATATCTTTAATTTACTTTGTACTAGATGTATAGAGACCTTTCTTCTGTGACCAGACTGCTTGTCTGACATTCCAATGGGGGAAATCACCTTCCTATATGTAATATATTATTTAAAAATCACGGTAGACTGATGAATCAAGCAAGAAAATTATTTGTCACGTTTTAATTACCAGAAAATAACCATGCCTGGCTGTGTGTTCCAAAGATGTTAGCAACTAAAAAAAAAGGTTTCCTACTATTCCCCTTTCTGGTATGAGCTGTTGCAAGGAGACCTGAGCTCATCAGAACACCAGTGCGTTGGCTTCTTCTATGCATATAGAGGTACGAGACGTAACCATCCGTTTTGTGTTTCAGACATGCACCACAGCCATAGTCACCTTTCAGTGCCAGTAACCATCAATGACGTCCCACCTCGTATCGCAGAATTACTACAAGATGAAGGTTCCTGGGACTTTAACATATTTGAATTAGAAACGGTTACAAGTAAAAGGTATGTCCCTCTTCTAATCTCTTGGCAGCAATAAATATTAGAAACATTGCAGTGACGTAACAATGGGGCCACGGGTGCAAGATCTTTGATGTTCAGCATAAAGCATTTCCAACAGGGCAAATGTATTAATTTTCAGTGTTTTTTTTTTTTATGCGCCATCAGTGTTTGCTGTGAAGTTTTTGGTTTATTGACTTTATTGAGAAGACTGCCCCTTTGCCTCTTCCTTAATGTGCAGAAGACACAGTTGCCTACCACAGTGACATGACATAATGTTTGATCTGTGTCTGTTTGCAGGCCGTTGGTATACCTTGGTTTGAAGTTATTTGCTTGTTTTGGAGTCAGCGAGTATTTGAATTGCACCGAGGCCACGCTTCGTTCCTGGTTACAGTTAATTGAAGCCAACTATCATGCATCTAATTCCTACCACAACTCTACCCATGCTGCTGATGTCCTACATGCCACCGCTTTCTTCCTGCAGCAGGAGAACGTTAAGGTACAATGAGCTCATTCTTACACAAGCTGCATTCAGCCACACGTTGTCACCGTCTGTTAAACTTTAGTGTGTTTATTGGCACATATTAAATTCAACAATACCCCATAACTAAAAACTTAGTAGTGATAATACCAGATAGGTGCTACCACTGCTGTAGCACTACACTGCACTACACAACTACAGTAGATGTAAAAGGAGATATATTGAAAAATAAGCTTGATGCAGATGATTGCAAAATGAGTTGCACAGCTTCACCCATAGTACTGCACACATATGACAACTCCTGAGTCAATATATGCTGGAAAACAAAGAGATCAGTGGTAGCCAAACTGTGGGCCACTTGGGTTCCAAAAGTATTTGCTGGAGCTGAAGGTTGAGATTCATAAAGGCTACATTATTGATAAATAATATAATAAGTTTTTATTTATATGTCTGTAATTTAGTTATGGCCTAAGAAGGGAGGCCCTGGTGTTGTATAGGGCCTCAAAGAGTGGCTTGAACTGAAAAAAATGTAAAAACTCTGAATTCGATTCTTGTATTAGCAGAGACTAATGAAAAAAAGGCTTAATGGTGTGTTTGCACCAATACTGTTTAACCCCAGTGTTAGAGAGGAGGTATATATACATATCCACAGCAATGACTCGGTCACATATTTTAGCATGAAAAAGGCTTCATTGGAACCAGCAACCTGTGAATCAGTGATTGCTGAACTACCACTCAGCACCCAGGCAACTGGTGAAATGTTATATATATATATATATATATATATATATATAGTAACAAGTGTCT
>CM044431.1:204687814-204697935 GCA_024363595.1 Xenopus borealis
GGGGGGGGGGGTTAGTTACACTTCTGTTTGTTTTTCCCTGAAGAAGATAATTGTTTGTGATTGAAAATGTGATTGGAAATTACAGTTTTTGTTCGCAGAAAAGATAATTAATTTTCCCTACAAATGTTAAGAGTTGAAACCTGAAATATACAGGTAGAAACAGTAGATCTCTATCTGACGAGTCAGCAAAACCTCTTTGGCAATGTTCGGTCAATGATCAGTCTTGGCTGTTCGACAATGCAACCGATATCCAAGTCTTTTGCCAATATCTGTCGCCTCATCTCCTGATGAATATATGGTCACCTTTACACAAATATGCTAATATTTAACAAATATACAACGCAGAATAATGTAGTAGGGATGCACCATTACTTTTGGAATTTGGCTGAATCAGGATTTCTTCATGAAAGGTGCTGCTGAATCCTAATTTGTATATGCAAATTAGCTCAAGGAAGGGTGAACAATGTTCACTTCCTTGTTTGAGTGACAAAAAGTCAAATCATTTAACAATTCGCATTCCGTTTGACCAGGCACTTGGATTCAGCTGGATTCGAATCTTGACGAATCTGCCCGAATCTCAAACCACATCCTGGATTTGGTGCATCTCTATAAAGTAGTAGTTTGATTTTTACCAAATAAACTTTGTTGCTGGTTTGCCCTAAAACTGTCCCTTCCCATATTTTCACTTGGCCAGTCAGAAAGCCTCAACACATACCCAGTATTTCATAATGACAGCATTTGTGTACTCAAGGGAACATTTGAGTCTTGATGGTCCATTCTCCACACTACAGCCTGCTAGACAAGCGTTTCATGGCAGTTCTCGTTTTAGGGAAGCCTTGACCAGTTAGACAAGGTGGCGGCGTTAATTGCTGCCACGGTACATGACGTGGATCACCCCGGCCGGACTAATTCCTTCCTCTGTAATGCCAGCAGTGAGTTAGCTGTATTGTACAATGATACAGCAGTGTTGGAGAGCCATCATGCGGCACTCGCATTTCAGCTCACAGCAAAGGACAACAAGTGCAACATCTTCAAGAACATGGACCGGTAGGTACCAGCTATTTGTCTCATACCATGAAAAGTGCACACAGTTGGGGAAGAGCAAGCTTTGCAAGGTACCTTTGTTTATAGCTAGCAGGTCTGTTTAGCTGATGGCTCTAAATGTTTCAGCATGCCAGGGCTGGGCAAACAAAATAACTGCCTTTTGCACAAATTCTGCATGTAGAGAGACATGATGACTGGTGATTTTTATAGAGTGAGCTCTAATATATCTTCTAGCCAAGCGTAACCCCCCTATAAGATATGTTGGATCTAAATGTCAATGAATATCTGACACCCAACTCCTGCATGAAGAGAAAATTGATTATATTTATTATATTGATTTTTGCGATAGTTCCCCTTTGATGGTAGTTAATGTTATGTGACTGCACACACCCTGTAGAAAATGAATGTGTTCCCTCCCATACAGGACACAGTATCGGACTCTCCGGCAAGCAATCATTGACATGGTTTTAGCAACAGAAATGACCAGGCATTTTGAGCATGTCAACAAGTTTGTCAACAGCATCAACAAACCCATAGCAGCCGAAGACAGCAATTCCAACGTAAGACACAGGTCTTGGGTATTTGGACCTACAATATGGGGAAACTTATTGTTCTGCTGGCAGTTTATATGTGGCGGAATGAAAGTCAGTCTTTTCTCCGAGCAGAAGGATAATATTCCTGCTCAGGTCATATTGCCACGGTATTGAAAAATATATTAGGAATGCACTGAATCTATCATTTTTGGATCCAGGTTAATACCGAATCCAACAATAAAAAAATCACAATGTGCAACCTATTGTAACCCTAATGCTGGATTTGATGAATCCCTAAAAAATTATAGACAGAAGCTACCATATGTACCTCTGTAGACCCCTGTTGTACAATAGGGACCTTTATAAAAAGTATGGGACAAGGTGTCAAGTTGTAACATTTATATCGGTACAAATATATTTTGGCACATCAGTTGTTTCACCTGGGTGCATTCAACTCCCAAGCTGCTTCCAAGCCAACTGGCATACACAAGCTTCAAACAGGAAGGAAGCACACCAATACATACCAGCAATGCCTTTACAACATTTATTCAGCAGAATTGTAGTGCAAGTTTTCTGGTCCCTGAAAGCTTGTGCCACATTTCTGGCCGGTATGTATTGGTGTATTTGCTCCCTGTTGAGTCAAGTTGTAAAATGTCATTACTGAAGCCTGGGATATTATAAGATGTAGTAAGGCAATTTAGTTATAGAATATCAAGTCATAGGTAGGTTGACTGTGGAGTTTGGGCAGATCAGGTGCTGGGTTTGGGTGTTCCAGGGTCATGGATCAGTTCCAAGCTGGGTAGAGATCACATGTTATCAGTGTTCTGTAGCTTTAAAGGACAAGGAAAGGCTTCCTCAGCTTTCAGCGTCTATACAAAGTAAATCCCCTGTACAAGTAAACCGCTAACTTGTTTTCTATCCAAAGCCTACCGCTTTCTGTAATTCTTAATTGATTCTGCTAAAAGAGCCACAGCCCTTTATTACAGTATTTTTCATGCAATGATGATCAACCTGACTGGCATTGCTGATCTACCTGCCTATGTTACAGAGTGAGGGCAGTGATTTCGAGTGTTCCACCGACATAAGGAATTCTCCAGAAACCCGGATTCTCATCAAACGCATGATGATCAAATGCGCTGATGTAGCCAATCCATGCCGCCCCTTGAACTTGTGTATAGAGTGGGCCGGAAGGATCTCTGAGGAGTATTTTGCACAGGTACGTTACTCTTCCTTTATTCTTCAGGATGGAACATCTGAAGTGGGAATGTACCATAGTATTTCCATTTGTTCCAGTGTTTTATTCAGCATAAGATGTGTGTAGTTTCCCAATAGCTGCTTAGTGACAAGTCAACGCCTTTGTTTTGCAGACAGATGAAGAGAAGAGACAGGGATTGCCAGTTGTGATGCCAGTGTTTGACCGAAACACCTGCAGTATACCCAAGTCTCAGATATCATTCATAGACTATTTTATTACAGACATGTTTGATGCGTGGGATGGTAAGTTGGCCTTTTCTCTCTCTCTTTATGATTCACATTAAATATGTTGTACCTGTTTATTCAAGGTGATACTAACAATTTATGGTCATGGGACACGTTTTTTCCTCCTGTGAAAAAATGTCCAGCTGTGCCACCATAAGTACATGCCTATTTTTAGGGGGTTGTGGGTGCACTCCAAGGCTAAGTTAAAATGTATTTAAATACAATTGAAGTGCTACTGATTTGGCCAATAAATCAATGCACATTCCCTGGTCCCCTGTCTCACAAGTAATTCAGTTTATATGCAAGTGCATGTGTTTACAAAAACAGGGGTTTTTAGTTACAAAGTTATGATGATAAAGTTGATAAGCCCCCATACCACGTCAAGGTAAACCTCGTATTGTGGTCCTTAACTTGTTTACTTTTAGTCATAGTATAAAAGGCTTGTAACTCACTGCATAGTAGCATTACGGTCATAGTATAAACAGGCCAAAACACATGAGAAACAGCCCCACGTGTGATGACCTTTGTACTTATAGTGGAAAAGGGCAGCTTGGAATTGTCCAGCTTTTATCATTTTGTTGGCTGACTGTTCACAGTACCACACGGCCAGGGGACTGGATATTAGTCTTCTTACAGCGGGATGTTTTAAGTGGGATAACCAGTCCACAGGCCTCCGGTTGGAGAATAAGAGGCCTATAATTATATATGAGCGAACTCTAATTGAAATTGTAAACTCTAGTTATACATTTGACTTGAAGCCATTTTGGTCATACCTATTCTTTAAAAGACAAGGAAAGGCAAAAAAAATAAATCTCATTTTTACTTTCTTTAATTAAAAAGAAACCTCCAATATACTTTAACTAAAAATGTCTAACGTTTTTATAATAAACCTGACTGTATGCAGTGAAATTCTCCCTTCATTTACTTCTGTGGATAGGAATTGTTAGACGTTCCCTCAGGGAAACAATCATACTTATGAACAGCAGGGGGAGCCTCTGCCTTACTTCTCAGCCATGCAGAACTCAATCAGCTTTGTTTGTTTCCCTGTTTTGAGAATTTATGACGATCCCTAAGCAACCCAGGCCACACTGAGCATGTGCATAGTCTTGGTCTTGCAAAGATGTATAACAAAGTTACAAGATGACAGCCCCCTGTGGCCAACTTTGAAAGCATAAATCATTTGTTTGATTAGGCTTGTGGTGCAGTAAGTTCATGTTTATGTTTAGTTTACAAGATACAGCATTTCTACCCTTATTCTATTTTACACTTTCCTTGTCCTTTAAAGATATAAATAGATCTGTCTTAATACAGAGTATGACATTTTACAGGGTTTTTGCAGGGTCTTCAAATGTCTAAAAATGTCAAACTAATTTTCACTTCAGCCTGTTTATGTTATCTTTAGACATATGCAATGTGTCATACTATCATGTTCTGGGTGTGTTCTGCTTGTGAGTTGATAGTACCAATATACAAGTGCATTTGTGTTCTGTAGTTGGTTGTTGCACATGGGGCAGTTTTTGGAATATTAGATAGTATATGTGTGCTTTGAAAATGGTTGAAGAGGCCCATGCAGTTCCTTGTTGGCCAATGAGCACCACTCATTAGGATCCATCATCTGGGCCAGTTGTCTACTGTCTTACAGACCAGACTACAGAGACTTGTTGAGCGGTAAATGGGAAATCCTGTTGCCTTAAAGGACAAGGAAAGTTAAACTAAAGAAGTAGCTAGATATGTTGTACATTATATTTTGTGTTCCAGCCCAAGGCAACCACAGCCCTTTAGCAGTAAAGATCTGTGTCTCCCCAGTAGATGCCCCAGTAGCTCCCCATCTTCTTTTCTGCTGATTCACTGATTCACATGCTCTGTGCTGCTGTCACTTACTGAGCTTAGGGACCCACTCACAATATACAGTACACATAAAATAGAAATATAGTCACAATATAAGGCTTATTAGTCATTAATACAGATAATTACTACATGGCAGCACAGAAACCAGTGCAATTAGCATCAGAATTTTATAATCAGCCCTGTAGCATCAGCTTATATTACAGACCAACCTCATTTTCTGCTGGATAATTAGTGACGATCCCTAAGCTTAGCTTCTCAACAGCTGCTCAGAGCCCACTGAGCATGTGAGTGTCACAGACACTTTCCAAGATGGTGACCCCCTGTGACAAGTTTGAAGTCCTGGATCATTGCTGCTATTGACAAGCTGAAACTTTAGGCTGCTGCATAAAACATGGCATTTTTAGGCCTATTCATTTTTAGGGTTTAGTTCTTCTTTAAAGGGGCTGTTCACCTTTGAGTTAACATTTAGTATGATGTAGAGAGAGATATTCTGAGACAATATGCAATTTGGATTTCTTTTTTTATTTGTGATTTTTTAATAATTTAGCTTTTTATTCAGCAGCTCTCCAATTTTCAATGTCAGCAGCCTGGTTTCTAGGGTCCAAATTACACTAGCAACCATGCATTGATCTAAGTAAGGAACTGGACTATGAATAGAAAGATGAGTAATAAAAAGTAGCATTAACAAACCATTTGTAGGTTTAAGAGCATTTGTTTTTTAGATGGGATCAGTGACCCCCATTTGAATGCTGGAAAGTGTAAGACAACGAAGGCAAGTCATTCAAAAGCCTTAAAAAAATAAATAAAGGAGACCAATTGAAATGTCGCTTAGAATTAGCCATTCTGTAACATAGTAAAAGTGAACTCAAAGGTGAACTACCCATTTAAAGCTTCACAGGGTCTGTTTAATATGAAAATCAAATAAAATATTTTCAAAAATGAAAATAAAGCTTCACAGGGTTCTTGTTAATGACAAGAAGGGATTTCCACAGTGTGAATAATTCCTTTTTTTTTTTATTTCAGCCTTCGCCCATTTGCCCAACCTCATCCTACATCTGACGGAGAATTACAAGTACTGGAAATCTTTGGACGAGTTAAAGTGCAATAGTCTCAGGTGTTCGTCGGACTGAAACAAGAAAGAGCTGAAACCCAACAGTGACCTCCTCGACCAGCCTGCACTGTGAATTATTCCCTAATGAAAGTAACACAGATAAAGGGGAAGTGCGCCCGCTCAACCCTGGATTTATTTAGTGCGTATGTACCGGCAACGGATGTGACGGCATCAACGGCGAATACGAGGGGAACTTATACCGACGTAACTTATGGAAGGCCAGTTTCTTTTTATGATCATTTGAAAATGGAACATCTTTTCATATTTAGTATCCAGAAGTCAAAGACATAAGACTAATTGAATGCAGTGTAAATGCATTTATCACATGGGGCTATAGACTACTAATCAACCAAGGAAATGTGAGGGCGGGCGATTTTCGGCCAACGTTGTCCAGCCAGATGTAGTGCCAGGCCTTGCCTGAGAATAGAGAGTAGACCTGTTTCCTCGTTGCACTTTAGATTTTCTAAATCTGCATAATACACGGGTCTGCGCCTGTGCATGCAGCGCCCACTGTACACAGATTTCTATTTTATTTCAAGCTATTGTACAGAAGTAGACGACGACATGTTAAGGGATTCTATGTACATAATCCTGAATACTGTGGAGAAATACGGAGCGGGAATCCTTCTTATTGGAAGCTGTTTTGCGCTGCTAATATTTATAGCTTTGTCTATGGTTCGATTGTTTTCTGCTGCTAAACCAGAAACACACTCATATTCCAAGAAGCCAAATGTAGTTACACTTTACCCCTAACAAGAGAGCACAGTGAAAAGGGCAAACACCTATATAGGAGAAGCCATGGATATTCCCATATATTCTCCCCCTCTCATTGCACGTATAGTGTTAAGGGCTAAACATATTACTAGCTAACGTGAGTTTCTAAATTATTTCATTAACAAACATGAATCTTAAAGGGATACTGTCATGGGAAAACATGTTTTTTTCAAAATGTATCAGTTAATAGTGCTGCTCCAGTAGACTTCTGCACTGAAATCCATTTCTCAAAAGAGCAAACAGATTTGTTTATATTCAGTCTTGAAATCTGACATGGGGCTAGACATTTTGTCAATTTCCCAGCTGCCCCTGTCATGTGACTTGTGCCAGCACTTTAGGAGGGAACTGCTTTCTGGCAGGCTGTTGTTTTTCCTTCTCAGTGTAACTGAAGGAGTCACAGGTTTTTACTATTGAGTTCTGTTCTCAGATCTGCCAGACAGCTGTTATCTTGTGTTCAGGTGGCCATACACAGAGAGATCCGCTCGTTTGGTGGCGATATTGGGGTGATCCAATCGTGGGCCCTAGGGCCCAACGATAGGATCATAATTGAGGCTATAAGGGTGGTTGGATCGCGGGACCGCATCCACGAACAGATTCGGCCGTGATCCGACTGGATTTTTAGTCCCAACCAATCGACACGTGGCCGTCTTTCAGCCAGATATCGATTGGTAAAGCCCGTGTATGGCCACCTTTAGGGAGCTGTTATCTGGTTACCTTCCCATTGTTCTGTTGTTAGGCTGCTGGGGGGAGAAAGGAGGGGGTGGTGTCACTATTGACTATATAGACATATATGCCCCATGTCAGATTTCAAAATCAAATATAAAAATTATCTGTTTGCTCTTTTGAGAAATGGATTTCAGTGCAGAATTCTGCTGGAGTAGCACTATTAACTATTAAAAATAATTTTTTCTCATGACAATATCCCTTTAAATGTTACTGCGGGCTAGAGATTTCTCTGTAAAATAGTTTTGGGTCTTTACAATCAAAGGTGATTTTGCCCATCCAGCAGTTCATATTTTAAATCTCTCCCGAGGGAAGCACCAATGGTAGCTACCGATATTGTTATGTCAAAGTGACTCAATAGAGGGTGATTCCAAGGACACTGACACTGTAGCTTTCAGCCATGTTCTTCATGTCCACTGTGTTCCTTTGCTATTGAGCAGGTGTGTGTGCCCAAATTACGGATGCACTGAATCCAGGATTTGGTTCTGAGTTTTGGACAGGATTCGGCCTCTTCTGCGTGGCCGAATTGAATCCTAATTTGCATATGTAAATTAGGAGCGGGGAGGGAAATCATGTGACTTTTTGTCACAAAACAAGGAAGTAAAAAATGTTTTCCCCTTCCCAAGCCTAATTTACATATGCAAATTAATGTTTGGTATTCAGCCAAATCCAAATAGTGGATGTGCTGCATCCCTAGCACAGATACATACTCTTATTGCATGTATCCACAAAACCTGATGTATCTGCACAACTGAAGTGAAACATAGTACAGTGAGCACAAGCGCCCATAGTAGTACACACAGCTCTTTATTTAGATCAGGGACCATCCTCAGTGTCGGACTGGAAAAAACCCGGTGGGCCCCGACAGTCATGTGTCACCGCCGGCCCAGACCCCCCTCTCCCCTTACTAGTTTAAAAATAAAAACTGGGCGCCTAGTGCTCACACGCAGTGGTAAGTGCCACCTGACGCTCATGTGCAGTGATGCGAGGTGACATGCAGTGCCATCAGCGCCCGGCGGCGCCACTGTTATAGGTGAGGGGGGTGAGAGGGGGTCTCGGCAGGGGTTCCTGGATGCAGTCCCGGTGGGCTCCAGGCCCCCCAGTCCGACCCTGCCCACCCATGTCATCAGATTTCAGTGCTCCCCTTAATTGTTTGTGTGTGATGTCACAAGCGTTATGTGTTATGTCACTTACACCAATGAGTGCCAAAAATGTGCTCCTAACTCCTTACACACACCCCCAGCTTTGCTGCTGGATTTAAACACATGTCTCCAGAGGCAGCTGTGGAGAGTTTATTTTATTACAAACAAAAAGGAAATGAATTTGTTATCTAGGCGCCAGAGGAGCACCCTTTAAAGCTGCCACCCTAAGCACAGGCCTTCAGGTGCCTATATATATATATATATATATATATATATATATAAATATAATATACAGCCTTGCACACACACATAGTCACACAAACACAAGTGTTGCTGATCCTAAGGACCAGCACTGAGTACCTTGTCTGATCACAATATTTCACTGTGTGTTTCCTATAACTTCCAGATATGATGAGCAGTGACTCTGGGATGTGGCTGGTAACACTTGGATTATGAAACGCCATGTATGTGCCAAAGCCACGTTTAACTGCATTGAATCACATTGTGATATGCCATACATGGGTCACTGCTGACTCTGCACCTTATTGTATTACGCAGAGAGCCCTTCTAGTGGAATGGCCGGATATTTAAAGGCGATCTATTGCGAAAATGAAAATTGTATATAAGCTTCATCATTGTGAAATAAGAAACTTTCTAAATACAATCAATTAAATATTCTGTATTGTTTGTGAAATACTCAAGTTTATCTTCACTGTCCCTCTCTCGGCATCTGTTTCTCTTCATTCTGACAGCTTGATCCAATATATCTTATAGAGGGGCTCATTTTTTTTTATTTGAATGAGCTCTAATTCATCTGCTAGGAAAGGAGCCCCCCTATAAGATATATTGGATCTAACTGTCAGTGAATATCTGACACCCAACTGCTGCATGAAGACAGAATGAAGAGAAACAGATGCTGAGAGAGGGATAGTGAAATAATAGTGAAAATAAACTTGAGCATTTCATAAATGATGTAGAATATTTGATTGTGTTTAGAAAGTTTCGTATTTCAATATGAGGAAGCTTATATTACATTTTCATTTTCGCTATGGTTCCCCTTTAACAAAGACATTACAAAATCCCTTTGGGCGAGGCTCTCCTCCTTTTCCAACACTTTCCCTTGGCTCCCTTGTTTTGTATGTAAAGTTCCTATAACATAAACCAATGGGACCTTTATATCCATAGATTTCCTAAACTTCACTCACCCCCCAAAGCACAAGACATATTTGTCTGCTCCTCACATGGTCACTACAGGTATGGGACCTCTTATCCAGAATGCTTATCAGTGAGGGTGATAGAAGACTGTACAGCACTATAGTGACACTGTATATGTGTATATACACTCACACCAACACCCTGTATACACACACCAATACATGCTACAGTTGTGCTCATAAGTTTACATACCCTGGCAGAATGTATGATTTCTTAACCAATTTTCAGAGAATATGAATGATAACACAAAAA
>CM044431.1:204702548-204771839 GCA_024363595.1 Xenopus borealis
TAGAGTCTGCACTTGAATTACTGAGCTGCCAGACTCAAACACCAGAGACACCAACATTCACTTTGGGAAGGTAGGGGGTATATCTTTTTTTTCCACAGTGGTGGAGCAAGAAAGGTTGTATCCTAAACGAAAATTGGCTACATGGGAACATGTTCTGTGTCCCCTTATGAGTAATCAAATCACTTCCATAAATTAAAGTTCTTAAAGGACAAGGAAAGGCAAAAAAATAAAATCCCATTTTACTTTCTTTAATGAAAAAGAAATCTATCTCCAATATACTGTAATTAAAACATGTCTAATGTTTTTATAATAAACCTGACTGTATGCAGTGAAATTCTCCCTTCATTTACTTCTGTGGATAGGAATTGTCAGACGGTCCCTCAGGGGAACAATCATACTTATGAACATCAGGGGGAACCCCCGCCTTAATTCCCAGCCATGCAGAACTCAAGCAGCTTTGTTTGTTTCCCTGTTTTGATAAAGTTTAAGCAGCCCAGATCACACTGAGCATGTGCACAGTCTTGGTCTTGCAAAGATGTATAACAAAATTACAAGATGACAGCCCCCTGTGGCCAACTTTGAAAGCATAAATCATTTGTTTGATTAGGCTTGTGGTGCAGTAAGTTCATGTTTATGTTTAGTATACAAGATACAGCATTTCTACCCTTATTCTATTTTACAATTTACTTCCCCTTTAATAAAGACAGGAGAGTTAATATAATGCCCTACACATGAGCCCACTGTAAAATGAATGTTCCATATGTTATGAAATGTCTGCAGAAAACTGGTTACCCACAAAGTTTAAGTTAGGCAATCCCACTTCAAAAAGGAAAAGTCGCAAGCGTTTTTTTAAACTCTAATGCATTTTTGGCGCACAGGATATGATGTAAGTGACATAAGACTGAGGCAGATCACGCTTCTTTTTAGCACTTCGCCTGGTCTGAGGTGGCAAAGTCAACTCTGGAGAAAGTGGTAACTTTCAATAAAATTACCATTTTACTGAATTTGCAGAGTATCACTCGTTTTCCAGTGTGAAAATACGCGATAAGGGTGCAAAACTGCTCTAGCAACAGTCTGGTTCACAAGTGTATAGTAGGGTCGAAAAAGAACAAAAAATGGCGGCACTCCAAGTAAAACAAATAGGAATTTATTCCATCAAGGAAGGATCCATTATACCTTACGCGTTTCGGGTGAAAACTCCCTTAATCATAGGCTCAGGGCCCACTGGAACTGCTGTCCAGGCCCCCCCCCCCCCCCCCCCCCCCCAATGTGGAGCCCACACTGGCGCAGAGCAGCATGAGTGCAATTTGTTTTTGTTTTTTTAAATGAAGAGGTGGAAGGGGGTCTGGCCCGGTGGGAGGCCCATAAAAGTCAGGGGCCCACTGGATTTTTTTCCCAGTGTCTTGCTGGGCCAGTCTGACCCCGAGTGTACGTCTGGTAGTGAATTGTCGATGTCCCTGCAAATGTAGTTTTTTGGCGAATTTTCGCCAGTGACAGCCAATTCGCCCTTTAATAAATATGCCAATTAGTTTCTTGAAGATCTTATGGTGTATGGCAGGTAAGTTATTAAAGTGATCCCTCTTTTAAAAGCATATATATATAGTGTTTAATACTATTTACATTGCATAGAATGTATTCTACTATTTAAAATTATATCCGTAAAGCAATAATTTTTTTCCCCTTTAATAATGGTGTGGGAGCCAGCAGACCACAGTGCTAGTCCTTTTAGGCAGTTGTTACTATTCAAACCCTCTCTCCTGCTGTGAAGGCTCCGCTTTTGCCATTACGCCTGCTTTCGTGCTATTCTCACATCCACCACTAGGCGGAGCATGGAAGCATTTTTACCAGTGCAGACGCTTTCTGAATTTATTTTGATTTATAATGCTGAAACCTTCTCCAGCCTTCAGGGAATTCAGAAATCACACTCCCAACGGGCAACACAAGAGCCCTATGAATTGCTCCTTCTGCAGATCAAACTTACTTCTGGCATTCTGATTAATTACAGCAATATGCTTCCTTGTGTATCTTTGCACAATTCCATGAGAAGTCAGTTATACCTGCAGTAATTCACACGGAAAGTAATTGAAGGTATTTTCAGAAACTGTTGCCTGCAGGGAGTGACATTTCTTGAAGGGCCCATCTGTCTCTGCCCTTAAAGTGAATGAAAGACAGTTCTGTCCATTTCTCCAGAAGGTGTCCCTAGGGCAGAAGCCCCCAGTCCAACCCTGTGGAGCAGGTCCGGACTGAGAATTAAAATAGGCCCTGGCATTTCAGGTACACAGAGGCCCAATCAGCCCACATAGAGGCCCAAACAGCCCCCACCAGCCCACTAAATACTGACTTTCTATGGGACCTTATAGCAGCCCCTCTGGCATTTGCCCTAACCTACAGATTGCCAGTCCAGGCCTGCTGTGGAGGCACTATCAGTTCAGGCAACTAATTAGTTACTTACCATTGTTCTGTTGCTATGCTACTAGGGGAGCAGCACAGCAGTAGAGACAGCGGTTTATCAGAGCACAAACCACATGGCTGAGGGCACTTGGGAAAGTAAGGAAATGGTCCCATATCAAAATTAAGCTGCTCTTCTGAAAAATGGATTTCCAGACAGGATTCAGCTGGAGGAGCAATAATAATGGACGCAGTTTGAGAAATAAAACATCTCCCTGTGACAGTATCCCTTTAACAGAAATTTCATGAAGCATGGGAGATTTCTTGGGCCAAGAAGAATGTATTGATTTTCTGGGGAAGACCTTCAAATAACTCACCCACACGGCAGTACCGGGTCATAACCAATGTTTATTGAGATGATTAGCAAGGAGTTCTGTGGCACCCACTGTTATTCACTTCCATATTAAAGGAAAAGTAATGTTAAACTATCAGATAATGAAGAAACTGTGTATATTTGAATGAATAAATAATACAGATTTCTACATACAACTCCTCACCCACTGCCATTCCAATATACATATAATAATATAATAATTCAATGATGGGCACCACAGGGTTCATTCAGATCCAAATCTCAAAATCCCTCAGACCAAACTGAGATTTTCAGTTCTAGAAATATCCAGGGGGCACAGGTCCTCCAGTAGAGTAATTCTAAGGGGCAGATTTACTAAATTCGTGTGAAGGATTCCAATAGTCTCTATTCGATGCAAATTAAGTATTTTCACATCGAATAGATCGAATAAATATTTATTCAATCGCTCGACTATTCGCCAGTCGAAGAACTTGCCCTTTAAAATTTTATTTGACTGCCTACTTCACCAGATTGAAGTCTTTTGCCGAATTTCAATCGTACGATCGAACTCTTCGCACGTTCGATTCGTATGATTTTGGCGAATATTCAAACGTTTTTTTCTGTGACTTTTCGTAGAATCGTTTGATCGTATGATTCTGGCGAATAGTCGAAAAACGCTCAAAACCGGCGAATATTTTACTGGATAGTTGAATATTTATTCGCCAATTATTTGGCGCTCGAATTGCCGAGGGCTAAAAGCCCTTGACAATTCAAGGCTTAGTAAATCTGCCCCTAAGAGTGCAATGGTGAATATTATAGTGGATATTTGTGTTTAATATGTGCAGGTCGACTAAAGGCAAACAACACCCGACCCTAACATGGTGAGCTCCCCTGTCTATTTACCTGCCCAGCTGTGATGTCACAGAAAGGGGTGGAGCATGCTGGCACAAGTATATAAGAAGGCAGAAAGGGGCAGTAGAAGGTCATGGGATGAACACAGGCTAAAGCTCAGCCCAAGAACAGAGGGGGGGAGTCGACCTGAACCTGCCCACGCATCATTAGTATGATGTCATAGAAACACAGCGAGTGATGAAAAGGCTGAATTTGACTATTTATGATTCAATCTGTAACAAAATAAACACAAAACAGGAATTCTGTTATTTGGATTTTTTCCTCCTGGAAACGTGATAATGGTCAATTAAGAATGAATGAAGTCAGACAAGTCTGACAATAGAGCAAAGCAACCTGGGATATTGCCCGTGCCAGGCAAACATTATTGTGCCACTGCTTTCACTCACCTCTTCACAAATGATCCCTGAAATTCAAACATTTACTTAGGGGAGAAATGCTGCACATTATGGTTTGGGATTCCATACTAGCCCCAGGCAACCACAGTCAATGGGGCTATACTCACGCAACTCAAACAGCTTTGTTTTTTGATCATTTATGACGATCCCTAAGCAGCACAGACCATACTGAGCATGTGCAGTGCCAGTGTCAGACAAAGATGTATAACAAAGTTACAAGATGACAGCCCCCTGTGGCCAACTTTGAAAGCATAAATCATTTGTTTGATTAGGCTTGTGGTGCAGTAAGTTCATGTTTATGTTTAGTATACAAAATACAGCATTTCTAGCCTTATTCTATTTTACACTTTCCTTGCCCTTTAAGGGTTGAGGTGGCAACCCTGTGTGTGGCCCTTTATTTAGTTGAGGGCTGTATCTGAACCCCCTGGCATCTTGTGATGACTCTTATCTTACATAATCTTGTTATGTAGATCTTATACCCCTTTATAAAATTCACCAAATGTCCTGAATTTGGATAACAAAAAGGGTGGGGGCATAACAGAATGTGGGAGGGGTTTTATACATAAATGTGGAGGAGAGTCTAAAATGTGAGTATTTTTACGTTTAAAGGAACAGTAACAACCAAAAAGTGAAAGTGTAATATAAATGTAATGCCAAACATGGCATGTTCCATTTTACCTGCGTTCAGCGTCTATGTGAGTGTAGCCTCATTGACAATAATTCAGTGCGTCTATTCCTGCAGCTGAACACAAGAAAGTGCAACACAGGGAAGCGCAGGTATAAACGCCTGTTTGTAAGAGCCCTTTAGCAGTAAAGATCTGTGTCTCCCCAGTAGATGCCCCAGTAGCTCCCCATCTTCTTTTCTGCTGATTCACTGATTCACATGCTCTGTGCTGCTGTCACTTACTGAGGTTAGGGACCCACTCACAATATACACTACACATAGAATAGAAATATAGTCACAATATAAGGCTGATTAGTCATTATTACAGATAATTACTACATGGCAGCACAGAAACCAGTGCAATTAGCATCAGAATTTAATAATCAGCCCTGTAGCATCAGCTTATATTACAGACCAACCTGCAGGATAATTAGTGACAACCCCTAAGCTTAAAGGAAAACTATACCCCAAAATGAATACTTGAGCATCAGATAGTTTATATCAAATTAAGGGACATATTAAAGAATCTTACCAAACTGGAATATATATTTAAGTAAATATTGCCCTTTTACATCTCTTGCCTTGAACCCCCATTTGTGATGGTCTGTGTGCTGCCTCAGAGATCACCTGACCAGAAATATTTCAACTCTAACTGTAACAGGAAGAAGTGTGGAAGCAAAAGACACAACTCTGTCTGTTAATTGGCTCATGTGACCTAACTTTATAGATTGTTTGGTATGTTTGTGTGCACCGTTGGATCCTAGGATCCCAGGAGGCCGTCCTTATTTTTTAAAATGGCTATTTTCTATTTATGATTACCCAATGGCACATGCTACTAAAAAGTGTATTATCATGAAAATGGTTTATTTACATGAAGCAGGGTTTTACATATGAGTTGTTTTATGCAATATCTGTTTATAGAGACCTACATTGTGTGAGAGGTATAGTTTTTCTTCTGAACAGTTGCCCACAGCCCAATGAGCAAGTCTAGTGTCAATGACAGTCACAATATGGTGAGCTTTTGGGCACAATTGTTGTGGTTGTAGAGACTTTAAGAAAATTTAAGCTGGTGCGTTAAATTGTTTATGTATACAGCCAATAAATATATATAATACACAAAAGCCGTAAATATCTTGTAAATTATATCCTTATAAACGGTGAGTTCTGATGTCATCAGTTATAAACAGTGAGTTCTGATGTCATTTCTGTCACATGACTCACTGAAACTTGTGTATTATAATAAATAAAGTACCCCCAGTTGCAAAATATGAGGATATCAGAAGTTACCTTGGAGTTCCATGACCTGTATAAAAACACTCAGCCTTCAGCCTCGTGTTTTGATATGGTCATGAAACTCCTCGGTAACTTATAATATCCTTATATTTTACAAGAGGGGGGTACTTTATTCACTATATAATGCACAAACGCCATGAATATCTTGTAAATTATATCCTTATAAACGGTGAGTAGTGATGTCATCAGTTATAAACAGCGAGTAGTGATGTCATTTCTGTCACATGACTCCCTGAAACTTGTGTATTATAATAAATACAGTATCCATTGTTGGAAAATATGAGGATATTAAAAGTTACCTCGGAGTTCCATGTCCTGTATAAAAACACTCGGCCTTCGACCTTGTGCTTTTATACGGTCATGAAACTCCTCGGTAACTTATAATATCCTTACAATTTACAACAGGGGCTACTTTATTCACTATTACTTGTAATAGAAGGGTTTAGCAGCTTTAGCAGAGCAGGTTGAAGTACAAAGCAGAACAGTGAAAACACAAGAGCATGTGTATAGTTATAAAGACAATACAATAAATACGCACAATAGCCCCGTAGCTTTACGTGAGATCAGGGAAACACATGCAAATCCTTTGCACCAATAACACAACCTTCACTTATGGCAATTGTAGCACAAGGGGAGAGGAGTCTAGGGACAGACTAGGGTACATGTCAGGTTGTTTAGGAAAGGGGAGAGGAGTCTAGGGACATACTAGGGTACATGTCAGGTTGTTTAGGAAAGGGGAGAGGAGTCTAGGGACATACTAGGGTACATGTCAGGTTGTTTAGGATTGTTGCCAAAGAATAATAGTTGACGCAGTATTCATTTACCACCAGATTTGGAATTAAAATGGTAAAACTAGGCGTATGAATGTCATATAGTAGCAGCTCTGAATAGCATGACAAGGCCTGGGATACACACTGCAAATGCGGCAGAGCTGAGAGACGCCCAGCCTACACCATATGAATCAGAAATAAATATTACCAGCACCACAAACAGCGGGGACGTCAGTCAGGAGCTGCAGCTGTAGCCGAGCCCTTCTTCCTATCCCAAACTTTTTTGTAAAGTGTTTCTATAACGGCCTTATGTCTCCCTGCTACAAATGGGGTATTGCCAGCTTTCTAGGACATTATGGCCTCATCCTTAAAGGAGCAGTAACATCAAAAAATGAAATTGTTTTAAAGTAATAAAAATATAAAGCAGTGTTGCCCTGCACTGATAAAACTGCAGTGTTTGCTTCAGATGCACTACTATTGTTTATATAAATAAGCTGCTGTGTAGCCATGGGGGCAGCCATTCAAAGGAGAAAAGGCTCAAGTTACACAGCAGATAGCAGATAAGCTCTGTAGAACATAATGTTATCTGTTATCCATTACTTATCCTGTGCCATATAGCTGTTTTCCAATCTCCACCATTGCTACTTAGCAGCTTGTTTATATGAACTATAGTAGTGTTTCTGAAGCAAACAGATCAGTTTTACCAGTGCAGGGCAACACTACATGATATTTTCTTTACTTGTGTTACTGTTCCTTTAAAGGGGAACTATCGAGAAAATGAAAATGTAAAATAAGCTTCCTCATACTGAAATAAGAAACTTATCAATTATTCTGTACTGTTTCTGAAATAATCAAGTTTATCTTCACTATCCCTCTCTCAGCATCTGTTTCTCCTCATTCTGTCTTCATTCAGGAATTGGGTGCCATATAATCATGAAAAGTTAGATCCAATATATCTTATATGGGGCTCCTTTTGCCTAGAAGATATATTAGAGCTCACTCTATTAAAATCACCAGACATCATGTCTCTCTACATGCAGGATTTGTACAGAAGGCAGTTATTTTGTTTGTACTGGAATCAGTTATTTGAGTGAGCTCTAATGCATCTGCTTGGAAAGGGAGCCCCCTATAAGATATATTGGATCTAACTGTCAATGAATATCTGACACCCAACTGCTGCATGAAGAAAGAATGAAGAGAAACAGATGCTGAGAGAGGAAACGTGAATATAAACTTGATTATTTTAGAAACGATACAGAATTGATTGTATTTAGAAAGTTTCTTATTTCAGTATGAGGAAACATATATTACATTTTCATGATAGTTCCCCTTTAATTGTAGGTGAACGTGGCCTGAGATGCTGCCAGCAATGAGCCAGGACTCTTGACAGGCAATTAATCTTTCTGCCACTGTCTCTTCCATCTAAGTCCATTATGAAACAGTCTTCAGGCAAGATGCACACTTAGCACTAAAACCATTGCCTGATTTGCTCTGTGTAGGGCGGCCAACCTCTGGAGATTCAGAAATCCACTACTACAGGGAACTTTGATAGTATTACACCTGATGTCAGGATTAATGGACAGAGATTACTAGTGCACTCTAAACAAGGCTCTTCTATGTGTGTATTAGGCAAGACAATTAAATACTGGCACCAGGGAAATACAAGGCAACATAAAGAAATGCTAAAATAAAAAATAAAACTTTTTTTATACAAATAAAACCTTCATTGTAAGAGCAGCACAATGCAATCAGTGGCGGTCCTTCAGTCCCAAGCTTAAAACGTAAATCTGATCATCTAAAAATGATGTTTTGATTGGCCAGTGTCTCTGATAATATTTACACCTGGTGAATACTGTAATACTGCAGTGACCTTCATCCTGTTGCTCTCCAGTTACTATGGACAAGCAATTCCCAACACAATGAGCTTGCTGGGAGGCGCTGGGGTTATGGAGAAGCACAGTGTGAAAGCTGCTGCCAATGTAAACCATAAAAGCAAGATCCCCAAGCAAGTCACTCAGTTAAGGGAAAACTTTGGGTTCAGGTCACCATTTTCCTCAAGCTTCTGAAAGAGCATCAAGCTACGCAGCCTAGACTCGCGATGTCCTTCCTTCCATATAATGATAAGATGGTCAGCAGAGCAGGTTACCAGGCCGTGATCTTTAAAATAAAGAAACATCTAAAAAAAAAAAAAAAAAAACTTAGTACTGGTAAACACTTAACAAAACCACACTCACCAAATTGCTTGATTGCCGGATATAGGGAATACATATACTAAACAGCGCCAGGTTCCATGCCTCCAAACCAGGGGATTTCGCAAGACCACAGATTGCCATAAACTATATGATATTAAACAACAACTTCAAAAAGTCATTTGTTTGTCGCCCATGGTATGTGACTAAATGGACTACTTGCCTGACCTATATCTGGCCTAAGAATCACTAGATATTTATTGGGAAGATTAGGAAATGAGGCAAGGACAACAACAGCCTGTTGATATGGGTGAATAGGTTCATGTTTACATGGAAGTTCATTCAATAACTAATCAAAGTGATCCCTACTGGACATCTTTGCATGGAAAATGTTATAAAACCCATTAGGCTTTATGAAGGAATACTGCAATTTGAACAAAGAATATTTTCAAATTGTTAATCAATTTTTCTCAGGTAGAAAAGCCTTTAATGAAGTGCACTCTCCCATGATTCAAAGGCAAAGTGCATCCCCCCCCCCGCCCCCCCATGATTCACAGGGAAAGTGTGCTCTCCCATGATTCACAGGGAAAGTGTGCTCTCCCATGATTCACAGGGAAAGTACGATCTCCCATGAGACACAGGGAAAGCGCATTCTCCCAGGAGTCACAGGGAAAGCGCATTCTCCCATGAGTCACAGGGAAAGTACGATCTCCCATGAGACACAGGGAAAGCGCATTCTCCCATGAGACACAGGGAAAGCGCATTCTCCCATGAGTCACAGGGAAAATGCGCTCTCTCATGATTCACAGGGAAAGTTGCATTCTCCCCATGTCTCACAGGGAAAATCCTATGATTTACAGGGAAATTTCATTCTCTCATGAGTCACAACAAAAGGGGATGGCTTGAGCATGTTTCATATATGACACCTGTATAAAACCTCTTAACAACAGATGCATATTATAATGCAGCACTATAAAATACCCAAAGGGACACATATACAGAGACATGGAAGTCTGTCACACCTGCACAGATCCTGAATGGCCAATCAAATTCCCTATCAGCTCCAGTGTTGCTATAATCCCAGTATCCTGTGTTTTCTTCACTGTGTGACTGGATTGCTTGGCAGCTTTTCCAAACCCCCACATACTAAAGAAGCCTGTGCAAAAGGAAAATAAAATGAAGAGCTTGATTAGAACTGATTATATATATAAGTGGTCTTTATAGTTTTTTATTGATACAGATATTCCTGTTATTGGAAAGTTAAAAGTATTCTGACAATTTTTATGGTGTAGTTTTTATTTCTAAATTACACTACTTATACTGCAAATAATTCACTCTACAATATAAAATGTAATTCATGAACCAGCAAATGTAGTTGTTATATTGGTGTGTAGGTGCCATATCAGGTAATTTTGCACGGTCAAGTGTTTTCAGAAAGAGACAGCACTTTAGGATGGAACGGCTTTCTGGCAGGCTGTTGTTTCTCCTACTCAAAGTTACCTGAATGTGTTGCAGTGGGACATGGGTTTTACTATTGAGTGCTGTTCTTAGATCTACCAGGCAGCTGTTATCTTGTGTTAGGGAGCTGTTATCTGGTTACCTTCCCATTGTTCTGTTGTTAGGCTGCTGGGGGGGGGCAATATCACTCCAACTTGCAGTACAGCAGTAAAGAGTGACTGAAGTCACAAGTCACATGACTGGGGTCAGCTGGAAAACTGACAATAGGTCTAGCCCCATGTGAGATTCCAAAACAAAATGGATTTCAGTGCAGAATTCTGCTGGAGCAGCACAATTAACTGAGGCGTTCTGAGTATCTATTAGCTGTAATTCTAAAGCAACTGGAGTTGCAAAGTCACCTTGAAAATGTTTACCACCACCTGAGCAGCTTTGAAAGCCAACATGGTCGCAATGCACAAATGGTGCTCTGTATTTTGGCAGGAAATACATGATAGAGTGCTTGACACAACCAGCACATTGGGGAGAGGCAGCAACATAATTTTATTAACAGGAATGTATCAGAGTCCACCATGTTACTTGCACATACTGTACCTGCTGGCACGGACTCTGCTTGAAGTGGCTTGGAGCGCAATTCCCAAATACGAACACTGCCGTCCTCTGAGCAGGAAACAAGCTGCCTATAGAATGAGACAAATATAAAGTCATTGTTCAAGTGGTGCAGTTTAGTCTTGCACCATATTAGCTTCATTCTATTATTACTATTATTTAGATCAGCAGTGTGCCTGGACTGATACACTGTCACATAATTGAGCAAAAAATACCCTTTCCCCCCCCCAGATAGCAAGTTGGTTTTTTATTTATTTGAGAAAGAAAACACATGATTTAATAATGCATTTTTCGGTACTTCTGAAACTAATTTCGCCTGTGTTCTCCTCCCCTAATTAGGCGTATCCTGTTCTGTTCTATCCAATCATTATGCTGAAATATCAAACTTCAAATTTCAAACTATGTTTAAAACAAAACACTGGGTATTAATAAATGAAGTGGCAAAGACGCAAAAATAAAAAAGGTGGTTGTTAGCACATGGGCCCCTAACTAGTATAAGAATACAATGGAGAACTTAGTTTTGGGAATATGGATTACGTGTCTTTCTCACGCAGTACAACTACAGTTTATATTATGTGAATGAAAATACAGGTATGGGTCCTGTTATCCAGAATGCTCAGGACCAGGGGTTTTCCAGATAATGGATCTTTCCATAATTTGGATCTTTATACCTTAAGCCTACTAGAAAATCATGTAAACATTAAATAAACAATAGGCTGGTTTTGCTTCCAATAAGGATTAATTATATCTTAATTTGGATCAAGTACAAGCTAATGTTTTATTATTACAGAGAAAAGGGAAATCATGTTGAAAATTTTGGATTATAATGGAGTCTACAGGAGATAGCCTTTCCGTAATTTGGAGCTTTCTGGATAATGGGTTTCCAGATAATGGATCCCATACCTGTACTATTAAAAAAAGCATAAAACTTGCAACACTTAAATAAAAAAAAAATGGCACCAGGTCTTTAATGAAAAACAAATCTATCGCCAATATACTTTCATTAAAACATGTGTAACGTTTTTATAAGAAACCTGACTGTATGCAGTGAAATTCTCCCTTCATTTACTTCTGTGCATAGGAATATTCAGAAGGTCCCTCAGGGAAACAATCATACTTATGAACAGCAGAGGGAGCCCCCGCCTTACTTCCCAGCCATGCAGAACTCAAGCAGCTTTGTTTGTTTCCCTGCTTTGATCATTTATGATGATCCCTAAGCAGCCAAGACCACACTGAGCATGTGCACAGTCTTGGTCTTGCAAAGATGTATAATAAAGTTACAAGATGACAGCCCCCTGTGGCCAACTTTGAAAGCATAAATCATTTGTTTGATTAGGCTTGTGGTGCAATAAGTTTATGTTTATGTTTAGTTTACAAAATACAGCATTTCTAGCCTTATTCTATTTTACACTTTCCTTGTCATAGGTGTAGGGTTAGCACATTGTATTAATCAGACAGACCTGTGCCTATATATTTGAAGGCAATAATTTTGCCATAGCTGAAGGGCCCTGAGCTTCCCTTTCCTTCTTTAATACACCCCAACAAATTATCATTCCAGTAAACAAATATCAACAATGGAACCGGACATTTTTCTAGAGCTAAACTCCATACTGCAAGATGCAAAATGACAGTACCCATTGGGAAGTTTTGCGATGTGCTGGATGCTGGAGTCATGGGCTCTCTTCTGATAAGCAATCACTCGCTTCACCTGCAGGTTATACACGTACAGGCCTCTCCCCACTGCAGCGAAAACATTCTGCACATAAAGATCAACATTCAATCATTAAAAAGGATTTTGACCAATATAAGGTAACTGGGGCCCAATGAAAACGTCCGGCAAATCATATTTTCAGGCATTGTGGATTAATTGGGGTGTACGGTGAGGGTGTGCCCATTATAACTTCCCATAGAAAGTATAAAATAGAGGTCAGTCTTTCTCTGAACAAGAGAGTAGTAGAACTAGGTGCCCCCCACTAGCTTGTCCATTTATACACACAACTCATGTGTTTGTGAGAAATCTGTCACTGCTGTGTTCCCCATACTGAAAATACTGTGAGATTTAAATAAAAGTCCCTTGTCTGAAATTCAGAGTAAAACTTGTATTGTACAGCAAACAACATGTGCCCCAGTTCTGAGCAGAACACAGGAGTTCCCAAACTGTGAAACTGGCCTCTTGAGGGGATCAAACCATTAGAAGGGGGACCTCATATGAAAGATAATTAGGATAACATTTGGGGGTGAATGCATATTTGGATACAGCTGAAAATACAGAAGAGTGGGATTTATGACAATGTTTAAAGTTAGCAGAAACAAAAAAAAGTCTGAAGGATGTTCTACAGAAATTAGGGATGTACCGAATCAGCTACTTTGGATTCGTCTGAACCCCCCAAATCCTTTGCAAGCCAATGTAAATTAGGGGTTGGAAGGGGAAAACATTTTTTACTTCCTTGTTTTGTGACAAGAAAGTCACGCAATTTTAATCCCCACCTCTAATTTGCATATGCAAATTAGAATTCAGATTCGGTTCAGCCAGGCAGAAGGATTTGGCAGAATCTGAATCCTGCTGAAAAAGGCTGAATACTGGATCCCTAACAGAAATTAGTCAAACATTTATTTTGGAGGAAACTATGTGTAATATATCTATACATAGTAAAAAAACAAAAACGAGAGACCGCTCAAGCTCACCTCCACTGCTCCCTACCGCCAAGTGCTCAGCCTCCAGTGTCCATATATATACATATACATACACACACTAGGGGGAATATAATATCGTTTGCAATATGAATAAAGGTTTGCAAAGTTTGCCTTTGTGAAAACTTTGCCACTCACGTGACAGTACAATATCGATTGTGAATTTTATTGTTTGAGATAATGTGCAGCGTATGTAATAAAACTTCTTAATGAAAAAGTTGTTACGTTTGCACCAAAAGCTTAAGCCACATTCAAGCAGGTCTTAAAGGTTCGCAATGCGCAATTAAGATTTGCAATGCAATAAAAGCCTAATGAAGAATATCACATTGCAACATGCAAATTTTTATTTGCAAATGTTTCCTCTTTGTGAATTTTATTACATTTTCCCCAGAGATTTTTAAGTGGCACAGAACCAAGGACCATCTTTTGCATTATTTTCCAAAGTCAAGTTCAGCAACTTCTCTAGACTCTAGATGAGA
The DNA here is from genome assembly GCA_024363595.1 of Xenopus borealis. NCBI lineage: Eukaryota > Metazoa > Chordata > Amphibia > Anura > Pipidae > Xenopus > Xenopus borealis. The sequence goes on from CM044431.1 coordinate 204,716,746, forward strand.
TTCAAATTCACCTACTTCTTCATCAGATGCAAGATGTTGAACGGAAATCTCTTCTGGGCTCAGCAGTAATTTAATTTCCTGCGGTGCATCTTGTGGGGATAAGATCTCAGAGAAGTTCCTCTCCACTGCCTTATATGTCCAGTCCACAGCATCCCACACAATCAGCTCCCCAGCATGGGAACCACTCACAAAGGTTAGATCTGCAGCACAGATTCCAAGATTACTCATTGTCCCCACTTCAAGACATTGTTATTATGCCCATCAATGTATTTATTACATACATATTATTTCATTTTGGACTTGTGTGCTGTGACATTATATATATATATATATATATATATATATATATATATATATATATATATATATGTTATTGGTGCAATTACATGTTATACATATCAACATTTTAGAAAAAGGCATTCATGGTTTTTATCTCTACACCCAGAACAGCAGGAACAGGTTTGCTTTGCTAGTTGACCGACCATTAACTTAGCAATTCAGATGGACATGTTGGTTGCTCTTATCAAGAGAAAGCTGTGATGGACATACTGTATGTTTTAATCAATGTCCCATATATATTACACCCTACAGCAATTATCCTCAACCAGTTGCTCGGGATAGAGATGTTGCTCCCCAACCCCTTGGATGTTGCTCCCAGTGGCCTCAATGCTTTTTTGAATTCCAGGCTTGGAGACAAGTTTTTGTTTCATAAAATCCAGATGTACTACCAAACAGAGGCTCCTGTAGGCTGCCGGCCATATAGAGGCTACAAAATAACCAATCACAGCCATTATTTGGCACCTCCCAGGAACTTTTTTCATGCTTGTGTTGCTCCCCAACTCTTTTTACATTTGAATGTGGCTCACGGTGAAAGAAGTTGCGGACCCCTGCACTACAGACTTCTTGACATGGCCATTGTGTGTGTGGCCAACTCTACTGATTCACCCGGGCTCCTGTGAGAGTATCTCATATTTTCTAACTGGCAGGGTTTAGGGCATAAGTAAAAATGATTCTTACCATTGACAGTTATCAATGAGCGAATGATATCTTGGTGAACAGACAGGCACCTAACTTCAGACACATCCCACGGATCACTCTCTCCTCTGGCAACACTAAGTTTAAAGATCACTGTCAAATAAAAGATTAAGGTTACAAAGAACACATACACTCGACACTTGGAAATACACCACTGCACAATTATTCTGCTGATTTCAGTGAGTAAGGGTATGGGCAGACAAGAAGATTTGGGGAGATTTAGTCGCCAGGCGACCAATCGCCTCTTCTGCCTGGCGACAATCTCCCCGAACTGCCTTCTTCCTGCCTTCCATGCGCTTCAATGAGGAATTACCTCTACTAATTCAGAACTTCAAGCGACTTCTGTAATCGAAGCACTGCGAATGAATTATCACAGGCGATTCCTCATTGAAGCTCACGGAAGGCAGGAAGAAGGCAGTAGGGGGGAGATAGTCCACGGGCGGAAGAGGCGATTAGTTGCCTGGCAACCAAATCTCCCTGAATCTGCTTGTCTGTCCCTACCGTAAATGTGGAGATGAACACTACTTCCTGGTAGCTCTAGGCAACACAAACATCATGAGGATACAGCCATCACTGCTGGGACACTAAGTAGCAATATTTAATACTTTCAGACTAGTACTTTCAGACTACAACACAAACACAGTTAAAATAGTAAATAGTAACTTACTCAAATCTTTGCCAATGGCGGCAGCCACACAGTTTTTGGGTAGTTCAGTCAAAGTGCTGATACCTTTGGGAGGAAGGGGGGGAATAATCAATATATATTTATTGTAGGAGTCCAAGCAAACAATGAAATTCAAAGAATTTTTGTGCACATAATTGTAAAACATAGCTTTAAATTAAAGGGGAACTATCGCAAAAATTTAAATTGAATATAAGCATCATATTAAAATAAGTAACTTTCTAAATCCAAACAAATATTCTGCATTTTTTCTGAAATAATCAAGTTTATGTTCACAATCTCTCTCTCAGCATCTGTTTCTCTTTATTCTGTCTTCATGCAGAAGTTGGGTGACAGATATTCACTGACCATTAGATCCAATATATCTTATATCTCTTTCTTAGTAGATGAATTAGAGTTCACTCAAACAATTCTAGTACAAACAAAATCTAACAAAATAACAAATCCTGCACAAATCCTGCATGTAGAGAGACATGATGTCTGGTGATTTTAATACAGTGAGCTCTAATACATCTTCTAGGCAAAAGAACCCCCCCAAAAGATATATTGGATCTAACTGTCAATTAATATCTGACACCCAGCTCCTGCATAAAGACAGAATGAAGAGAAACAGATGCAGAGAGAGAGGGAAAGTGAAGATAAACTTAATTATTTCAAAAACGGTACAGAACTTTTAATTGCTTAATTTTAGAAAAATTATCATTTCATTATGCTGAAGCTTATATAAAATTTTCATGATACTTCCCCTTTAATAATTACTAAAATGATCTAACCTCATGCTGCTAATACACTGGTCTCAGAAATCAGGCTCACCTCCATCCACAAAATAGCCTGTCTCACATAGAAGTGTAAAATCTCTGTTCCACACTCGCAACTCATTGCCTCCAGACAGCCACACGTCCAGACTCTGAAGAACTAGAAGCGCCTGCACAAAACAAAATACAAAAGCACTTGTTAAAATCAAAAGTCTAATCCAGTGTGGTTATTTGTGCTGACACAGACAAAATGTGTATACATTTGGGAAGGGGGTGGAAGTAATTGAATCCCTTGTAATAAACTTGCTCATCACATCTTATTCTGGAGGCAAGTACAGGTATGGGACCAGTTATCCAGGATACCTTGGACCTGGGGTTATCTGGATAACGAATCTTTCCATAATTTGGATCTTCATACCTTCAGTATACTAGGAAATCATGTAAACATTAACTAAACCCAATAGGGAGGTTTTGCTTCCAGAAAGGATTAATTATATCTTAGTCTGGATCAAGTACAAACTACTATTTTATACTGATAAAAAAGGAAATCCTTTTTAAATATTTGGATTATTTCAACAAAATGGAGTCTTTGGAAGCCTCTCTGTAATTTGGGGCTTCCGGATAACAGGTTTCCAGATAACTGATCCTATACCTGTATTTTGTTTTGCCTTATAGGTTACCTTACAGTGAGTTAACACTTGAACAGGAAGCTCTGTAGTTTTAATTAATTCCTACTGGAGACAAAAGCAGCCTATTGTGTTTATTTAATATTAAAATATTTTTTTGTAGACTTAAGGAATGGTGATCCAAATTATGGAAAGATCCCTTTATCCAGAAAACCCCAGATTCTGCACATTCCGGATAATAGGCCCCATACTTGTACTGCACTTTTCTATACTGGTGCTTTGTATGTTTGCATTTATTCACACGGCAAGGGACATCCAGGTTGCCATTTTTCTAAATATTCTCCTTTTCTAATTTCTGCTCATATATATAATTTCCAATATACAGAGAAGCAGCATTCTAAGCACACATCACCTGATAATCCCTTCGATTAAAAAGCATAATTTTAATAATGGCTGAAAAAGGGCAAAAGAGATACTTTCATAAAAGAAGAAAGCGCATTGATAAAAGAGGCAAATACCTTTACAGTGGACTGGAAATCGGACGCCTTCTGCACTTGCTGTGCACTATCACAATCCCAGGCCTGACTTGTGTTGTCAAGAAATCTATTAGAAGCTTCACAAAGGACAGAAATCCTTCTGTATAATTTTCCATACATGTATGGGGGCCCACCAATGTGACTTAGAGCCATTTATTAGGATATTTATGTATTATGCCAATGCCAACTTGGATAGAAATGTTAGTGGCTGTGCAACAATTCCAATCTGATCTGTCAGAGGTGTGGTACATCTTAAAGGAACAGTTCAGTGTAAAAATAAAAACTGGGTAAATAGCTGTGCAAAATAAAAATGTGTCTAATATAGTTAGTTAGGTAAAAATGTAATGTATAAAGGCTGGAGTGACTGGATATCTAACATAACAGAACACTACTTCCTGCTTTTCAGCTCTCTAACTCTGAGTTAGTCGGCGACTTAAAGGGGGGCCACATAGGACACAACTGTTCAGTGAGTTTACAAATGATCCTCAGCATTCAGCTAACATTCAAAAGCAACAGTTGTGGCCCCACTTAAGTCACTGATTGGCTACTGCCTGATAACCAATCAGTGAAAACCAAGAGAGCTACAAAGCAGTACGCAGTGCTCTGGCTATTATGTTAGACAGCCAGTCTTTATACATAACATTTTTGGCTAACTAACAATATTTATTTATTTTGCACAGCCTATCTATTAACCTAGTTTTTATTTTGTAATTCCATTATGAGTGGTATTACATATTTTAAGTCTAACCAGGCTAACAGTGAACATCTGCTGACATTCTTTTAGTTTTTACAAAATTTTAATGCGACTAAATCTATCCGAATCTTAGTGTATGTCACTACCCTAAAGAGTGACTGAAGTTTATTAAGCACAAGTTACATGACTGGGGGCTCCTGGGCAACTGACAATATGTCTAGCCCCATGTCAGATTTCAAAATTAAATATAAAAAATCAGTTTGTTCTTTTGAAAAACAGATTTCAGTTCAGAAGTCTGCTGGAACAGCACTATTAACTGATGTGTTTTGAAAAAACATGTATTCCCATGACAGTATCACTTTAAGGTTATGCACATTACATTATTTCTCTACAAGCTCAGGATCCAAGCATCTAGAAAAACTGCACACTGAAATTAATGTCTATATTCTTTCTGCTTAGCTGCAGGTACTCAAGGATACAATAACTGTTTTATCAGCGGAAGCAGTCAAAATTATTTCTGTCTTTCCATGGAGACTGTCTGATGCTCCCCAGACAACCACAGCTGTGATCTTCTGTGTATGTCCATGCAGCTCACACAGTATATCTCCTGTCTGGGCAAGAAAAATACCTTGTTAAAAACATTTGGTTTTAAAATTGTATTAATTATTAAAAAAGAACCCCATTTTGAAAACCATGTAAATACAGGTAAACCGGTAAAAGAATTACAATATTAAATCACCCTGAGGATCATTGACAGACACTGATTGGTTGATATGGTTTACTACATACAGCAAACTCTCCCAATGCCAATATTTAGGCACCACTATTTCCTAACAGAAGTTGTTCTCATCTAAATGGATTTAAACAAAAATTCACCCACACAGGCATATGAGCCACATATCATTGGCGGTCATGTACTTATATTAAGGCTACGTGAGAAATCTGATCTAGACCTATACCTAAAGTTCCAGATCTTTACCCAATTTGGCCATCCACACGCTGGGCTGAATGGAACCATCCAACTGTTTGATCCCTGAGCCAACAAAAAAGATAATTGGGGCATACTGAGACTGGTTGGGAGAGGAACACATCAGCATCCAGTTGGGGTCCTCGTCTGATAGGTTTATTTTATCTGCCAGATACTGATCAAGCAATCCAAAGGGAACCATACACAGGCCAATAAGCTACAGAAGCATATATTTGTATGTTTATGTATTTGTCTATATCAGAGCTGTCCAACCCCCCTCTTCTGTGCCCCCCTACCTGCTGTGCTTGTTTACCTTGTGTAAGATTTAAATCGTATCACCACAGAGATTAACTGGCCCCTGCACCTCAAATTCAGACTAATCCCCTATATATTGTTCAAATAAAACAACTGAATCCCCGATTCAGGATTTCTCCCAAAAGCCAGCAAGGTCCTATATATTGTTCACATCTAGGATCCCCCTGCATTGTTCACACTTGTAATACTTCAATTGTTCACACCCTTAAACTCTGTACTGTTCACACCTAAGACCCAGACTGAAACTGCCCACACCTTCTTCAAAATGCTAATGAGGCACCAGCACTGTGTCACTGTATGTAGTACATTTTTTTTGGTGTGATACCACAAACAATTAATTTGGACATGGTCTTGTGGTAACATGGGTGTGGTTTAAAGTGGGTGTGTTTTAAAAACAGGGAGTGGTGAAACTGGCTTCCATTATCGGCCCTCCACTATGTAGGCCAGAAAAATTTCGGCCCTCGGTAACACAGAATACTGGTCTATATAAATATACATGAGCCATGAATATCCTGTAAATTACAAACTTCTAAATGGTGTTTACTGATGTCATCAATTGTTATCTGTGATTAGTGATGCAATTTGTCATTTTGTGAGGACTGCCTGAAATTTGTGCAGTATGAAAAATAATCACCGATGTAGGCTTGTAACTTTATCTGCTCATGGAACTCCTTGCAGACTTATAATATACTTTGACTCCTCTTCTTTGCGATCGCAAACACGCACACATTATATATAAATATATTATATATATATATATATATATATATACACTCCCACAAATATCCGCTCAATAGCCACTGCATTTATTATATCCATCCATGCTTTTTTTCTCAAGCTTTTTTAATCTAACAGTTACATACCTGAACATCCCATATATAGACTGATCCATCATCACAAGCAGATGCAAACCTAATGTAATTGGATAGGGAAAAAAAATAGATACAGAGTTACTGGAAACAGGAAACTGCATGATTCACAAATATGTTGATCTATGGGGAGGAATGTTGATTTCAAATGTTAAAATTAAAGGGGTTGTCCACCTTCAAACAACTAGTTGATTTCAGATAGATCACCAGAAATAATGACTTTTTCCAATTACTGTCTATTTTCTATTTGTAACCATTTTTCTAATATTGAAGTGTAAAGTGTCATTTTTCATCTTCTAAAGCAGCTCTGGGAGGGGGGGGTCGCCGATCCCCCCAACTGTTCTAAACTGATACATTTAGTGGATACATTTCTTATCTTTGTCCCTGCTGAGCAGAATCTCTGGGTTTCATTACAGGCAGCTGTTAGAATTGATACAATAGTTGCTAATACTCCAGAGATGTTGCTGTGGAATGTATCAATTAAATGCTGCAAAATTATAAAAGTTTAGCATCTGCACCTGAATTACTGAGCTGTCAGACAAACACCAGAGACACCAACATTCAACTTTACACTTAGATTTTGTAAAAACAGTAAAAAATAAATAACAGAAAGTAATTGAAAAAAGTCTTTAGTTATGGGGAACAATCTGAAAATCCACTAAACAGAAAAAAGTTTTTGGAAGGTGAACAACCCCTTTAAAGAGGTTGCTCACATTTGAGTTAACCTTTTAGTATGATATAGGGTAGAGGGTGATATTCTGAAACAATTTGAAATTGGCTTTCATTTTTTTTCCATAATTTTTTGAGCTATTTAGCTTTTTATTCAGCAGCTCTCCGGTTTGCAATTTCAGAAATGTGGTTGCTAGGGTCCAAATTACTAGGCATTGATTTGAGACTGAAATATGAATAGGGGAGACCTGAATGGAAAGCTGAGTAATACAATGTAGCAATAACAAAATGTGTAGCCTTACAAGAAGAAAGAAGAAAAAGGCAAATAAGAAAAAGTCTAAAAAATTATGAAGATCAGTGAGAAAAGTTGTTTTGAATTCTGCTGGAGCAGCACTATTAACTGATGTGTTTTGAAAAAAACGTTTTCCCTTTAAATAAAGGAAAAAAAAACACAAACAAATGTAAAATGGAGATCAAATGCTACTAGAATATCAATATCTACATTATACTAAGGGGCAGAGTCATCAAGGGTCGAAGTGAAAATTCAAATTTAAAAAATTAGAATTTCAAGCAATTTTTGTGTTCGATTCAAATTTGTAAACTATTCGAAAATTCAAATTTTGAAATGTATTATGTACATTCTCTTTAAATATTCAACCAACCATTCGCCATCTAAAACTTGCCGACTTGCTGTTTTAGCCTATGGGGAACCACCTAGAACCTATTTGTCGTCAATTGGTGGACTTTGAAAATTCAAAGTCTTTCTTTGGGAAAAACTTTGAATCGAATTCAATCGAATGCACTATTACTTTGATTCGTACAATTCGAATCTAATACGTACCTATTGGATCTAAAACGGAACTATTCGAACGAAGAAAAAAACCTACAAATTTATTTGGTTGGTCGTTTTGAATTTGAAGTTTTCGAAATTTGACCCTTAATAAATCTGCCGCTAAACGTAAATTTAAAGGTGACCCACCCCTTCATTGCACCCTACATACAGGTTTATACAACCTGAGACTTGCATTAGTTAGACATGTATGGTGTTAGATGAAGGGTAGGTATGAGAGAAATCAAGTAAAGTAACCATAAATTTAAATGTAAAATAATCCTGAGAAATAGATTGCAGTGTACCACTATAAACTACTTTACAGACAGCCACTACTTATCCTATAGAATGCCAGCTCATTGATTGGATTATCCCTGGCCTAATTCATCTGGGGCCTTTAATTCCAGGTCAATTCTCTTTGATTAAAGGAGGCAGTATTGGGGCTTTAGGAGAAATGCTCAGAGAATCTTTTCAGTTCTCTCCAATGGAGAGTCAGGTTTCCTCAGGGAATGGGACTGCTTTTATTATAACCCCCTTTCTACTTCTATTAAAACAAGAAATGCTGCTGATGATATGAAATTGTCGCTGAAGCCGCATCTCCTAATGCGTTCTCTCTTCCCTATTGATTTGCTTGTTTGCCGGTGGATTGACAGGTGCGAGCGAAAAGAACACAGGTCTCGATATTTTGAATTTTCCTTCGGACACCGCCATCATTTATATTGATCTTTTAAGCCTTTGTAATTGCTTTTGCTTTTGGAAAACAGCAATTCTCAAAACTAACTCTGCAGTTTTCAACAGGGGGATGGGAATGAATCTCTTTTTGTTTGTCAAAGTCCACTTTTGTCAAGGTTACAGCAATAACCCAGGCAAGTGAATTTACTCCATTGGTGGATTTGATGCTTGGAAAGCTGGATATGTTTCCTAAACACACTCTTATCAAGAAAAACAACACATTGTGCTCCAAATGTAAGCAGAATCAATCTTAAGGTGGCCATACATGGTGAGATCCGCTCGTTTGGCGATGTTGCCAAATGAGCGGATCTCTCCCCAATTTGCCCAGATATCAGGCTGATACGATCGTGGGCCCTACGAACAGATGCGGCTGCAATCTGACAGGATTTTTAGTCCCGTCCGATCGACATCTGGACAACTTTCGGCCAGATATCGATTGGTTAAGCCCGTTGGAGGGCCCCACGCTCGGGCCGATAAGCTGCCGACTTAAAGTGGAACCGTCACCCCAAAAAAATATTCAAAATCATATTTTATCAAGTTAGTCAAGCAAAATGAACATTAATTACACTATATAAATTATTTTAATCTTGTTTCCTTCAGTCTGGGAATTCATAATTCTAGCAAGCAGGCAGGAGCCATTTTGTAAACACTGTTATTAAGGCAAACCTTGCATCATCTCAGAATCTTGTTTGTGCACCAAAACGGAGGAACCGATGACTATCCCCATGTCCTGGCTACACAATTAAATGGTTAAGAGAACTGGGGGAATGTGTGGGGAGCAGTGGCATCTAGGAAGTGCTGAATGGAAAGTGAAAGTAATTATCTGCCTAAGGCATAGAGGAGGGGCAGACAATATTTGATTGACAGCTGAGATTTTTAAATGAGCTTAAAACAGCTATGAATGGTTTGATAAAAATTTTAAATTGGATTTCATGTTTAATTTGAAAAGGACTTTTATTATACAGATTTTTGTGTCTGGGTGACGGGTCCACATTAATCTGTCGGCAGCTTTTATCGGCCCGTGTATGGCCACCTTTAGATGAGTAAGGTGTCGGTTCACTAGTGATTTTCTAGACCCCTTCCAGATAGCGCATAATACAAGTATTACTACTTTTATTTCAACAGAATATTTGTCCATATTTATTTGTTTGTTGTGATGTCTAATCACAAATTTAGAGGCAACTGTTACGGTAAAAAGTAAAACATAGTCCTTTTACTCACTCTATACCAACAGATGAAAAAAAGAGTTGGGGAGCAACACAAACATGAAAAATATTCCTGGGTGGTGCCAAACAAGGTCTGTGATTGGCTATTGGTAGCCCCTATGTGGACTGGCAGCCGACAGGACACTCTGTTTGGCAATGCACATGGTTTTTATGCAACCAAGACTTGCCTCTAAGCCTGAAATTCAAAAATAAGCACCTGATTTGAGACCAATGAGAGCAACATCCAAGGGGTTGGGGAGCAACATGTTGCTTACGAGCTACTGGTTGGGGTTCACTGATGTAGATATATTATATATATAGATGTGATATTCTGAGACCATTTACAGTTGGTGTGGTGGGTGAGTTTCAGCAATCTGATTTCTGGGGTCTTATTTACCATAGCAGTTGATTGAGAGACTAGAAGATAAATAGAAGTGGCCTAAATAGAAAGAGAAGTAATAAAAAGTAACAACAGATAAAACTGTAGCCTCGAAGAGCAAGAATTTTTTGGCTGCTGCAGTAAGTGAACACAATTTTAGTCAAAAGAAGGTGGTGACTAAAACGACTATATAAAATGCAGACCAACTGATATGTTACTCAGAACAGGCCATTCTGTTACATACTTAAAGTAAGCTTAAAGGTTTTCATTTAATAATTTTGTGGAAATCCATGAATGGCCCTGTTTATCTTCCCGGTTAACCATTCTATTCTACAGCTTACCTTGTATCTCAAACATGTATAAACATAAACTCTAGAATTGCCTAGGGCACGGCTCATGGGCATTAAGTCCCCCATTCTGGTGCATACACAAAATTTTGGGGTGATATAAAATTTGTCTTAATGACAGTGTCAACAAAATGGCTGCTGCCTGCTTTCTGTGATTTTGTAATTCCAAGAGTGAAGGAAACAAAATTTAAATAATAAATATAGTGTAAGTAAAGTTTATAGTGCTCAACTAACTTGATTGAAAGGCATTTGTAATTATTTCTTAGGGTGACAGGTCCCCTTTAATAGGTTTCTCAGGGAATAGCATACAACAGAGAGATCTCTCTTCCAAAAAGATAAACATATTTTATGGGTATTGACACACCATTCGAGGATTTGGCAAAATCCTCAAATCCTAGGTCTTCTACCAAAAATCTAAAAAAAAAAAAAAAAATCATGTGACTATTTCAACAGTGATAAATTGTGGATGATTTTTTTTTTTAGACTTCAGGCGTGGTGCTACACTGGTGCTACTGAATGTGCTACTAAAGCCAAGCAAACTTGATCATTAACTATTCATTAGTCAGGAGAGAATTCCATTGTCGGCAGCTTATTGCCCAGTGTATGGGGCCCTTGAGTGGGCTTCCCTGATCCATATCTGGCCGAAAGTCATTGGCCTTAAAAATCCGGTAGGATCGAGGACTGCCCAAATATGTCAAATTAGCAAAAGAGGACTCTGAGAAAAGTGGAGATTCCTCATGAAAGGCAAACATGCCTGTGGTAAGTATTGCTTACACAGAAATAAGTCTTTTGACAAGTGAATATTTCATAACACCCAATAACAAGTAACAGAAAGTCTAAACCTGTATAAACCCAACATCCAGGTTTCATTATTTATCAGTCAGGAAATGGCAATTGTCAGTGCAAAACAATATGCACAATGAACCCAGCGATGAATGAGAAGCAGAAGAAGCTGCTAGGGCCATTACGAAAGGACTGAAATGCTCACATACAAAATACAAAAAATACTCTTTGTTTTTCATTGCACATTTGGTAACCATTTTTTTTAATTGTAGCCACATAAATTCTTACCTGCACTCATCTATCTGTAAAAGGAAACGAACAATATCATTATGCCCCTGTAGCACAGAGAGTTCTGTATACGGGTTTTGTGTCTGTTCTTCCCCAATATCTACTACTGTGGATTTCTGTAAAAAAAAAAAAAAAGTACAGTTTACTATAAACACATCATTACTGAGTGCAAAACACAAGTATGAAAATATATGTGCTACACCAGGGTGTCTACATTTACCGATACTGAAACACCCCCCTCTCTGAAAAGCACTGTTTTAATGAGGTTTTTAATGTTGTTGGCAGAATTGGGAATATATAATGCATTTTAATTTATATGGCAACCTTGATTGTGTATTATAGATTAGCTATTACCCAGGGGTTAAAAGTGGAAGTGTTTCAATAATACAGTTCATCAAAATGCACAGAATCAAGTGAACATAGCTATGTAAGTATAGGCAATGGGTGACACTTTTTCCCTACACTCCTAGGTCAGAAGGGAGTGATCACTACCCAACTGTCAATGTCCAAACACAGAAATACCATTCAGTAATACCTCACATAACAGCTAGAGTAACTTTTGACCTAAGTGAGCTTAGATCTGATTTGTATTGCATTAAAAAGATTGTATTACATCAAAAAGAAATGACTGGTGTAAAAATAAATTATAAAGAATATTAGACTTTACAAGCAATTTCAATGGCCCATAGAGAGCCATGTGATCTGCAGCCCTTGACAATCATGGTCCGGATGAAAACTCTCATATTCCCAGAAAATGTCACTATATTGCTACTTTTCCCCCCATGGTTTGTATCCATTAGGGCAGCGGTCCCCAAACTTTTTTGACCCTTGGACCGGTGTAGAGCCAAGTGAAGGGGGGTAGGGGGGTCAGGAGGGGGTTGGGGGCCAGTGGCAATTGTGTTTCCAATTTGGGCACACCAAAGTCCAACTCAGCGTGCCAGTGTCCAATTCGGTATGCTGTGTTAATTGTTTGCTAGGCTTGGTGACCCAGTTCAGGACTGTTTATGGCCCAGTTCTGGCCCGCGGCCTGGCAGTTGGGGAGCCCTGCATTAGGGCTCATTTACGTCTGATACCGTATTTGCATTTTTGCAAATTTCCAGCCAATTGCAACCCCAGTCATTAAAGGTAAAACCCCAGTTATTCAAAATGTGCACCTTACATTTAAGTATGGTTACACTCAGAACTACTCAGTCCTTCCTGCATCTCAATCTATCAATCAAGTGCTGTAGCACCTATTTACTCAAGTTTGGTTGAAGCAGGGTGCTGAAGGATCCCTGAAGCTAATGACTGGTCAGGAGGTGGCAATAAATCCAGGGTTCTCTCAAGCACCTGCATCAATAGGTGTAGCACACATGCATCGAAAGAATCAGGTGCACATGTCACTCTAGTGTAGTAGTGATGTGTGGGTGAAGAAATCCTTGACCCACAACCGCATTCCCCCCTCCATTTATGCAGTCAGCCCTAACCTGCTCGATCAACGGGTATTGTGCTTGCCCATACATCACTATAGTATAGGGACAGGGAGGGGGTGAGATTTCAGGGGCAGAGTCGTGGCACTCTGGGAGATGGCTCGCCAAGAATAAAATGCAGTGCTTCAGCTTAGGTAAGTAGGCAGGGTTTGGGATGGGGCTTTGGGTGGACAGGAGATGCGCCATGGGAGGACCAACCATAAATTATAAACTTACCGGCAAATACTCTGCTAGTAAATTGGTACTACCTGTCCTGGAGGTATTTTACTGGCTAGGCCAGTGAAATACCGGTTGAGTGGGGTTGCCACCTTTTCCTATATATTTTTCTTTTTTCCATATTAATATATCCAGATGGTAACCCTACTCTAGCGTTGAACATAAAAACAACACCAACTGGTCTCGTAAAACCTTCAGTGAAATTTTGCCCAATTTACAGCACAGTTTATTAACACTGGGCAATTTTGCCCATGGGCAGTTACCTATAGCAACGAATGGTGTTGGGGGGGGGGGGCCCGGGGGGGCGACAAACTTACTGTGTTCTCTGCCCCTTGAATGTTCATTCAAGTAAGGACCATAGCTCAAATGGAAAACTGACAGTCAGAAGGTGGCTGAACCCAAATAGAGTGCAACCCCAGGCCCCTAGCAGGAATGAGAGGGACTCTAGAGGGAAAGAATGCAGTAAACACTCGCAGTCGCAGCATGGAATGTATCTTAATAAGCAACAGCTACAGGAAATACAATGTAACGATTGTTACACAGTGACATGTTGTTTTCCTCTCAAGTAAAACCTCTCTCTCCCCCCCTCATATCGTCCCTTCACACTACGCTATTCTGTATGGAATTCCCATAAGGCGCTGCGGATACCTCCACTCCATTGTGAGGTTCTCGGCTTCCCAGAAGCCATCGCAACATCGCAGCGTCCCTCTGTGTCTCCGGCCTCGGGCTCGGGATCGCCTTTCTTCGAGTAAAGCGAAAACAAAAAAATAGGAACACGCAAAATCACTTCCGCAAAGGCTCCACAATAACAAACTAGGCCCAATCTGTCATTGGCTGTCACCTAGCAACCAGCAGTACACCGGCACTACGGCGAGCGTGCCGGGCAAAAATGGAAGGCAAAATCGATAAGGTTATAGTGTACAGGGATGTCAGCTGTTCTGTGCTTCTGTTGCTTATTTTTTTCGTTTTAGAGAGAATATGATACAGGCCAGCTGAGCTTATATGTGCTATATACATTGGGAATATTCTGACTAGCTGGGTTTATCTGTAACTGTGCGCATCCCTTTGGCTGGCAGAGGATTCTGGGAGTTGTAGTATTTACATGGTCATTGGTACATTCATGTTTTTCTTTAGTGCAGGTTTATGTTTGCTACAAAATGTGTTATTGCTCTTTCCAAGCTACTAGTCAAATAATTCATTCCGGTTCCACAGCTAGGGTTTCCACCTAGCTGGTATTTTACCGGCCTGGCCGGTATTTTTGGTGGTTGATCCCAATGTTATTAATAGGAAAACCAGATAAATATATAGGAAGGCCGGTATTTTTTTCCAGAACAAGTGGCATCCCTATCAACAGCTATAGACACAAATATCCAGTCGTATGGCCGAACGATCGGATTACCACGAGGGCAATGGGCTCATGCCGCAGGGGCATTTTAGCACATAGACTACATATGTGCTAGAGCATGTAGTAAATGTTTTTAAAATGATTTCAGTGCCTTTTGAGGTATGATGGATATAAGGGCCTTTTATTATAGATGTACAACAATTACAGTTGTAACAGGGGTATGTACCAAACTTACTCTCTTGGTGTGTAGTTTGCTTCCTCAATTCTGTAGGGCTCAGTAGATCTTTCAGTGTTGAACCTAGGGTTGCCACCTGGCCGGTATTTTACCGGCCTGGCCGGTATTTTTGATGGTTGATCCCAATGTTATTAATAGGGAAAAAAGATAAATATATAGGAAGGCCGGTATTTTTTTCAAGAAAAGGTGGCAACCCTAGTTGAACCCCTTTTGTAAGCAAATTGTGGGCAGTTCTCTAAACAGATGGCCGTATTTTCCATCTGTAATAAAGGCCAGAATTGTTTGATAATTGTCTCTATTTTTTTACTTTCCTTATTGTATTTGCTAACAAATGTTAGTTTCTGAGATTTGTTGGATTTTTGACTCTGGGCTAGTAGGCTTTCTCGTGGGATTTCTCTTATCTCCTTCACTATTCCCATAAGTGTTTTGTTAGGGTAGCCTTTTTATTAAACCTTCTTGTGAGGTCAGTCGCAGCCTGTTCAAATAGTATATCAGTTGATGCAATTTTTCTAGTCCTTAGATACTGTCCTTTTGGTATGGCTTTGATAATTCTTGGGTTGTGGAAGCTATCAGTATGCAGCAGTTTGTTACGGTCTATTGGTTTACGATACAAGTTTTTAATTATTTTCCCTTCTTTAATATTTACATTCACATCTAGGAAGTTTAGTTCATACTTAGATTGGTCAGTTGTAAATTAAATTGACATATGAGCTGTATTTGCTATTGATATAATTTGGTCAAAAATTTCAATGGGGCCCTCCCAAATCACAAAGATGTCATCCACAAAACGATAATATTTTTTAGTATGTTGTAAATACGGTGGTTTTAGAAACAAGTTGGTCTCAATGTGATACATAAAGATATTTGCAAATGACAGAGCTACCGCAGATCCCATCGAGGTACCTTGGGATTGCCAGTAGAATTTATCGCCCACCTTAAAATAATTTTTCTTTAAGACAATCTCCAGGCAATATATCAAGAAATATACCAAATTATTAGGTATAGAGGTGCTGACCAACGCTTCTGCTACACATTTTATTCCCTCATCTTGTGGGATGGATGTGAATAAACTTTGTACATCTATAGTGCAATATGTGACATTGTCATTAAGTTTATCAATCCCACTTAAGCGGTTCAAGAAGTCTGTAGTATCTTTTAGACGGGTAGATAAATTCTGAACTATTTCATGTAAATACTTATCAACAAATTTTGATAATGGTTCTAAAATGGAACCCACACCAGATACAATTGGTCTGCCTGGAGGATCGATAAGCGTTTTGTGTATTTTGGGTAGAATGTATAATACTGGTGTTCTCGGATGTTCATTTATCAAATAGTCATTTATCAATGGTTCCATTATGCCACTCATCTGTCACCATTGTGATGATTAATCGCTTAATGTCCCAAACCGGGTCATGATCAATTAATGTGTAATGACCAGTGGTATCAATTTGCCGTTTGATCTCAGCATCATATTTGGTCCTGTCCATTATTACCACAGCTCCACCCTTGTTAAAATGGAAAGTGCTTGAAGTAGTAAAAAGACCCCCAAGGGGAGGAGATTGGGGAAAACTATTGCTCCAAAGAGAAGCTCGTTGGATAGGGAGACTTGAATGTGTTAAACCCAAAGGTATGAATGACCACAATAGTTTCAATTGTTTCTTGTAAAATGATCTACTTTATGTAAACAATTTTAAAAAATGCTGTAATGATACTTATTCCTTTCCTTCCTCAGGTATTAATGAACCTTCTAGCTTACTTGCATTCACGGAACTCCTGCCGTGTAAGTAAAGTAATTTAATCAATAAGCAATGTATATAGAGCCATTGATACAGGAGTTACAATTTAAAAATGCTGGTGGTCTAAATAATGCGGTATTGCTGGTTTTTTCGCTGGTAATATCTCATCAGAGATAGACCATGAAATGGTAGTTTCTCTGATATGGACTTAATAAGACTTGAAAATATGGACACAATGGATGGACTAAAAAGTGATAAACCAATGGAAATCTCACTATATGGTTGTTTGTTTATAATTGTATACACTGTCACTTTAAGAGGGAATTGAGGGAGGTTCTTGGAGTATGGAATAGGGTATATATACCCATAATACTTTGCACTATGTACACTTGATAAAGGGTTTAACCTGAAACATGTAGTGTGCTGTACACTGCTATAATAAAATAAATTTGCAGTTTATAAGGACTGTCTGAAGCTGTTTATTCCATCATTCTACATTTCCTGGATTACTGTTGGGGTTGCACCGCCTCTTGGAATATTTACAGCTACTTGAACTGCTTATAGGTTACGCTGGAGCCAAAACTCTGTTTGTGTAGTTTCTATCACAACTATTCTATCAGATGGATTAGTGGCCCTATACTTACAGTATGCCCCCAGTTAGACCATGCACCCTGGCAGATAAGAGGACTATGTGTATCACAGGGCCAAAGTGTGGCATACATGAAGAGACCAGTCTGTCTCATGCAATTAATGCTACATATCACAGTATTCTATATACAGGCTGAAGTGACTGTTCTGAGCATGGATCCTCCTGTTGCCAACATACCTACCATAAGCACAAAGGATTGGGTATATAGCAAGCAACTTTAATATTACCAACTGAAGTTGGTTAGAATTCCTGGTTCCATTCATATGCCAGTACTGGCATGCGCACTAACAGATGCAGGCATTGGTTTAGCTGTGGCTGGCTATTACTGACAACTCATTTACATTTACATATTAAAGAGAACCCTAATTTGCATGTTTAGGTGAGCAGCCCATTTACATTTTGAAGCAAGCGGCCCATCGGGCATTTGACCTTTCTGATAAGGCTTACTTAATTTTAGCCTTTCCTTCTACTTTAAAGGAGTGGTTCACCTTTAAGTTAGCTTTCAGTATGTTATAGCATGGCTAATGTTAAGCAACTTTTCATTTGGTCTTCATTTTTTCTTTTTATAGTTTTGAATTATTTGCCTTCTTCTTCTGACTCTTTCCATGTTTCAAATAAAACTCACCAACGCCATCTAAAAACAAATTCTCTGTAAATCTACTAATTACTACTATTGCTACTTTTTATTACTCATCTTTCTATTCAGGCCTCTCCTGTTCATATTCCAGTCTCTTATTCAAATCAGTGCATGGTTGCTGGGGTAATTTGAACCCTAGCAATCAGGTTGCTGAAATTGCAAACTGGAGAGCTGCTGAATAAAAAGCTAAATAACACAAAAAAATCATACTTTAATTTAAAGGTGAAAAACCTCTATAAAATCAGACACACATTAATTCCACATTGTGATAACTAGCAAATAACATAGACGTGTACTGTAGACTACTCAACTTTCTATGTAGCCATGTAGTCTGTATGTAAATACATTATTGGGTATTCTTTTCCTGCTCATGTCAATGGCTAACATTTTGCTGTGTCCCATGTTGTGTAAAACTCGCTATTTCCAGCAGGTGGCACTGTGGCCTGACATACAGAAAACCACAAAAAGAAATAATTCTATTATAGTAAAACCCCCCATTTTATGTTTTTCAGGAGACCAGGAAAACATTAGGTAAAGTCCGGGATAATGTAAAATCATGGAACCTGTTAAAGTAACTTTTTTCTTCAAGTACTGAAAGGATATAAGCACAGGAGTCTGTTTTACTTTGAGATACAATATTTACAGTGTTAATAACAATGATTGAACATTGCGGTGTTAATGTTACACTGTGGGGTATGTGCAAGACTCTCTGTCAGTCACACACACAACCTAAAGCAATAAGTGATTGGTGCAGGACTGTATAAGGGGCAGACTTATTGGCATTGACCATTCACAGGCAGAACCATGGCAAAATATACATCTGCTTAGTAATTTAAACCTCTTTATTTTTCAAATAATAACATTTATAAAGAAAAAAAAGCAGTTTTGGGAACATCAGGACAAGCTTTTGATGTAAAATCTGGGAAAACATTACTTAAAATCAGGGAAATGCACCCATTGAAATGCATTATAAATTGGTTGGACCACAAATAAATTGTAAAATGCTGGAAAACTTAAAATCAGGGGTTTCAATGTATGTTATTCTTTACAGTATAAAAAAAAGATTGTTGTGATAATATTAAAGGGGAGCTATTGCAAAAATGAAAGTTTGATATAAGCTTATGATCAGGCCTGGATTGAGAGTCAAAATAGGCCCTGGCATTTCATCTAAACAGAGGCCCATTCAGAGGCCCAAACAGCCCCCACCAGCCCACTAAATACTGAATTTCTATGGCATATTATAGCAGCCCCTCTGGCATTTGCCAGAACCCAAAGATTGCCAGTCCTGGCCTGCTTATCATACAGAAATACAAAAGGGTCATAAACTAAATATTTGCTAGTTCACTTTGCAAAATAATACAAAAGGTAAGTGGCTCCCAAGTCACAATGTTCATAGAACAGAGCATTCCTTGTCAGGTTACTTGGCATTGCCCAGTACTTTGTATGTTCCACTACCTGACCTCCTGTGTGTAGCAAAGCCACCACAGATCTGAAAGCTGATGAAAATCTTTGAGGGGTTGAAGGATTTGTCTTTGTCAAAGTATAAAACCAGTAAAAAGTACCTGACGGAATGCTCGGACATAACCCCCAAAGCTCATGAGAACTGCCAAATTTTCATGAGCTTTGGCGCATGCACAGTTGTTGCGAAAAAATTGCTCCAACTGCGCATGCGTCAATACACTGGTCTCATTCGGAAGATTACCAAAGCGGCTGAAGATGACGCCTGCGAAGTCCAATGCCTGAATCTGCACAGAGGGGTAAGTAAAATGTTAGGGGCACTTGCCTGGGGTAACACTTAGGCTGGGGGGAGGAGGAAGGGGGGTCTTTGTGGGTAGGGGGTTTTTAACGTTTTTAACAACGTTTTTAAGGGTTGAATTTTCCTTTTAGGTACTAGAGAGCAGGACAGGGCCATGTCGGATGGGTGCCCCAGGCAACCCAGAAGGCCTCATACCCCCTTCTGCTGCACACTCTTATGTGAGCAGGGGAAAATGCACACTAAACGACCATGTCACCCCCTCACCTTGTGGTGTGTGTGTGCATGGCTCTGACCCACAGCATCACCCCTCACATCATGCACAAACAGGAGCAACAATCGGCACTCTGTAGACCGGACTTGGGTAGGCAGCAGGTACGTGCCTGGCACCCCCCAAACTTTGCTCCCTAGGCATGTACCTACACTGCCTACCCCTAGTTCTGGCCCTGCTAGTGGGCCCTGGGCAAAGATCATTTGGGTCTGTCCCCTCAGCTGCCCCAAACAATCAAGAATGAGAACTTTAATATAATAATGCAGGAAATAAAGAATTCGTTTGTGCTGACTGAATTAAACATGAGGTCCAAGCACATCATCTTGGACCAACAGCTATTGGAGCAGATTAACTAAAACAATAAATAACAGATATTTGATAACAACAACAGTTTCTCTAATATAAAATTAAAGTTAATAGAAATTCAATTCTACTGAGTTCTTTCTGCTGATTAAAACGAGACGTCTGCCATGTCTAGAGGATACTCAAGTCAAACATTATAGCAAATCAAAGGCCCTGGGTAATTGTCCCTTTTGCCCATTTATTAAAATTGTCCTGCTAAATATTAGTACTTTGGAAGAGGTTCTTGGTGTAAACAAGGGTTTAGGGAAACTGCGTAGAGAAAATCAATAGTATTACTATTACTGAATTTAACTGCCTGATGTACGGAGGTAATGACTGTCATGTGGAAGCCCTTGAGAACTAATTCAGCTTGTTCCTTAATATTCTTCTCAAATATTAGCAAGAGCAAATAGATAATAGCATTCTATGAAAAGCAAATATAGTTAGAGGACAAGGCAACAAGAGAAATGAGAGAGTTTAAAGTCATCTAAAATTCTGACCATGTACAAAAACAGTGAATAGGTATAAGATTTGAGAACATTATGTTTACAAAATATTCCTATGATTACTCACCAATGTATTCAGCTTTTTTTTACTTTTATTTGGAACAGAGAACATTAAAGTCGCCTATTTATTCCTGCATGTAAAAGCTTCCCACAGGGTTGTGCCTATGTAAAAATGTTCCTTTCATTGCTTGCTGGCAGTGTATTTATAAATGTATGTAGGATGTTGCAGTATTAAATTAGCCCATAATCTCCAAAACAAAGTACTTTTACCTTCCTGCTTTTAAAGCCATTCATAAACACAAACAGTAGGGATCGGACAGAACGATTTGAGAGACTGGGCTTCAGCTGACATGGATTTGTTTTTAGAATAGAGCTATTTATATGTATTATGTTGGGTGTTGCAATTTTATTGTTTTATTTTTAGCCGTTTGCACTACACTTTGGCGAAAACAAAAGCTAAAATATATTTGTCCTGTAATATGTTTTCATTTATTAGGCATTAAGCACCATTTCAGTTTGTCCATTTAGTCTAGCTTTCCACAATTTCTTAAAAAGAAACTTGGTAACACTTGCAAGTTAACTGACCAACTCCATTAAAATAAACTCATTCTTCATCCAAAGTTCTCCAATATCGTATGGAGCAGGGAGCAAGGCAGGGCGCAGGGCTGGAGTGGAATAGGAATGGAATGGGGGGACAGGTGGGGCCAAGATGCACCCGGACAGAACAGATCCTCTAATGCCCTTCACAAGAGCCCACCCTAAAACAAATGTGCCAAGCCCCTCAAATGTCTGGAAAAAAATGTTCACACATAAATATTTAATAGTTCTGACTTTTGAAGGCAACCCCCCTTTAAAAAAGTAACAGTCGCTAGCTTTTTTTACAACTTTATTGCATTTCCAGCATACAGGATATGATGTCACTGACATAAGATTGATGAAGATGTAGCTTCTTTTATCAGTTCTCCTAGTCTGTGGTGGCGATGTAAACGCTGGCGAAAGAGGTAATGTTCAGTAAAATTCTTAGTGAATTTGCCGAATAACGACCGCTCACCAGAGCGAAAGGCGCTGGCAGTTGGGTGCGAACGCTAACAACGGTATCGTATGCTAACGAATTGTCCTCTACACCATCTTCTAATTTTCCGGGAGAGATCGGCATATTGGCGCATGTGCAGTCGACGCTATCTTATGGTCCCAAACATGCACCGAAATCCACGGAAATTGCCGAAGCGCCAGAAGAAGACCCAAACATTACTGAAGTGAAGAAGATGGCACCCGTGAACTTCGATGCCCTGAATTTGCAACAAGGGGTACGCAAAGAGTTAGGGGTATTTACCCAGGGTAACACCTAGGCTGGCGGGAACAGGGAGGGGGTCGATGTAGGGTAGGGGGGTAGGGGATTTTAATAAAAAGGGTTTGGTTCTCCTTTAAAACTTGAAGATTTGCTGGAGATCACAAGGTGGTGTGTGTAGGTGGTGTCTTCAAAATAAAAGAGGAAATTACCTCTAAGGACACCAAAGCCTACTAGAGAGAGACCTGGGGAAATTATGCATACCATTCTTAGCCATGAGATTATCCAGAGATGACGCTTTAGGTTTAGGCGGAACTAGATTTAAGGAACAAAGCAACAAAAAGACATACAGAGAAACTAGTCAAATTACATTTAGGGGCAGATTTATGAATTGTTTAATTTTGAAGTGAAAATTCGACCATGGAATTTAAGTCAAAGTGTTTTTTCGATTGAATAGGTCAGTTTTTGATCGAATTCAAATTGGTCGATTCAAACAATTTCCTAAAAAAAAATCAATTTCTCAAAATTTGCCAAAAAAGTCCATAAAGGTTATAGGAGGTCCCCCATAGGCTAAAAAAGCAATTCAGCAGGTTTAAGGTGGCGAAGGGTCAAATTCAAATTTTTAAAAAAAAGACAGTACTTTGATTTTCAAATGGTCAAATCTTTCAATTTGAATCAAAAGTCAAAGTACCCAGAAATTACTTCAAAATTCAAACTTTTTTAAATTCGAATTTTCACTTCAACCCTTGATAAATCTGCCCCTTAGAGGGTTGTTTATCAGAGGTCAAATGTTAGGATTTTTATACCTCAAATTAACTCACAACTCGATTGGTTTCTTATTTAAGAAAAAACTTGATTTTGCGAGTTTGAGTTATGAAACCCAAAAACTCAAATTAATCTAGTTCTCGTGAGAAAAAACTCAATTGCTCAAATTGATCGAGTTTTCTA
Source organism: Xenopus borealis (assembly GCA_024363595.1). Classification (NCBI taxonomy): domain Eukaryota; kingdom Metazoa; phylum Chordata; class Amphibia; order Anura; family Pipidae; genus Xenopus; species Xenopus borealis. Next base: position 204,739,855 of record CM044431.1, read on the forward strand.
ACCAAACTGTCCAGAAAAAAACCCCCAAACATGATGCAGGCTATTAGCATCTTCAAATGGTTCCAGGGATCATTGCTGTTGACTTCTACATGACCTCAACAGATTTAGATGGTGTATTTTCACATAATACAATCTTGAAAAATCAAGTTTTTTTAAAGGGATAATGTCATGGGGAAAAAAGTTTTTTTTTAAATGCATCAGTGCCGCTCAAGCAGAATTCTGCATTGAAATCATTTCTCAAAAGAGCAAACAGATTTTTGAATATTTAATTTTGAAATCTGACATGGGGCTAGATATATTGTCAATTTCCCAGCTGCCCAAAGTCATGTGACTTGTACTCTGATAAACTTCAATCACTCTTTACTGCTGTACTGCAAGTTGGAGTGATATCACCCCCCCCCCCGTAGCCTAACAACAGAACAATGGGAAGGTAACAGCTCCCTAGCACAAGATAACAGCTGCCTGGTAGATCTAAGAACAGCACTCAATAGTAAAAACCCATGTCCCACTGCAACTCCTTCAGTTACATTGAGAAGGAAAAACAGCCTGCCAGAAAGCAAAAGTTACATGACCAGGGACAGCTGGGAAACTGACAAGATGTCTAGCCCAATGTCAGATTTCAAAACTGAATATAAAAAAATCTGTTTGCTCTTTTGAGAAATGGATTCAGTGCAGAAGTCTACTGGAGCAGCACTATTAACTGATGCGTTTTGAAAAAAACATGTTTTCCCATGACAGGATCCCTTTAACCTGAGAATGTTTTGACCAAAAAATCAACTCAAAATCTCAAGTTATCATGGAAAACACAACTCGAGCCTCAACAAATAACCCCCTTAATGATAATTTGTTCTTCAGTATATCTTGACTCACTCCCTAACCCTCAAGTCATCTAAGTGCTATAATCGTTATTGGAAGATGTTTAGAAAGTTGGGGAGGTTGATAAAAACATAGTTCCTTTTGCATAAAACAGATTCTAATTTCACCAAAAATCCAGTAACAAAATGAAAAAAAGCCAGTCTCTTGTCTTGTCTCTTGTCTGTGTTTAGAACAATGGATACACTGTATATTTGCATTTATCTTTGTAAAATCATATTTTCCATTTTTAGTATAACAGTCTTTGGGTATGTATTGTTGAAAAGGTCAATAAAATTATACAAGGAGACTTTTGGAGTTGCTCAATGGCCTTTCAAGGCAGTGGAATGTGACGGCACTGAAGCAGTACTGCTGCTTTTATAATGTACTATATAAACTTTACAACGTGCACATTTTCTCCTTGTGCCTTGATATCATTTTATAGTGGAACTATAAGTGCTGTGGTAGTTTAAGGTGTGTACAGCCACTGCTCAAGATATATATGCAGAGAAAAGGTCAATTCCAGAATTTATCACAATATCGAGACATCCATACTATGCAACCTCAGGGATATGTCACATTTGTATCATTTTGTAACACACGGCTCAGTTAAATCTTGCTTATCCTGTAGACCATAAATGGTTTGGTACAATTAAAGGGGCCCTGTCACCCTAAGAAATTATTTAAAATCCTATTTTATCATGTAAGTCAAGCAAAATAAACTTTACTTACACTTTATAAATTATTTAAATCTTGTTCCCTTCAGTCTGAGAATTCGCAATCCCTGCAAGCGGGCAGTATCCATTTTGTAAACACTGTTAAGGAATGCTTTGCATTATCTAAAAATTTTATTTGTTTTGTTTCACCCACAAAACAGGATCTATGACACAACTAGACAGCTTATTATGAAATGGTAGATGGTACGTGGTAAACCAGAACTTCACAGCCATAAACACATTTATGAGTATCACTTTAAAATGCTTCCTGGCCTGAACCCCCCCCCAGACAGGCCTCAGTGGGCCTCCAGTACCACAGTACCCTCAGCCCAATATCTACTGCATACCAGACTCTCAACATTTCTTCAGCCATAACTCCAAAGCTGAAGCTTAATGTTACAGCTTTGGGCAAATTCTCTAAAGCGCAAAGCATCTAAAGCTGGTGCTGATTTGCCAGCGTGACGTCAATTCGTAACTTCGCAAATTCACTAACCCAGACTCTGGCGAATTTTTGCTAGCGAAGTAGATAGACTAGCGCAACTTCGCACCCTAACGCCAGGCGAAGTTGCGCACTGACGAAGGATCGTAATTACACAAATTCACTAAGATGACCATTTTACTGAACATTACCACTTACGCTAGACGTTACTTCGCCAGGTCAGACCTGGCGAAGTTCAATACAATAGATAGGAGTTTGAAAAAAAATGGAAAGTCCTAAAAAAAACACTGGCGTGTTTTACCTTTTGTAGGGTGATAGTCTGAAAAAGAGCGAAATTTTTTGGGGGGTTACCCTCCTTCCCCCCTTACATTTCCTAACATATGGCAACTCAACTATACAGGGGGCACATGTTTAGGGCAATAGGACAACTTTATTTATTTATTAAAGGTTTCCTGGGCTTGTGTAGTGGAATGTAGTGGCTGTAACATATACTTCTATTATACTTTAAAATTTGCTCCTTATGCAAATTAGGCATCGCTAGAGTAAATGCGCATTGCCTGGCAAAGTAACACTAGCGCAACTACACTACCGTTCACCGACCTGAGCGTAACTTCGCACTGTAGGGAATTTGCGTAGCGCTGGCGAAAATTTGCCTGGCGAAGTGCGGCAAACGTTAGCGAAGGCAACGCTAGCGCATTTTCGCCGCTTAGTGAATTTGCCCCCCCGTGTTTCTATTGTCACTTTTGCTGTCATGTGGGAGCACAGAATGTTGTATGGTGAATTCTCCAGCCACAAACCACAAAATAGAATGAGATGGAAAAAAAATAGAATGTAAATGCTAATGTAAATATACATGAATAATGTAAATATTTCTAATATACAACTTTGTCAGTCTAAATAATATACTGTTGCATTTAAAACAATTAATGTCATCTCTCAAGTGTGAAATGTTTTACTTTTGTCAAATTCTCTTTTCTACAGTGTAATATAGTGATGCTTGGAAATCACAATTCTGCTATACATGGGCAATTTAAATTTGATAATGACATTTCAAAATAATCGGTTTGCTTTGCAACACTTAAGATAAACTGTTTTTAGAGAGCCACATGGAAACATTTGTCATCATTTAAGCTATTTTCTACAACTTTGACATATCTGTCCACATTTATTAGAAGAATGTCATCTGCATATAGATAGACTTCTGCGAAGGTGCAGATATTTGGAAGGTCATTAATACAATACATGATAAAAAAGAGGGAATGGGTCCCAGGGCAAATCTTCCGAAACATTTATTTTAATTGTCCTTGTATTTAAAACAGATCAATTTACATAGTGCCTTTTCAATCAATTTGTTGGATATGAATTTTGACTGAGGGTTTTATTATTTTCTTGCGTTATTCTTAGTGCATTATTTCTGTCTATTTTTTTTTTTAAGTAAAATGGAATAAATGAATATATAATGTATGTCACTTGGTTAAATACATAAGCGGGTTGACAAAAGGGATTAGGATAAGAATATGTATGTACATGACTGAGACTGCACACACCAAGAACCCAGATCATGTACATATACATATGCTGCAACATCAACACCTATATACATGTTATTCTATATAAAATTCCACCCGCTCTGATAACATAATGCTTTTGGTGTGGCCCATTTCACATATTGGTACTGAAAGAATAAAACTATGTGTGTGCAGATTCCCCTGGAAGCCCCCCTAACTTGCCCATATCTATAGTAACTGTAGAGTTTAGTATCACAATAGCCTTTGATATTATGTCTGTCCAAGAAATCATCCAAGCCACTCTTAAAGGGATACTGTCATGGGAAAAAAATTATTTTCAAAATGCATCAATAATAGTGCTGTTCCAGAAGAATTCTGCACTGAAATCCATTTCTCAAAAGAGCAAACAGATTTTTTTATATTTCATTTTGAAATCTGACAGGGGGCTAGAAATTTTGTCAATTTCCCAGCTGTCCCAAGTCATGTGACTTGTGCTCTGATAAACTTCAATCACTCTTTACTGCAAGTTGGAGTGATATCACCCCTTCCCTTTCCCCCACCCAGCAGCCTAAGAACAGAACAATGGGAAGTTAACCAGATAACAGCTCCCTAACACAAGTTAACAGCTGCCTGGTAGATCTGAGAACAGCACTCAATAGTAAAACCCATGTCCCACTGCGTACTATTCAGTTACATTGAGAAGGAAAAACAACAGCCTGCCAGAAAGCAGTTCCCTCCTAAAGTCCTGGCACAAGTCACATGACCAGGGGCAGCTGGGAAATTGACAAAATGGCTATCCCCATGTCAGATTTCAAAACTGAATATAAAAAAATTTGTTTGTTCTTTTTGAGAAATGGATTTTCAATGCAGAAGTCTACTGGAGCAGCACTATAAACTTATGCGTTTTGAAAAGAACATGTTTTCCCATGACAGTGCATGTTTTCCCCGGCAGTGCATTCCACAACCTCACCATCCTCACTGTGAAGAACCACCTACACTGCTTCAAATGAAAGTCCTTTTCTTCTAGTCTGAAGGGGTGGCCTCTGGTGATCCTCTTTATGGGTAAAAAGGTCCCCTGATATTTGTCTATAATGTCCTCTAATGTATTTGTAAAGTGTAAACATGTCCCCTCGCAAGAGAAAACAATCCCAACCTTGACAGTCTATTTATGTTTTCCATCCACTTCAGGTAGTTTATTGAGTAGGTAAAAACAAGCATTTTACAACAATAATAATGAAAACATGGTAAGGCATTGTGGTACATGTTACACGTCTATATATTGCAAACAATAGAAGACATATGCATCAGACATTCCAATCTGATTCTTAATTCGCCATTTGCTCTTTCCAAGGCCAAATAAGCTTTGAAGTTGTAGAATTCTCTTGCAGAGAACATAAGACATTAAAGGGCCAGATTAAATTTAGTGAGAAAAATTTATCTGATGGTTTATCACGTGAAAATTCATGGACGAGATTCAATTCCATTAGAAAAAACTTTTTCTCCTAATTTGCTTTCCCAAAAACTTCAATAGAGTTTCACGTGATAAACAGTAAGTTTTTCTGAATTGCATCTTAACTTGAATCTCGTCCATGAGTTTTCCCCCGATAAACCTCTTTCTCACTGAACTGAATCTGGCCCAAAGCTGTACTGTATGCGTTTTTCAAAGTGAGAAAAACAATATAGTGCTATTGGTATTCTTACTACAATGAAGGGCCATATTTTCTACAAAATCACCCAGGAGCACATGCCTAGGGGGACATCTTAAAGGAACAGTAACACCAAAAAATTAAAGTGTTTTAACGTAACGAAAATGTCATATAATGTTGGCCTGCACTGGTAAAACTGATCTGTTTGCTTTAAGGTAGGGATGCACCGAATCCAGGATTCGGTTCAGGATTCAGCCAGGATTTGGCCTTTTTCAGCAGGATTCGGATTCAGCCGAATCCTTCTGCCTAGCCAATCTGAATCCTAATTTGCATATGCAAATTAGGGCCAGGGGGGAAATCATGTGACTTTTTGGCACAAAACAAGGAAGTAAAAAATGTTTCCCCTTCCCACTCATAATTTGCATATGCAAATTAGGGTTCGGATTCGGTTCGGGGGTTTGTCCGAATCCAAAATAGTGGATTCGGTGCATCCCTACTTTAGGGACACTACTAAAGTTCATATAAACAAGCTGCTGAGTAGCAATGGCAGTAATTGAAAAACGGCTATATGGCACAGGATAAGTAATGGATGTTTACAATGAACATTATGTTCTACAGAGCTTATCTGCTGTGTAATTTGAGCCTATTCTCCTTTGAATGGCTGCCCCCATTGCTACACAGCAGTTTATTTATATAAACAAAGGAGTTTTTCTTAACCAAATCCAGCAGTTTTACTAGTGCAGGGCAACACTGCATTATATTTTTATTATTTAAAACAGGGGTGTAGATCAGTAGATCTCACAACACTGTCGACAAACAGCTTGTCTAAATCACCCTCCTGTTTCATGCTTTTCATTCAGATTTTTATTATTACGTTAGGGTTACATAAGAAATAGTTTTTTGTCAAATATAGCAATATATATTTACTCATAAATCAATATTTAAGTAATATTTTCCATGTAGCAGAATGTTAGCAATGCTTTTATGGATGATTGTAGACCTTGCATTAGTAAAGTATGGGCACTCCTGCTTTAAAACAATTTCATTTTTTTATGTTACTAGTCCTTTAAGGGATAGGCCCTCATGTGCTTATATAGAAAGAAATATTAGTTTCTAAGCCCCTCCACTGGCTATATCCAATAGTGACATTTGGACACTATGCTAGTCAATTTTGAAAAATATATATTGAAAAAAACCAATTAGGCTAAGAACACAGCTTCATGGCCAATCACATTGCTTCTCACATTAAAACAACACCCTGTTTACCATAATCTGTCCAAACATGAATATAGTCCTATCATTTTATTAATCAAACTATGTATTAGCTTGTCAGTGAGAATGTGCCTAATAAAATGTACTGGTCCTAAATCTGGCACTGCATTTACTTGTGCAATGTAGGGCAGTAGGCTAGAAATGTTGTACATGATGCTTTGTGCTTCTGTACCAGCCCAAAGATGCCCCAGTAGCTCCCCATCTTCTTTTCTGCTGATTCACTGATTCACATGCTCTGTGCTGCTTGTGGTGTTTATTCAAATGGCCAGAAATTGCATTTGTTTCTCATACAAAATCAGCTACAGTAATAACATTTCTGTCTACAGTCTTCAGCAGAGAAGGAAATCCAAAGAAGTTAATATCAGGCAACCTTTCTGAGAGAGAGGAATATTGTGCATAGGAAATCTTCAGTGTATTACCCACAAGCAAATGGAGAAATCGAGTGATTCAACAGAAGTCTGAAAGAAGCACTACAGACAGCAAACCTCACTGGGAAATCTTGGAAAGTATTTACAACAGAGTTCCTACATAACTACAGAGCAACAACCCAATCATCTCCAGCTGAATTATTACATGGCAGACAGATGCGCACTAAGTTACATGTTACAGACATCAAACTTCCACAAAATACTGTTCCTACAAACTCATCTACTGCTGACATTGTCAAACGTCAACAAGTCAAATGCAAGGCTTATACTAACAGAAAACATGGTGCAAGAGAAGTGTACTTTCAGCCTGGATCTTTAGTCAGAATTAAGAAACCAGGAATACTGAAACAAGGACAATCTAAATTTACTACACCACTTGAAGTGAGACGCCAGCAAGAACCATATACATATGAACTGTCTGATGGACACATATGGAATGCAAGTTGTCTTGATCCTGCTAGATATGAATTTGGAGAAGCTCCATTTGATGATGGACATTTTCCTACTCCTGATGCCAACTGCAATAGGCCTGAAGAAAGTGACCTGCATGTACCAAGGACAATGTGATGTGAAGAATGCATAATATTGCTTACTGTTTGCATACCGTTTCATTGTTGCTGTTTATTACGTTTGTTCAAATGCTTTCCAACTATAGGGGGAATATTTGGTGTTTATACAAATGGCCTGTAGATGTCACTGTGCACATGAGTTATACTGTGCATACACTGTACTTTCTATACTGCTTAAGGTGCTAGAGTTCCAGTTAATGCTGTTGTGTAATGGCTGCATGAACCTGCTAATAAAGCACTGTTATACTCTGCTCATCCTCGGCTATCAAACACAACACTGCTGTCACTTACTGAGCTTAGGGACCAACTCACAATATACAGTACTAGAGATGCATAGAATCCAGGATTTGATTTGGCCAGGATTCTGCCTTTTTCATATTGTGACATTTCTATTCTATGTGTAATGTATAGGAATGCACCGAATCCACTATCTGGGATTCTGCCGAATCCTTGTGTCTGTCCAAACCGAATCAGAATCCTAATTTGCATGTGTGAATTAGGGTAGGGGAGCAAAATCATTTGACTTTTCATCACAAAATAAGGAAGTGAAAAAAATTAGGATTTGGTTCAGTATTTGGCCTAATCTTTCACAAAGGATTTGCTGATTCAGCCTAATCCCAAATAGTGGATTTGGTGCATCCCTATACATCATACATAGAATAGAAATGCAAGGCTGATTAGTAATTAATATGGATAATTACTACATGGCAGCACATAAACCAGTGCAACTAGAATCAGCCCTGTAGCATCATCTTATATTACAGACCAACCTCATTTTCTGCTGCTGGATAATTTGCGACAACCCCTAAGCTTAGCTTCTCAACAGCTGCTCAGAGCCCAGAGCATGTGAGTGTCACAGACACTTTCCAAGATGGTGACCCCCTGTGACAAGTTTGAAGTCCTGGAACTATAGGCTCATGCAATAAGGCCACTATATAAAATATGGCATTTTTAGCTATATTCATTTTAGGGTTTAGTTCTCCCTTAAGCAGCCAATGCATGGTTAAAGCACCACGTTACCCCTGTGAGTAAATAACACAAAAACAGATCTGTAAATGACTTTCCCATGATATAAATTGCGCTAAAAGGTCTATAAATACTGAGCTGATTTCATTGACTACTCGCCTTAGATTCGGATTAAAAATGCAGGTCAGATCGTTGTGTACACTCTGATGCAATTCTAATTAAAAATATCTGCTTCAGAATTTAACCGTAACCATGGTAACCCCCCCCAGTTGCAGAATCCTAATTGGAAATATAAACAGAAGTTTAACTAGAGGGGAATTAGCATAAAGTAAAAGGCTCAACATCCTGACATAACCAGGTGTGACACAGCATTTACATGATGTGTCAAGCTGTGGAAATTAAAAAAGAATGTCGAGGCAATCTTATTCTGTCACAAGAGCACGCTAAGCAATTTTATAAAAGGCATTTATTGTCATGTCACCGAGAATGCTGCCCTGACCAGTAACACTGCTGACATTTGTTCTAAGGGAAGTGTCATTATGCGGCCTATTGTGATGGTGATGTATAAGAGAAGGAAACGTATCACACATTTCCAATAGACGGCTGAAAGGTACAATGTTATTCGGCCTGTGCCGAGGAGGGGGGGATATCTTCATAAGGCTCCGACCCTAGAAATGAATTATTCTTGTAATGCTCTCTGGCTGTCAACCTTCAAGGCATGAAACCAGTGAGACTGGAAGGCTGCCGAAGAGGAAATGACAGTTCATCCAAATCATTCTGACATTACTGAGTGATAGGGGCTTGATGTGTTAGAGGAAATATGCACCAAACAAGAGTATATAATACAAGGAGCGCCTAATGTACAGATGGCCAAGCTTTGACAGGCAGAAAACTCAGCATTGGACAACTACTCCCCGACGGGGTGCCCAGTGCTTACATTCTTATTATTTATCAAAAGCCTCATATTTTTTTATAAGCGATACATGCCATGTAAATGTAAACCCATCTGTAAAGATCTGACCGAAATCAAAAATGATGTAAGTGACATGAGTTACATTTAAAGGGGTTGTTCACTTTTGAGTTAACTTTTAGTATAATGTCGAGGGTGATATTCTGAGACAATTTGCAATTGGTTTTAATTTTTGTATTGTTTGTGGTTTTATAGTTATTTAGCTTTTTATTCAGCAGCTCTCTAGTTTGCAGTGTCAGCAATTTGGTTTCGAGGGTACAAATTACCCTAGCAACCCTGCATTGATTTGAATAAGAGACTGGAATATGAAAAGGAGAGGGACTGAATAGAATGATAAGTAAGAATAAGTGGCAATAACAATACATTTGTAGCCTTACAGAGCCTTTGTTTTTAGATGGTGTCAGTGACCCCCATTTGAAAGCTGCAAAGAAACAGAATAAAATTGCAAATCATTAAAAAACTATGAAAAATAAATAATGAAGACCAATTGAAAAGTTTCTTAGAATTGGCCCTTCTACAATATACTAAACGTTAACTTGAAGGTGAACCACCCCTTTAAAAACTCTCCTAGATAGTAATATAGTCAATAAAGTACCCCCTCTTGTAAAATATAAGGAATCGGATGTTATAAGTCACTGAGGAGTTCCATGACCATATAAAAGCACAAGGTTGTATATCCCTTTGGATATAAAGGTATGGAATCTGTTATCCAGAAACCTGTAATCCAGAAAGTTCCGAATTACGGAAAGGCCATCTCCCATAGACTCCATTATAAACAAATAATCCAAAATTTTTCTCTGTAATAATAAAACAGTAGCTTGTACTTGTTCCCAGCTAATGTATAATTAATCCTTATTGGACGTAAAACCAGCTTATTGGGTTTATTTAATATTTACATGATTTTCTAGTAGTTTTAAGGTGTGAAGATCCACATTAGTGAAAGAACCATTATCCTGAAAGCCCATATACCTGTATATAAACATACAGTATGTATAAAATTATTATTAATATGTATTTCTATAGCGCCAACAAATTGCATAGTGAAGCATACTCTTAAATTAAAATGGATGGTTGCCCTTTTATAACAAATATAACAGTTGTAATAAGATTAAGGTAGGCTTTTTTTGTGAAAACGTATATATATTTTTACATTGTAGCATACATCAGGGTAAGCAGCCTTCCATTCCCCAGCTGTACTACCCCAAGATTACTGTGATCCTCAACCAGATTTTGCTGTCAATTCTTGAAGGGTGGTCAAAATGGGTCTTGATGGCTTATTGTAACAGGTATAATCTGCCACTGCCCCACTGGGATCCAGTTCTGAACACACAAAATAACAAAGCAGTTAATAGCAAAATACATATGTAACGATTGGTATCCCAAAACCCAGAACAAACCCCAAGGTCCCGGACACAGCTCACTCTTCTGCCTTTAACAGCCGCCTTTCACTTCGGGAGGAGCCCTCAGCTAATTGGATGCCGCCAGGAGAGGACTAGGGGGAGAGTTCTGGGCGAGCAAGGAAACCACACGTGGTACAGGAATGGAGGACAAGAAGCGTAGTCAAGGGACAGGCCGGGTCAATAACCAGGGTCAGAAAATACAGTACCGAATCAGGACAGATGCGTAGTCGAGGTCACAGGCAAGAAGGTCAAACACTAGAATAAAACAGAATCACACCCAGGAACTCACAATAGCAGAACCTATATTGGGCAATGATTCAGTGCAGGGCAGGGGTCTTTATAGGCAGTCTAATGGCTTACGCTGATCACATGGGCCAGATTGATAACAGCTGAACAGAACCCTGCCTTACTTGCAGTTACATGTATAGCAAGGGGAGTGAACCAGGGCATAATCTGACTGCTCACATAGAGCAATGGTAAGTTAAACAGCCCAGAAACATTAGGTCCCTGGTTCAACTCCAGGCAGGCCATTACAACATAATTGGGTAAATGCCATGTTTTAACTATATACCCATATAAATTATATTTAATGCCTCTTTTTATGCCAGTACTATAGATATGAATAAGATATGAAATTAGATAGGATGTCCACCCAAGAGTGAAAATGTACCCATGAAACTTGTGGTTGCCCCCATGAATAAATAGCTGGCTTCGGTTGTGCTGTATTTATAAGGGACAAAAGGGGTAGGCACATAGTTGCCCCCCCTCTCGTCCCCTATCTGTCACCTAAATTGCCTGTCATTCAGTGGGGCCCAGTAAATACCACCTACCCTATAGTAGGCCTAAGCTCTGCAATAGACTCAGAGTAGAATTGCCCTGTTCATAAGCACTGAGATACAAGCTCTTGCTCCACTTAATGGTCTTACACTTTGCCCCCCCCCCCAGCATTCTGTATAATATATCCCATACCTTTACACCCATGACTGATATATACCCATAACTAATGAAAACAAGACTTCTTTGTTTAGAAGGATTATTGCCCTTTTAAAATTAATATAACTTGTGTTCTTAAATATATCTAGCATGTAATTAAAGTACCATAAAGTCAGTAACATGTGTCAGATTAATAATTAAGATTCTTCAGACAGGTATATGGTTAATTATGTATTATAGTTTGGAGAGAAATTAGTGTACATAATGCAATGAAAAATAATAAAATTATGGTCCAGGCTAAATCTACATGACAAGTATAAAGCCTATCACACTCCACTGCTACACAAACACTTTCAGACTTTCACATTACTGCAATCAATTACTGTTTAAGTAGAGTAATTGACATTGGTTAACCAACTCTTTGGACATTATTATATTCACTTTATTTGTGAAATAATAGGTATGATAATTAAATTTGAAATGCACATTACAGAACGGAACATGTTTAATTTTTTTGATTCTTTCTAAATCTAATCTGTCTATTGTTACAATCAAATTATTGCTAGCACAGATGCATGTGCAGAATACAAGTTCTGGGGAATTTATGGTTTATGTTCCTGTACTAAATACTCTGCAATTAACATGTCTGTGTCTCATTGATCCTGTAGCCAATGAGCTGTTGTTGACGATACATGGATGAGACCTGTCTTGATCTTTCCTTAATTGGGTTCTTCATACCTTAAGTCTACTAGAAAACCAAGTAAACATTAAATAAACCCAATAGGCTGGTTTTGTTTCCAACAAGGAATGATTATATCATCATCTGGATCAAGTACAAGGTACTGTTTTATTAATACAGAGAAAAAGGAAATCATTTTTAAAAATTTGGATTATATGAAGTCTATGGGAGATGGCCTTTCCGTAATTCAGAGCTAATGGGTTTTTGGATAACGGATTCCATAGCTGTTGTGCTATAGTACTGTTCCCCAGTGTATTTCTCTTGCAAATAAGAAAAAATTTGCTGTATATGGGTAGAAATCGGCTTTATATTTAAAAGGCAAGGGCATTTTTCCCCCAGACTGACGCTCCTTCAGAGGAAAAACTAAGACAGCACCATGCCAAAATTTTACTTTCCATGTGTCTCTAGCACTGGGAAGTAGTAGAGTAAAATCTACAAACAAGGGAGGACTGGGATTAGGATAAAATGTTGGATTGGCACTTCACCCAGTGATTTAGACATTCCTTGTCCTTTAGGGTCAGTCCACATGAGCAGATTCAGGGATATTAGTCACCCCAGCGACAAATCGCCTCTTCTTCGGGGTGACAATCTCCCCGAACTTCCTTCTCCCTGCCCTTCGCCCGCTTAAATGAAAATCGACTGCCTCGCGAGGAAACTTCGGGCGACTTCCGAAAACGAAGTGCCACGTGTGAATTGCCGCAGGCGATTTTCATTTTATCGGGCGGAGGGCTTTTTTTCTCCTAATGAGCTTTCTCCAGCTTTCTCCAGTGAAAATTTGACTTTACTAAGATCACAAGAATGTATTTTTGCAAAGAGAAATTTCTCCAGGTTCAGGCTGGTGAAATACCATTCCAATAGAGAGAGTACAAGAATAGGCTTCAAACTGCAGAAGTTAACTGCTCAAAGTGTTTATTTTCCACACAACATGTTTCGAGCCATTGTGGGCTCTTTTTCATTAAAGTAAAAATGGGATTTTATTGTTTTTTGCCTTTACATCCCCTTTAAGAAAGTTAAGGCACCCTTGGCCCTGATAGAACGACCCATATGTGCTAGGGACGTTATATTGTAACATATATATTGTAAGTTTTTGGTGTTTAGGATCCCTTTATATCAAGGCTGGTGGGATTCCCCATGGTCAGTGATCCCCAACCAATGGCTTGTGAGCAACATGTTGCCCCCCAACCCCTTGGGTGTTGCTCCCAGTGGCCTCAAAGCAGGTGCTTATTTTTTAATTCATGATTTGGAGGCAAGTTTTGGTTGCATAAAAACCATGTGTACTGCCAAATAGAGTGTATGATGTCAATATAAAAAAACAACTTGATTACAGTCGGGACATTATATGCTGGCAATTTCATAATGGTTCTAGGCAGTAGATACCTACTGGAATCCATTAGACTGTACATCTATTACAGTTAGACTCTTTGTAAGAAAAATTTATTTTGTCAGCAAATGTCATTAGGTTCTTTAACTAGAGCAGGGTACGGTTTTTAATTTTGATGCTGATGGATAAAATATGACCATAATTATATGAAAAATATGGATAAGGTATTGCACTCATTTCTAGAGGTTATGTAGGCAACTGTGACAGAGCTATTATATTAAGTGGTATGTTAAGGTATTCCTCTTCCTCCACATCTGGAGAATCACAGACAGCTGTGCTAGGCCGGGTGCAAAGTGCAAATAACAATTAAGTATCAAGATGGACTCGAGGTGCAACTATTTGTGCTCCCAGTGTTGTATTTATAAGGGTATGAGGTCCAGTAAATCTGTAGCTCAGTGTGTAAGGTGGTTGAAAATAATGTTAGTGAAAGTTGCAGTATGTGATAATATAATTGTGAAAAATGTCTTGTATATGTGTAGTTGTGGAATGAAAGAGTGAATTGTAATGGTGAAATGTTAAATTGCATGTTTAAGAGGTAAATACAAGGTGTCTCCACAGGGTGGCAGCAAAGTGGTTCAAGTAAGTGAAGGTGTAATTAGCTCCCCTTCCTCTAGAGCAGTGATCCCCAACCAGTAGCTCACAAGCAACATGTTGCTCTCCAACCCCTTGGATGTTGCTCCCAGTGGCCTCAAAGCAGGTGCTTATTTTTTAATTACTGGCTTAGAGGCAAGTTTTGGTGTACTGCCAAACATTCTCTCCTGTAGGCTGTCAGTCCATATAGGGGCTTATTTGACATTCACATGGACTTTTTCATGCTTTTGTTGCTCTCCAAATCTTTTTTAAATTTAAATGTGGCTCACGAGCAAAAAAGGTTGGGGACCCCTGCTTTAGAGGCTATAAATAGTGGTAAACAAGGCTGGGAGGGGCACCCATGAAGACCAGTTGCTGAAGGGGAAAGAAGAGTCCAGTACTAAGGTAGGCTTAAGCTGGCCATAGACGCAAAGATCCGATCGTTTGAATCATCGAACCATCGGATTTCCCCATCTCCTGACCTGCCACTAACCTTCAAATCAAATAAAGTAGCAAAAGCACAGATCAGCCGACGTTCTGCCCCTGACAGGGATCGTACAAAAGTTGTACGATTAAAAACCTAGTGACGGTCTCCCACTGAAAATCGTACAATCTGCAATAGACGCAAAGATATGATCGCCAGCCGACAGAAATTTTCTAACCTGGCCGATCAAACAAAGGACCGATCGGCATGGCACGACAAATGTCGGAAAACACTCCACACACGATCCGAAAATCGTACGAATCGAGGATTCATACGATCGGATCGTTGCGTCTATGGCCAGCTTTAGCCAGAGAAAGAAAGTTTCTATTATAGGGTACACTAGGTGTACCAGACAGGTAGGAATATGTAGTATGGGCAGCTCAAGGCCCCAACCAGGAGCAAGTGGGAGTAGCCTTCCGGTAGATCCTCTACCAGTTAGGGAGCAAGTGGATAGAAACAGGATAGGAAAACTTGGATATTAGGACTGTGGCCACCGGGAAAAGTCCTGTCTGGAAGAGCAAGGGGGCACTATTGGAAAGCGTTGGGTTGCTGAGGGCAGGTGGGGATAGCAAGATCCCATTGAGGCCAGTGGAACAGGAGAGGCTCAATGGTATTCGTTGAGGAATACCAGGAATCCTGTAGATAAGGAGGCTAACGGCCCTGGTTGGGGGAGGCATGGTTACACCGTATGTAAAGAAGTACCTGTTGGAGTTAACATCAACGAAACTGTGATTTGTTTTCTGTGATAATGAAAGTTGCTTTATCAAGAAAAAGATTTCCTGCTGTTAGTATACTGGCCCTTACGTTTACTCTATCATCCCGTCTGGGTCCCTACACGTGATCCCCCAACCAGTAGCTTGCGAGCAACGTGATACCCTTGGATGTTGCTCCCAGTGGCCTCAAAACATGTGCTTATTTTTTAATTCAAGGCTTGGAGGCAAGTTTTGGTTGTATAAAAACCAGGTGTACTGTCAAATAGATCTTCCTGTAGGCTGTCAGGCCACATAGGGACTATCAAATTGTCAATTACAGCCCTTATTTGGCACCCCATGACGTTTTTGCATGCCTGTGTTGTTCTCCAACTCTTTTTATTTTTTAATGTGGCTCACAGGTAAAAAAGGTTGGGGACCCCTGCTCTAGATGGTGTTTCTTCAGGGGCCCACATAGTATTGTAAGCTTATATATGCAAGGAATAGTACATAAATTCCAAACGACTCCTAGAATTATGGAAAAAAACAAAAACGACTGTAAAGACTTAAGCTGTCAGAAGGAATCTCGCTGCAAGACATTAGGTTGGAGCCAATTACACTGACAATGCAAACCCCACTGGTTATTCTGCTTATTGAAAGCTGCTCCACAAGATTGATAGGGAGGGCATGTGGGCAGCACTAGCCAGATGGTCATTTATATTGAGTAAACTCACAATATTAGTAACACCACAGTGAAGCTGAGGTTAGAATTATCGGAGCAATTATTAATCTGTCTTAAAATATCCTGCAAGGGCAGGTATCCTTGTTTACTTTGTTTGATTTTATGCTAGGCAGATCTAGTGGCACACTCAGGGTTAAAATATAGAAATGAATACAAAGGGCATATTATATTATCTTTTTATATACATCAGGAATGACTGGGCTATGGCCATCCAGTCAGGGACAGCTGGAGTGTAAAATGCACATGCAAGTTCTTTTCAGCCCACCACAATTGAAACTTTTGCAGAGGGATTAACTCTTTCTGTTCCTACAAGTCCTATTTGCTATCAGACCCCTATCCTGCCCCATTCTATCAACCCTTTTACAATTTAACCCTCCAAACCAGCATTTACCTGTCCAACTCTGGGTCATCTCACCTCCAAGTCACCATCCACCTTCAGAGAGTGTTAAACATGTAAGATATGGAAAAAATGGTGCAGGATAATGAAAAAAAAAGATATTTCTTAGAGAATACAGGAAGGGAGGGATCAGGGAAAAGAAAGTGAAGAGAACAGATGTGAAAACATAGGGATAAAGAGAGAGAAAGGAAAGAAAAGGAAAATTAGAGAGAAAATATAGGTGTATAGTGATGGGCGAATTTCTCCCGTTTCGCAGAAAAATTTGCGAATGTCCCGCAAAATTCACGAAACAACAAAATATTCCCTGAAAAAAACGTGAAAACTCTGAAAGTTTCCCAGAAACAACGGACATTCTAACGAAAATCGTGTAAATTGACGCCCATGTCCAAGCTAGCTGTCGCTAGTGTTAAATTCAATGAGTGTCCAAATAGTGTTGACGTGCGCCAATTTTGACGCAAGAAACTTTTCGGACGCACGTCCAAGAAATTTTGATGCTGGCGGGTGGTTTTCATGGGAGATTCGCCAGTGATAAAATGCCAACATTCGCTGTGAATTTGTGCCAGGCAAATTTATTCACCCATCACTATACATGGATGGTATAAAAGGTGAAGAATAAAGGGGACCTGTGGCCCAAATAAATCATTCCACATTCTTTTCTATTGTGTTTGGCAAGAAAAAAAAACAAAAGGGATTTAAATTGTATTTTCTCATACTTTTGGAATACTCAGTTTAGCACATAGGCGAGTGCCATTCACCTTAAAGTTAAGTTTTAGTTCTGGTCAACTTTTCAATTGGTCTTCATTATTTATTTATTTTTTTATAGTTTTTTAATTCTTTGCCTTCTCTGACTCTTTCCAGTTTTCAAATGGAGGTCACTGACCCCATCTAAAAACAAATGCTCTGCAATGCTACACATTTATTGTTATGGCTATTACTCAGCTTTCTATTCAGGCCCTTTACTATTCAGATTCCAGTCTCTTATTCAAATTAATACATGGATGCTAGGGTAATTTGGACCAGATGTCTGAAATTGCAAACTGGAGAGTTGCTAAGTAAAAAGCTAAATAAGTTAAAAAAAAAAACCTCAAATATTAAAAATCGAAAACCAACTTAAAATGGTCACTCTCTACATTATACTGTCATGGCAAACAATGTTTTTTTCAAAATGCATCAGTTAATAGTGCTGCTCAAGCAGAATTCTGCACTGAAATCCATTTCAAATAAAACAGATTTTGTTATATTTAATTTTGAAATCTGACATGGGGCTAGACATTTTGTCAATTTCCCAGATGCCCCAAGTCATGTGACTTGTGCCAGCACTTTAGGAGGGAACTGCTTTCTGGCAGGCTGTTGTGTTTCCTTCTCAATGTAACTGAATAGTACGCAGTGGGACATGGGTTTTACTATTGAGTGTTGTTCTTAGATCTACCATGCAGCTTTTATCTTGTGTTAGGGTACTGTTATCTGGTTACCTTCCCATTGTTCTTTTGTTAGGCTGCGGTGGGGGGGGGGAAGGGAGGGGGCGATATCACTTCAACTTGCATTACAGCAGTAAAGAGTGATTGAAGTTTATCAGAGCACCAGTCACATGACTTGGGGCAGCTGGGAAATTGACAATATGTCTAGCCCCATGTCAGATTTCAAAATCAAATATAAAAAAATCTGTTTGCTCTTTTGAGAAATGGATTTCAGTGCAGAATTCTTCTGGAACAGCACTATTAACTGATGCATTTTTAAATTTTTTCCCCATGACAGGATCCCTTTAAATGTCCCTGAATATGTTCGCTGTCTTTCTAATCCCAAGTAGATCCAACCACTATGAAACATTCAGCCCTGTCTGTAACACTATAACTTTGTCCATTGAGACTAAAGACAACTACCTATTGCTCTTCCCATTCAGCATCAGGGACTTTGCATAAACATTCAATCAGCTTAGCATGTTAAAGTAGGCACCGTGCTAACCACCACAAAAGGCTTTTAGATGCACTTACACTTTTAACATAAAGTATTCACAAATTAAAGTTGGCTTTTAAGGACATTTACATATCTAGTAATGGTGCATTGACAAAAATTGAAGATGCATTATTGCAATTTCATATAGAGACAGATGAGGAGCTTGATGTACAAAATAAGTAAAGCTAAGTAAAATGACACTTTGTTAGACCGCTAATGAGTGATAAATGCAATAACATTATTACCTGACAAATAAATTACCTCTCTTATTGTTGCTGGTGTAATTAAATGAATCTAAATTATACATAAGATAAATGCATAGAGAGCTTTAGTGTGGATACCGCCTAGGCACTCTCCAGTGATGGTAAATTAGTGTTTTATTTATAAAGGTGTGATGCATCAGGATCGGCTTTTGCCTGTTAGTTAAAATATCTCAGAAAGATGTGCAGTCCTTTTCATTCCTTGGTATGTTTGTCTCTAAGGGCAGAATACTCTAATGAAACATTAAAATGCGTGCATTTTAGTAATACATGTTCTACACAGTAACTAAGTAACTTGGACAAAGACTGGACGGCCCTGTGATAATTCACCCTGACTTTATGCTTTAAGGGGAACTATCATGAAAATGAAAATTTAATATAAGCTTCCTCATACTGAAATAAGAAACTTTCTAAATGCAATCAATTAAAATGATGTACTATTTCTTAAATAATCAGGTTTATCTGCTCTATCCCTCTCTCAGCATCTGTTTATCTTCATTCTGTCTTCATTCAGGAGTTGGGAGTCAAATGAATGATCCAATATATCTTATATATATATATCTCCTTTTGCCTAGAAGATGTATTAGAGGTCACTCTATTAAAATCACCAGACATCATGTCTCTCTACATGTAGGATTTGTGCCAAATGCAGTTATTTTGTGTGTACTGCAATCAGTTATTTGAATGAGAGCTTATTCATCTTCTACGAAAGGAAGCCCCCCTATGATATATATATATATATATAATATCCAATAATGTCCAATATATAATATATTCATCAGATCATTCATCTGACACCCAACTGCTGCATGAAGACAGAATATAGACAAACAGATGCTGAGAGAGCAATAGATTTGATTATTTCAGAAACAATGCAGAATTTTTAAGTGATTGTATTTAGAAAGTTTATTATTTCAGTATGAGGAAACTTATCTTACATTTTCATTTTAGTTCCCCTTTAAAGGACTGACACCATCTAAAAACAAATGCTCTGTAAGGCTACAAATGTATTGTTATTGCCACTTTTTATTACTTATCATTCTATTCAGTCCATCTCCTATTCATATTCCAGTCTCTTGTTCAAATCAATGCAGAGTTGCTAGGGTAATTTGTACCCTAGAAACCAAATTGCTGACACTGCAAAATAGAGAGCTGCTGAATAAAAAGCTAAATATCTATAAAACCACAAAGAATAAAAAATGAAAACCAATTGCAAATTGTCTCAGAATATCACTCTTTACATTATCCTAAAAGTTAACTCAAAGGTGAACAACCCCTTTAATCACAATTTGACAGTCAAATGCCTTAAATTCCAAGCATGCAACTTTTTTTTCCCTCTGTTGGATTGTGGCCTGAGAATCACCAGAAACCCCAATATTTAAAGCAGAAATTTGAAATCATCAGAATCAGAATATACATAGACATGTATAAAATAAAAATGTTACAGAGATTTATGGTTGAATTAAGAATTGGCTGATGATATTCTTAGCCCCAGATTACACCTACGTTTGCTGGGAGGATGTCAGGTAGCTTTACAGTCCAGTCTATTTAGACACATTTCTCTCAAAGTGTTTATTCTCATTTTTGAGACATTGCCAGAGGCATAATTACTGGGGGTGCAATAGCACCTAGGCCTGTACCCCCTTTGGTCCAGAAGGAGCTGTGATAAGTGCTATTGTGGGCAGCAAGGCAAATCATTTAGGCGCACATTGGGACTCTGTTGGGGGGCGGAATTCACCCTCACCCATGGCTAGTCCTACCTTCATGCTTGCTAATCCCACTCTCACCCTTGCTCTATTGGACTCTGTTGGACAGTGATCAATAACATTTGTGAATTTGCTGAAGTGATGCTGCAAGATGTCTTGTGCAAGATGTCTGGTTCTAGTTGCAGAAACCTAAAAAAGATGGGAAGAAGGTGAAGAACATGTTGGCAGTCTAGGGGCTGTAACAGGACTGGATTTGTGGAAAGGCCACCAAGGCCCAGGCCTAGTGCAGCAGGATTTTAGGGGGGCAGCCCGAATACCAACCACATTAGTTCAGAGGCGCTGGAGCTGATCATGACATACAATTGTTTTTAAATTTTCAATGCACCAATCCCCAGTGCTCTCAACCTGATGCTAAAAATGAGTACATGTTCACAAATGAAGGGGGGGGGGGGGGGAAACAGGGGTGACGAACAACAGAGGGCCTAGGGGCACCCCCAGTGTAAATCCGGCCCTGGGCTGTAATGCAGAATCATCAACTTTATCAAAGTGAGGATCCCTCCTTGAAATTAGGTTAGGTAGAAATGATTATTGTTTGACAGACAATTCCAGATAATTCCAGTATCTGCAGGGTGCCACCTGATGCAATTTGGATGCTGTACTGAAAAATTACATCTCTACCTAAATTTTTACAGATTTGCTGTGGTAACAGACAGCTGATGGGCATGGAGCTAGTGGTAGAGGCTTTCGTAGCTCCAGGGTTCCTTGGCCAAGGGCCTCATTGCACAAGATTTGCAAGAGGATGCAGAGCAGAAGTAGCAGTGCAGGGTACAACTCTATCTAAATGCAAGGAGCTCCACGTACCTATGAATAATGGCCTAAAGTTGCTCAACTGCAGCTGCACTTGCGAGTCATAAATGACCCCTGTTGTCTCCATGGCCCCATCTCAGCTGTCTTAGTATCTTCTTAAAAATGCTACCAGGTCTGGGAATGTCATAATATACAGATTTGATGTATGTTAGCAGTGTGGGGGCAGCACTGTCTACCAGGGATACATGTTTGGACCCAAATACTCCATGCATTGTGGCCTTGATCATAGTGGCAATAGAAAGTTGCAATGATTCTGCTAGAATGTAGACTTGGTTAGATCCCTTGAACGATGGCAAAGAAACAACAGCCTTGTCTTGCTTAAGACACAGAATTTAAGGCACAGTGTCACTAAATTCCTATAGAATAACTGTAAACCAAAGAAGCAACACCACATCTGCAAAGAAAAGAACTGGAATTACTGTTGAAAAATACAATTTTGCACAAGAAGCAAAACACCCCTGATACCATTACACCAATGACTTGATCTTTTTGCCATGGCTATGATGCATGCTGATCCGTGCTTAGTGCAATGTGTAATACAGTTCAATCAATTCTGTGGACAAATCTGTAGCAGCTCAGAGACGTGTCAATTTTGGCATGCCACCAGGTGGCAGTATATCATAACCCATTTTCACAAAAGACTTTTCCCATTCTCATAATTTAGATTTCAATAAAAATGTAAAATTGTGTTAAGATCTACAAGAGGGCCAGTATTTCGTTGACAGAACAAAAAAAAATCTTTAAAATGTTATTTTTATTATTATTATTATTAATAATAATAATAGTAATAATAATAATAACAATAATAATAATAATAATTATTATTATTTATTAAGAATTTATGAGCAATTTTCCAAATTGGTTATTTACTTATTTGGGAGTGAATTACTCTAAAGTAAATAAATGCCATGTTTTTCTTCAGGGCTTCAAAGTTACAATTCTGCTTTACTTTTAACTGAACTAAACGCAGAGCTGTCTTTAGTTACCAATGTCTTTGTGGAGCCATTTACTCAGGGCATTTGTCTTTCTGTGTTTTGGGTATAGTGAGTTCTTCCCATACATTAGACTGAGCATAGACTATGTAGTTACCCATCTAGTGGTGGAAGATGTTTCCCCATCCAGTTGATGCCTTACTTATGGGAGTTGGGCATTCCCTAATGGCCAGGCCCGGACTGGCCATTTGTGGGTTAGGGAAATGCCAGAGGGGCTGCTATAAGGTCCCATAGAAAGTCAGTGTTTAGTGGGCTGGTGGGGACTGTTTGGGCCTCTATGTGGGCTGATTGGGCCTCTTGTGTACCTGAAATGCCAGGGCCTATTTTAATTCTCAGTCCAGTCCTGCTAATGGCCATAGGTATAATATGGTTTTCCTAGTCTATAAAAGTGAGAGGATTACTGGCCTGTTTGCCCTCCACTTAGTGGAGGAGGGTGAATGGAACCAGGTGGCAGAAGGAAGTAAACCTTAGGAGATATGACTAGCTAGTATTGGGTTAAGAGCAGAGATGCAAAAAACTGCATTGAGGAGAAGTGTTTGTAGTCCAGGAACTAACCACCAGTGTAGAGATTAGGAGGCTGCAGTTTGCTGGATGAGGGAAGAAGATAGGAGGTGGTGTTAGCTCAATTCAGAGGTGGAAGGCAACTAGGATAGTCGTCAAGGGCAGTCTGTGGCCCTGGCAAGGACTAATTCTTTGGGGTAAGAACCTAGGCAATAGTGTGCCAGTTAGGGACTGAAGCTTTCAGGTGTAGTTTGGGGAGCTAAGAGTTCTGCAGTGAGACAGTCTGGTATAAGTTTGTTCAGGAATGTGCTGTATACAACTGTGGAGTAGGGGGACGGTCAAGTGATGAGGTGGCCTATTCAAATGGCACTCTATAAAAGTCTATAAAATGATAGGAAAATCAGCCTGTTTGGGTTCCGCTTAATGGAGCATGGTGGATGGAACCAGGAGGAAGGGAGGCCTCAGCAGAAGTTACAAAACATTACGAGAGAATTAGCTACTGTTCAATACATGCAAGAAACTACAACCATGACTAGTGTTAGTACTCCAGGTATCAGACACCAGTCTAGAAATTTAGTGAGATAGGCCCAGTAACAGAGACATATTCCTTGGAGTTCCACTGTGAGGCCTTGTAATATATGACTGGCTATCTCCAGAGTGAGTAGCAACTCTGAAACCACTACTCTCCCTGTGTTAGTAACAGGTCGGAAGGTCTTAACTGTGTAATGCCTAGATCTTCTTTCACCAATTGAGTAATTTGGTGCCAGCAATGAAGTTGTTTGTTCCAAAATGATTGTGATTATTGTGATGTGGTTATTCATATTCAATTAGAGGTTTTTTTTTTTTTTTTTTTTAAATCGAATTTGATTTTTGAGATTTATCACACTCTGGACCTTTAAGAACTCAAATTTGACTATTCACAACCTAAAACCTGCTGAATTGCTGTTTAAGCCAATGGGAGGGGTCCAGGGATCAATTCTGAGTTGTTTGCAGCCTTCCCGGCATTCAAGTTTTTTTCTGACAAAAAATTCGAATTGAGTTTTTAAGATTCTAATTGAATTTGATTCAAGTGATCAGGTTGATTCCATTCATCTGAGTTTAAAAAATGTGATACATGTCGAATTTCAAAATTATGGGCGTTTAGGGGAATTTTTAAAAACTCACATGAATTTGAAATTAGACCTTTGACAATCGTGCCTCAAAATGTCTTAATGTCCTACAGTTTATATATAGGTATGGGATCCATTATCCGGAAACCCATTATCCAGAATGCTCCGAATTATGGAAAGGCTGTCTCCTATAGACTCCATTTTATCCAAATAATCCAGTTTTAAAAAAATGATTTCCCTTTACCCTGTAATTATAAAACAGAAACTTGTACTTAAACCAAACTAAGATATAATTAATCCTTATTGGAAGCAAAACCAGCCTATTGGGTTTATTTAATGTTTATATGATTTTCTAGTAGACTTTGAAGTTCCAAATTAAAGAAAGCGCCTTTTATCCTGAAAACCCCAGGTCCCACGTATTCTGGATAGCCAGGCCCGGATTTGTGGCGAGCCACAAAGGCCCAAGCTTAGGATGGAGGGCAGGGTCAGACTGGGGGGCCCACCAGGTCTCCTGTCCAGGGCCTCCCTCCTGACAGTGTGCGCATGTGTGAAAAGTGCAGTGCCAGTCGCATGCGTGAAAGAGCTGCACCTCATGCATGTGTGAAAGGAGTCGTGCACATGCACAAATTGCAACAAATTTTTTTGTAGGGCAGGAGAGGGGGTCTGGCCGGGTGTTTTCCCGGCTTCCAGCCAGGCCAGTCCAACCCTGTATGAGGGGCAGCATGCTGTCCAGATGTTTTCTGAGGAGCACTGGGGACACACAGCCTAAGGGTGGCCTGAAAGAAGATCTGGCCCTGTGGATAACAGGTCCCATACCTGTATTAATAATGAGTGCTTAAAATGGAGTGCAGAGGACCTCAAATAAATATATAAATACATAATGAAGACCAACTGAAAATCTGCTTAGAATTGACTATTCTATAATATGCTAAACTTTAACTTAAAACTGAACCACCCCTTTAAGGGAGCCACAATTGGTTGTACAATGCAGTAGGAGTATTTCGTTGGCTTGCTGCAATTATAACCTGGAGTTTTCGCTAAATACACACTGAGGAAATGGAAGTGACTAAAAACAAATGTTTGGCTTATAATCAATGCAGAAAGTTTAGGCCATTTGTTTTTTTTTGTTTTGTTTTTTTACATTAGATGACACCTCCATTGTGTACAAATATATACAAGGTCAATTTCATTTTGGAAGTGATAAGAAAACAACCTCTGAGATTTGAGCCAACAGTGCAGGAATGAGGGCTAATTGTATTTGCCTTTCTCTGTTTCAACATTCCTGTGTTCATTTGATTAATTTATGCAGCTCAGTAGGCAAAGGGTTAAATGTACCCAAACCACATGAATAAGTACAGTATTAACTATTTAAAGTTAATAAATCTCCCTTTGATCATCTCAGGTTAGGCAGTTGATCAGTTAACTGACCGTTAAACAAAGCTCAGCCAATAATGCAAGGGAAAAGCTAAACCAATTAAATATATTGATCTGCTATAAGAACCTGGAAATAAAAAGGTGACCTTTGTTGGGTTGCAAGCAACAATACATGCCAAGTAAATGTGTAAAATATTCTTGTAGCCTTAAGCTGGCCACAGATGCAAAGGTGTCGGTTTCTATGATTTTTGGACAATGTGTGGATTGTCCCAATATTTTACGTACAATGGCGTTTGGTTGTTTATTCAACTGGACAGGTTAGACCAGTGATCCCCAACCAGTAGCTCATTAGTAACATGTTGCTCTCCAACCCCTTGGATGTTGCTCCGAGTTGCCACAAAACAGGACCTTATTTTTAAATTCCAGGCTTGGAGGCAAGTTTTAATTGTATAAAACCAGTTATACTGCCAAACAGAGTCTTAATGTATGTTGACAATCCACATAGGGGCTACCAATTGGCCAATCACAGCCCTTATTTGGCACCCCAAGAACATTTATCATGCTAGTGTTGCTCCCCAACTCCTTTTACTTCTGAATGTTGCTCACAGGTTGAAAAGGTTGGGGATCCCTGGGTTAGAAGATGTCTAATGGATAACGATAATATCTCTGCATGTATTGCCTGACGATATCTGTGGGAGTCTGTCACTACTATTTGTTGGACATTACTTTCATACCATTGCTGTCTGTCAATTCATGGCCCGAGCAATGTGTGATTTGATCTTTTTATTATTTTTTTCATTTGAATGTTTAGTTGTAGGTGGGAAGATTGCAGCCAATGATCATCTGTCGGGCGTATGGATAAAATCTGCACTTATATGGCCAGCTTAAGGTTCATTATGAACATTATTATTAGTAGTATTTGTATAGCGCCAACATATTTCGTAGCACTGTATTGCAGACTGTGCACTTTTCAGTAGGGGGATCTACCATATCACTTTAGCCAAGTTAGTATTAATGTAGCAACAATACCACTATCAAAGTGGTGGTTCCCATTTCGGTTAACTTTTAGAATGTTTTTGAAGACCACTTCGACCAGTGAATTTTGTAAATTCGATCAAATCGAATGAATCGAATGATTCGAATAAAATTTCATTCGAATATTCGACCATTCGACTGTCGAAGTACTTCCCCTTTAAATTTTTATTCGACCACCTAGTTCGCCAGATCAAAGCTACCGGATTGGGTTTACTTATTTTTGATCGAATAAAAAAAAAATTTGTTCGATCGAAAAAATCGTTTGAATCGAACGAGGGCTTTAAGTAGTATCTGTCTGTGGAATATATCTCCTTTTTAATATATGCCTCATAGCTGAATTCATTATGCATAGTTTTCAGTGCTTCAAGTTTACAGGGTTATGGATACAGTGCTTAACACTGCACAAAAACAAAACTATTCCCAAGTATTCGGACGAAACTTGGAAACAGATTTCACTCATCACTGTGCACAACTTTTAGCCATGAGAAATCGTAGTAAAGGTATGGGATGAGTTATCCAGAAAGCTTTAAATTATAGAAAGGACATCTCCCATAGACTCCATTTTATCCTAATAATCCAAATATATAAAAATACTTTCCTTTTTTACTGTAATAATAAGACAGTACATTGTACTTAGATCCAATTAATCCTTATTGGAAGCAAAACAAGCCTGTTTATTTAATATTTACATGAATTTCTAGTAGACTTAAAGGGAAACTGTCATGGGAAAACAT
Organism: Xenopus borealis; assembly: GCA_024363595.1. Classification (NCBI taxonomy): domain Eukaryota; kingdom Metazoa; phylum Chordata; class Amphibia; order Anura; family Pipidae; genus Xenopus; species Xenopus borealis. Next base: position 204,767,087 of record CM044431.1, read on the forward strand.
GTTTTTATTTTTATTTTTTTAAAACGCATCAGTTAATAGTGTTTTTCCAGTAGACTTCTGCACTGAAATCCATTTCTCAAAAGAGCAAACAGATTTTTTTTATATTCAGTTTTGAAATCTGACATGGGGCTAGCCATTTTGTCAATTTCCCAGCTGCCCTTAGTCATGTGACTTGTGCCAGCACTTTAGGAGGGAACTGCTTTCTGGCAGGCTGTTGTTTTTCCTTCTCAATGTAACTGAATAGTACGCAGTGGGACATGGGTTTTACTATTGAGTGCTGTTCTTAGATCTACCAGGCAGCTGTTATCTTGGGGTAAATTTATCAAAGAGTGAAGTTCCGCCAATAGAGTGAAATTCCACCGCTCTCCATTAATTTCTATGGGATTTTGCAAGACATATTTATCAATGGGTGAAGGGAAAGTTCACCCTTTGATGAATACGCCTTTAAAATTCCCATAGAAATGAATGGAGAGTGGCGGAATTTCACTCTAGTGGCAGAACTTCACTCTTAACTTCAATCTTTGATAAATATACCCCCTTGTGTTAGGGAGCTGTTATCTGGTTATCTTCTCATTGTTCTGTTGTTAGGCTGCTGGGTGGGGGAAAGGGAGGGGGTGATATCACTCCAACTTGCAGTACTGCAGCAAAGAGTGATTAAAGTTTTTCAGAGCATAAGTCACATGACTTAGGGCAGCTGGGAAATTGACAAAATGTCTAGACCCCTGTCAGATTTCAAAAGAAAATATAAAAAAAATCTGTTTGCTCTTTTGAGAAATGGATTTCAGTGCAGAATTTTTCTGGAACAGCACTATTAACTGATGCATTCTGAGAAAATTTTTTTTCCCCATGACAGGATCCCTTTAAGGTATGAAGAACCAAATTGTGGAAAGATCTGTTATCCTGACACCCCAGGTCCCTGTACAGTATTTATAGAAATAATCTCTCTCTCTCTCTCATTATATATATATGTATACAGTATATACAGTATCCACAAGGCTATGAAATACCTGGGAGAAATATATATGTGTTTAATCAAAATATTCTATTCTTTCTGAACTTTTCCAAGTGAGCCATGAGTGTACAATTACCAATGAAAACACCTAACCTCCTTTTTTTTTTTCCGCTGTAAGGTTGAATGGCACAAGAGAGGGTAGTTAACACTTTTCCTAGCAATGAAGTGCCACTGTAGCATGAAGCATTTGTTACCTATTGTGAGAGAGAAAATCCCCCTTTATCCGTTGTGTTTTGTTTGGATTGAGATGGCATGCGCTTGATGGCTGTGACCTTCACGGTGGCTTATATCCCTGGCTGCACTGATTTTTGATTTAGTACCGATCTGCTGCGCTTGTCACAGGCTACAAGGTGCTTTCCATGCACTAATGCAGCAGCTCAAGGGCACAGGAGACAAGTAAATGTCTAAGTCTGACCAGGCGTGAGCTCCATAAAGGACTATGCATGGAGCAGGGTAGGTTACATACAAGCAGCATGTCGCAACCACCATTTACAGTGTAATACACAACACTCTGTTGAGCCTCCTGCTTCCAGAACAAGTAGAGATGGATTATGACAACATTGGGCCCTAAACATAATAATGATTTGGAGGCAGTGTCAGACTGGGATGCCAGGGGCCCACCAGAAAACCTTAGATTAGGGGCCTAACTTTCCAAACTATTATTCCTTCTCTCCTCACTTAACCCTTTATTCTCCTATTCTTCTAGATCTACTTACTATACTCTATTCTTCCATTGTTAAGCCTCCTATTCCACATAAAGAAATAGGGAATGAACATGAAATAGGCTAAATTGTTAGAAGCAAAAGGGCCCACTGAAACCTGGGCCCACCGGGAGTTTTCCTGGTATCCCTGTGGGCCAGTCCAACACTGTTTGGAGGCCTCATAATTAGATTGCCACTGTTCCAGTGTTGCATACACAGAGATGCTTCCATGGGCACTGGGGAAAACTGTACCAGCAATCAATGCTGCGGCTGCATTCCTTAGTGCATGAGCACCAAATAATACATAGGGGCAAATTTACTATTAGTCCCCAAAATTTGCTTGATCCTACTCGAAATTTGATAAGCATTCGTCCATCAAATGCTTATCGAATAGTTTGAGGCTATCATTTTGCTCGATATTCGATTTCTCGATGAATTCATACGATCGCATTCTGATTGTTCGATTTCACGAAAAAATAGTAAAATTTCCTTCGAGCCCTGAAAAATTCGTAAGATTTGAACGATCAAATGCTTCGATCGTATGAATGGTATTCGAGCAGGACTAAGGGGCAAATTTACTATTATTCCCCAAAATTCCCTCGATCCTACTCGAAATTCGATAAGCATTCGATCATCGAATGCTTATCGAAATGTTTTAGGCTATCATTTTGCTCGATATCTGATTTCTTGATGAATTTGTACGATCGGATACCGATCGTTCAATTTCACAAAAAAAATCATGAAATTTCATTTGAGCGTCCGAAAAATTTGTACGATTTGTACGATCGAACGCTCCGATCGTACGAATGGTATTCGAGCAGGATTTAGCCTCAGAAGCCTATGGGCAGTCGAATAACTTTAACATTTTTATTCCTATAATCATCATATGATCGAATTATCGAATATCCGATCATTCGATCTATTCGATATTCGATGATCGAAGAGGCCAAATTTCACTTTACGATTTCACGAAAAATTTGTATGATCGTTATTCGACCGAACTTCGATCATTTCACGTGAAATTCGTAAATCGGCTGCATAGTCTCAGAAGCCTATGGGGGGTTTCCCATAGGCTTCAATTACAATTCGGTACGTTCAATCTGGCAAAGTAGGCATTCGAACAATTTTAAAATTTTGATTCCTTCGATCATCGAATGATCGAATAATCGAATATCCGATCATTCGATCTATTCGATCTATTCGATAATTTGGTATTCGATGATCGAAGAGGCCAAATTAGAATATCCGAATATACAAAAAATTCGTACGATCGGTATTTGATTGAATTCGTACGAACTTCGATCATTTCACGTGAATTTGGTAAATCTGCCCCATAGAGGTAATTTATGACCCTGAATGTGCAGGTGCAATAGAACTAAGGGGCTGAACAGCAAAGTCATTTTGCTCAGTATAAATAAGCCCCACATCTCTCCAACTCCTGCTTACACCATTAGCATTAACAGTAAAACAACAGTGAGATTATCAATTAGAATCTGGTTAATTTAATAGCAAACACATTTCGGCTAGCTTTTAGACTCGTGTCTCCTCGTCATTATCAAATTTATGTAATAGAATTTTGTTAACAAACTGAATGGTGGAGCCTGGCACATAACTGTTGGTGGAATTGCACTCATTCTTTGTGCAGAATTAAGAGTAAGATTCTGTGTTTTTGAACTTTCCCAGAGCTATTTGCAACAGTAGACAATCATTTGGGTTGTTTACTAAACTATCACTGTATATTTTCACCCTATTAAAATATAATGTTGTCATAAAGGTGGATACATCTTATACAGGGGCTTAAATTCATAGTAGTATTTTGATGCTAGTCCATTGTGGCAAATGGGCAATATTACTGTACATACCTTCTGTGACACTCTTCTGTTGGTATGGTGAAAAAGATGGTAACTATAAAAATTTACTCGTGCATCCACCTACCTAGTGGGTTCAGACGAATAACCAGCAGTAATTGGCCACACATATGGGATATGGTCCATTAAATAAAGCTGTATTTAGAGTGAATAAAGTACCCCTATTGTAAAATATAAGGATATTATCAGTCACCGAGAAGTATTCTCACTGAAGCCACTGAAGGCCCATGTAGGCATGATTCTCACTGGACAATCAATTTGCACTTGTAATTGTGTTTGCACTTGTAATTATGTTAAGAGTAAGTTTTAGGGAAGGTGTATTTCCTCTAAAATGAGCAGTAGGCTGAAAGAAGGTGATATTGGTTGGTGTGCTCTATAATTACAGCTTTCTATACAGTACAGGTACAAGGTTATACACTAAATGGCAGTGTGTTGGGAGTTTCCTTAAAGGGAAACTGTCATGGGAAAACATGTTTTTTTAAAAACGCATCAGTTAAAAGTGGTGCTCCAGTGGACTTCTGCACTGTAATCCATTTCTCAAAAGAGCAAACAGATTTTTTTATATTCAGTTTTGAAATCTGACATGGGGCTAGCCATTTTGTCAATTTCCCAGGTGCCCCTGGTCATGTGACTTGTGCCAGCACATTAGGAGGGAACTGCTTTCTGGCAGGCTGTTGTTTTTCCTTCTCAATGTAACTGAATAGTACGCAGTGGGACATGAGTTTTTTACTATTGAGTGCTGTTCTTAGATCTACCAGGCAGCTGTTATCTTGTGTTAGGGAGCTGTTATCTGGTTACCTTCCCATTGTTCTTTTGTTAGGCTGCTGGGTGGGGGAAAGGGAGGGGGTGATTATCACTCCAACTTGCAGTACAGCAGTAAATAGTGATTGAAGTTTATCAGAGCACAAGTCACATGACTTGGAGCAGCTGGAGAATTGACAATATGTCCAGCCCCATGTCAGGTTTCAAAATGAAATATAAAAAAATCTGTTTGCTCTTTTGAGAAATGGATTTCAGTGCAGAATTCTTCTGAAGCAGCACTATTAACTGATGTGTTTTTAAAAAATGTTTTTTTGCAGATAACAAGTTATTCTTGTCAGTGTCATTATGTGGCCATTTAAGCAAATAACGTTCTGTCTTGCATAAAAAAAGGACATAAACTCAAGGGATGA
>CM044431.1:204778661-204803960 GCA_024363595.1 Xenopus borealis
AGTGCAGAATTCTGCTGGAGCAGCACTATTAACTGATGCATTTTGGAAAAAAAAACATTTATCACTTTAAGGAAAAAGAAAGTGGCGGGGAGGGGGATTTCAGTACTATAGAGGAAACAGACCCTACGGTCTGGGCAGGGTCAGACAGGGCCAGTGGGAAAAAACCTGGTGAGCCCTGGCCCTCATGGGCCCTGCCAGCCCAGACCCATTCACCACTATGTGTGGGGCAGTTCTCTATTTCGTGCCATGTGCCCACTGTGCTGGTTTTTGTGCCCCCGAGGTTAGGAACCTGGTGGGCTGCAAATGCGCCAGTCGATCCTGGATCTTGTCCCCCCTTTTCCCTGGACCCCCCTCAGGGTTTGCTTCCTGTATAGTTATGCTAGTGGTAGTAAATCAGCCAGTTTATAATACAAAAGTTCAATTATGTGCATTTCCAAGCACAGATGAAGACCGATGTCTGTTATAACAGGTCAATTCTGGTTTTGCAGCTGGAACTGTATTTATTATAGTACCATGGTTATCAATCAGTGGGTCTTTGGTTTCCATGAATATGTAAAAAAAAAACAACCTGTCAGTCACAGGAAAGCATGTAATGGCAGGGCACAGACTGCTAGAGATTAAGGACACATCTTGTTTATCTTTGATGAGGAATTCCAAAAATAAAATGAGTAGGCTTAGATATTAGGTCTCATAAAAGCTCAAGACCTTGTGTGATATCATGGTGGTCCATAATGCGCTACGCAAGCTGCCTTTTACTTGGAATTTCTGCTGTGACTGGAGATGGAAAAGCTGCTCAGCCACCTACGTGATCACCTCTGGTGCCCGTGCATTAAACACAGCAGGTATTTTCTGTGCTGTATTATTTTATGAGAAGAATATATAGTGTGCTAATCATCTGACAGAGCCTTTATGGAACTCTGACTGCAAACAATGACATGCTTCACTGATCTGAATGACGTTCAGAAGTCATCTATATTCAGTTCTTCCGTTGATGGCATTCTTAAAAACGAGCTAGAGACATATATTAATAGCAAAAAAAACCTCCCGTCTACTGCACGATTGTAACAATTCTTTCTCCATCAGTTGAACTGACACAGGAATTTAAATGTTGTCTAGAATTATCATATCCCAGAAGTCTATAAGAAATAAAATTAGAAACCTCTCTCAAATCTTTCCTCAGCGGAAGAACATCAGAGCAGCCTCTTTCTCCTGACAATTTCCTTGACTATTTGGTGGTCAGACTAGCCGGAACTGACCAGCAGGTGGCGCTGTTGGAACAGAATTGATTCATGTTATTAGCACATATATCCCTTAATATCTTGGAATAACAAATTAATAAATAATGAATGTAAATTGAAAAAAGTGCTAAGAATAGCACTCTCATCAATTTTATTTAATATTTAAATGATTTTTATAGCAGACTGAAATTATGATTCAAATTACAGACCCCTTATCATGAAAACCCCAGGTCCCTGAACATTCTGGATAACAGGTGCCTGTACTCATTTAGCAGTGAAGTTGTGCCTTCTTACCTACTGCCACCATGCTACTTGATGCATGCAATTGCAGTCATCTGATTTTAATGAGCAAAATCACAAGCTGCATGGAATGATTTGAAAGGAGCCATTATTTTTCCATTGGATTAAGTGCACTAATTACTGCTTACTCTTAGATGGTACATCCATTAGTCGGCAACTGCACATTTAAAATAGAAAAAGAGAAATGAGCAAGGCTGCGGATAAAAACAATAATCATTATGTATGCATATAAAAAACATATTCAATGCTGAATATGAATTAAATTACTTTAAACATGGCAGGTAGGGTTGCCACCTGGCCGGTAAAAATTGTTGTTAACCCTAACGTTATTAATAGGGAAGAAAGATAAGTATATAGGAAGGCTGGTATTTTTTTCAGAAAAGGTGGCAACCCTAGTTGCAGGAGAAATGGAACTTGCCCACTGGTTTGCACTCTCCTGGGATAGGAATCAGTGGGAGTTACACATAGAACATTTTGCACCCCATTTAACCATATGAACTCATTTTCATGCAACCCCTGTGTTATAGGGTTGCTGGATTGAAAGTTTTATGGTTGCAAGGACCTCCTGCATCCTCTATCTCCTAACACATTGCAGTTAATCATTCAAACTCCTTATATTTATTTATTTATTGGGGAATGTTTGTCCTTCCTGTTTGTACTGAACTGTCAAAATGGACAGAGCTGCATATGCAAGAATTGTTATACAGAGATATACATAACTGTACATGGCTGCCATCAGTTATGTTTAATTTATTCAGGTCTGAAGAGTTTATGCCCATTGTTTTTACACTGGCTTTTTGGGGACTCTAGGGGGCAAATTCACTAAAGGGTTGATTTTCACCTGCAAAAGCTTTTCCACATTTCCCCAGGAAATTCACTACCAGTTTTCCAGTTCTAAGCTGGAGAAAGAAACTCTGGCGAAAGGGGTAATGTTCTGTAAAATTCGCTCTTTAGTCAATTGGCTGAGTAATGAACGTTCGACTGAGCTAAATTTTGGCCATTTCTAACAACAAACTGAATTATTACTTGGCAGACAGATGCGCACTAAGTTATATGTTGCAGACGTCAAACTTCCACCAAAGACTATTCCTACAAAATCATCTACTGCTGACATTGTGAAACATCACCAAGCCAAATGCAAGGCTTATACTGACAGAAAACGTGGTGCAAGAGAAGTGCACTTTCAGCTTGGATCTTTAGTCAGAATTAAGAAACCAGGAATACTGAAACAAGGACAATCTAAATTTACTACACCACTTGAAGTGAGATGCCAGCGAGGACCATACACATATGAACTGTCTGATGGACGTATATGGAATGCAAGTCGTCTTGCTCCTGCTAGATATGACTTTGGAGATGTTCCATTTGATGAAGGACATTTCCCTACTCCTGATGCCAACTGCAATAGGCCTGAAGAAAGTGAACCTATAAGGCATACTAAGAGAGTCAGAAAACTACCTGCATGGACCAAGGACTATGTCATGTGAAGAATATATATATTGCTTTAAGATATATACAGTTTAATTATTACTGTTTATATATTTGTCCAAATGCTTTCCTACTATAGGGAGAATATGTGGTGTTTATACAAATGGCCTGCAGGTGGCACTGTGCATACACAGGACTTTCTGTACAGCTTGAAAGTGAAAGTAAGACTTTCTGCTGTTATGTAATGGCTGCATGACCTGCTAATAAAGCACTTTTATACTCTCCTTATCCTCAGCTACCAAACACAACACTCTCCTATTCATATGCCCATGCATGGTTACTAAGGTAATTTGGACCCTAGCAATGTGAGAATTGCAAAACTGGCTGCTGAATAAAAAGCTAAATAACTCAAAAATCACAAATAATATAAAATGAAAAACAATTGCAAATTGTCTAAGAATATGACTCTTTGCATCCCTTATCTGGAAACCCGTTATCCAGAAAGCACGGATTACGGAATGCCTATCTCCCATAGACTCCATTCTATCCAAATGTTTATAAATGATTTCCTTTTTCTCTGTAATATTAAAATGGTAGCTTGTACTTGATCCCAACTAAGATGTAATTAATCCTGATTGGAAGCAAAACCAGCCTATTTAACCAGCCTATTTAATGTTTACATGATTTTCTAGTAGACTTAAGGTATGAAGATCCAAATTACGGAAAGATCCAGACAGACTGAATCAGCAGCTTATTAGCCTGTGTATGGGGCCCTCCGACGGGCCAGAAGTTGGCCAGATGTAGATCGGAGAGGACTAAAAACCCAGTCGGATTGCAGCCACATCTATTCGTTGATGCCATCCCGTGATCCGATCGTCCAAATATCCTCTGTTCTTATTCAATCGTTGGGCCTCAGGTGGGCATATCGAGGAGAGAGCCACTCATTTGGCGACATTGACGGATCTCCCCGTGTATTTAAGCTGGGAAAAAGATCTCAAGATTACAATACCACAAGCTAAATGGTCCACTACATACCAATCTATACATAAATTGTAAATGGCCTCTAAAACGCACGGGAAACGTACCAACTACCAACTAGATGGTATTACACCCCTACTAAGTTAAAACACATATTTCCTAATGCACAAGACACATGTTGGCTTCAAACAGGAAGGAACTTATATTCATACTTGGTACCATTGTACAGTTCTTAAAAACTATTGGGAAGAAGTACAAACAGAAATGGGAAAAAAAATCACACAACAAAAGATAGCAGACTTTCCTTCCCAAATCTTGAATTGGGCCTGTTATTCTGTGAGTGCAAAAATAATTGGATCTTCAACATTTGCAATCTGTCAGCTCTCTGTAAATGAATCCCCGTCCTGTATCTGAAGCCACAACAAATCATTTTATTTATGCTGTAAGGCAAGACATATCCTAAAATCAGATTTGTGGCTGCAGGTAGCGAATAAACTCACAAATAAGGTGAAAGGGGGTAAAGGTTTCACACTCTCTGTACTATCCCTGTCCTTATTAACAAATAGCTTTTTCATAGGATGTTTGACTAACAGCATTACACCAGTAATATCAAGATATTAAGCAAAATGTATCTACTATTTGTGTTGATTTCCTCCTTTAATTAATCATTAGGTTGAATTACATCCTGTGTAAGTGGTTGATCCTAATTTAATCTGAATGCACTTGGGCGCACCATGGTGTTGCTCTGAGAACGATAGAGCTATTTGTTGCAACCTCAGCTGCTGAGAATTTCCCTCATTGTCGCATGTGTTTCAATCAAACGATAAACTAATCACCCCAATCTGGTATACGGCCTAAGTAACGCCTTCAACAAAGAGTGAAATATGAACTTCAGTTCTATGTTCTGAGTTTCCCCCTATTTATCCTGAATGTAAAATTTCATGACCCACTAAAATTCAGTTTGTAGTGTTTTATGAAAAATAATGGCTGGAATGGAATGTCTTAATTTACATTTAATGCAATTAAGAATAGTTTAAACGATGACTGATGAACAGCACACACAGATGTCAGTCAGCTTCATCAGAATAAATTGAAGTCAGTGTCAGTGGAAGCTCTGCTGATAAATCCCACTTTGCTGGAAGCTAATAGCAAATAAGGAAATATCATCTGGGAAACTGCCTTAGAAGTGGGTTCACTTTCTGGATAAATCCATCCTCGTCTATAATAAGGTTCAAGCTTTTATCTATCAGCTGAATATCACTGTACAGAGTTATATGTATATATTTATATATATATATATATATATATATATATATATATATATATATATACAGGACATATTTATCGTTATACACTTCCTGTGAGCATTTGAAGACTGGTTTCACATTCACCTCTGGCCTGAAGACCATTCTTTTCACAAATGTCTTAGATCAAATGCCCTATGTCTGAAGATCCATAGCAAGCATGGTAATCTTTAAAGTTTAGGCCTTTGACTGTTTTGAAGGCTTAAATTTGTTAGTTACCCTACATTGAAGAAAAAACACCAAGATTAAAATTTAAAATCTCAACGCCTTTATTAAGAAATAACTTACAGAAACTCCGCCCCTCTACAGAAGAAGCGACAGGGAGACAATCCATCATGCTGGGCTCGATTTCTCATTGGAGCGGGTCAAAGGGGGGCGGTATCATTAGTGCATTGAGCACAATTACACTTTCTGCACTAGCAGAGCCGAATTTCCAGTTTAAAACCCCAAAATTCGGATCTTAAAATTACAAGAAGTGGCTTTTTGCTGCCACTTGTTACTGGCCACCCCGTGCCGCCTGAGGCAAGGTTCTCACTGGACTGGAATATGAACAGGAGAGGGCCTGTAAAGAAAGATGGATAACAAAAGTAAAATGTGTACCTTTACAGAGCCAGTCCTGGATTTGTGGAGAGGCCACCTAGGCCTGGGCCTAGGGTGTCAGGATTTTAGGCCAGCCACACCGACATTGGTTCATAAATTTAAATTGTCATGTGCCAATTCCCATTTCTCCGCCCTGATAATGAAGATTTGAGCAAATAAAAGGGAGGGGACAGGGGCGAAACAGAGACAAGGGACAAACGACAATGGGCTTAGGGAAGCCCACTATGTAAATCCGGCCCTGTACAGAACAATAATTAAAAAAAAACTATAAAAATATAAAGACTTTCTGAAATGTTACTTAGAATTGGCCATTTCTATAACATACTCAAGGTTAACATTTTCAGCAGGATTTGGATTCGCCCCGAATCCTAGCGCCTTGTTGAACCGAATCCAAATCTTTAAAATAATGTGACTTTTTGTAACAAAACAAAGTAAAAATATTTTTAGCTGCGAGCAAGGCTCTCTTTTTTCCTCCCCTCACTGATTTGCATATGAAAATTAGGGTTTCGGATTTGGTTTAAGTATTTATCCCAATCTTTCACAAAGGATTCGGGGGTTTAGCTGAATCCGAAATAGTGCATCCCTAACTTATATACAACATCGGCAGGTCTGAGATGCTGGATTTTGGGATTCTGACTTTTCCATCCTAGGGGTAGACTAAATCTCGAAAAATTTAAGTTTTTTTTTCGACAAAAAAAAATAATTCATATTTTATAGTAAAAAAACTCGAATCTTTCGAGTGTTTGGCATTCGGACCCCCTATATGTATGTGCAGGCAGCTAGTTTGAGAGTCACCTGTGTTACAAGCTCATTAAGCGCATGCACGCTAAACAACATGGCTTCATGCAACGGGCCAGGGCCAGGCATCCTAGGTAACCTGGGTGTAGAGAGGGAAAAGGAAGGGAGAGGGAGGGAGAACGATGGAAGGGAAGGGAGGAATGAAGGAAGAGGACTGAAAGGTGAGGACTAGGGGTAGGCAGAAGACAATTTTAGAGGTAGCTGCCCAGTACCCACTAGTATTGCACCCTAGGCAGCTGCCTCTTCTGCCTACCTAGGCCTAATTCCAGCCCTGCTCCAGGTGCAGGCAGACTAGAGCCGGTGGGGACATTTAAAAAAACAACTATTGTTTCCTCCAACGCGAGTGCAGACTCTATTAGCCTACACTTCTGGCGGGGGAAACAATTTTAGGGTGACAGGTGCCCTTTAAATATTTTATGTACATATAGAATAAGAAAAACTTCTTTTTTTTTTACTAATCAGGTGGGGACACTTTTGTATTAAAGGGACAAGAACTAATGTCCTACGTCAAAAACCACTATACTACACGACCATACCTGTCTACGTGTGTCCAACAATCTTACCATTCTGCTTTATTTAAGGTTTTCTAATAATAAAAGAATACCTTGCGGATTCCAGTAGGAAGATGAAGTAAAAAAAAAACCATTAGATGTGGCTGAAATATTTTGTTGAATATGAATATCCTTTGCAGTAAATGCGTGGATAATATATATGGAAGTTGACATCAGAAATGTTGTTTTATTGCATCAGAAAAAAAAGTCTCCTCTCTTATAACCTACACATTCCAAATGTCTCAGATTGACATCCAGCTGTGTCCATTACCACTAAAGCTTGTTAGGTGCATTACTGTCTGCATTATGTATTATTATACAGTAGGTATGGGCTTTATATGGAGAGGCATCAAGAGATTAATAAACACAATTGGTAAAGTAACACACATTTTTAATGGCTGCTTCTGTATTGGAGGCCTTTACTAAAAAGTTCTTTTTACAAAATGGATGTGTGAGAGAGCCATAAATAATGCTAATAAGATAGCTGGAATAGTAGGCATGATGGGTCTGCTTAAATTACTATCCACATAAACCGGAAAAGGAATTTAGCAGAAGCATTAGGTGCTTCTCGGCATAAAGTAATCAATCACAATCACCCAGATTGCCACAATCTTGCAGATTCACCCAGGAATTTTACTCGCTGATCCAATATGAAATACACTTTTGACGTGCCAGCACAAATAACAATGAGGCCGCTCCCGAAATATTATAAATCATTTAGTAATGGATCCGAGTAAATCTGAGAAAGTGCAAGTTGTTAACGGCTTGTCTGGAACAAATGCTGTTCAGTTGGCCTAACAAAGGTGATCAAATGTTTAACTTGAAGGAATTATCAAATTTTGTGCAAAAAAATCTGCCGTGTTTGATGTAAATGCAGCTCTTCTGATCTTAAAGGGGACCTGTCATGTAAAAAGCTGTATAGTAAAAATCCTTTTCAAATCAAACATGAAATCCAAATAATTTTTTTATTAAAGCGTTAATAGCTGTTGTAAACTCATTTAAAGATCTCTTCTGTCAATCAAACATTGCCTGCCCCTCCTCTATGCCTTAGGCAGGCAATTACTTTCACTTTCCATTCAGTCCTTACTAGATGTTACTGCACTGCACACATTCCTCATTTCTCATTACCATTAATTGTGTAGCCAGGACATGGGGATGGACATTGGGTTATGTGCTAGCGATGGCTTCGTCCACAATTCGCCAAACTTCACCAGGCAAATTTTCACCAGCCCAACGTTAATTCACTAAAATGCGAAGTTGCGCTCAGGGAGGCGAATGGTAGCTAAGTTACTTCGCCAGGCAATGCTCATGTACGCTAGCGATGCCTAATTTGCATACGGCGCAAAGTTAAACATATAATAGAAGTATATGTTACAGCCACTACATTACACTACACAAGCCCAGGAAACCTTTAATAAATAAAAATAAAGTTGCCCTGTGTTAAACATATGTTAGGAAATGTAGGAGGGAAGGAGGGTAACCCCCCCAAAAAAATTACGCTATTTTTCAGACTATCACCATTAAAAAAGTAAAAAATCAGTGACACTGTTAGTGAATTTGTGAAGTTGCGAAATGACGTCACGCTGGCTAATAAACGCTAGCGTTAGACGATTCACGCTTAAGAAAATTTGCCCCAAAATAACTAATTCCAGCGTGAGGCTACTATTTGCAATGCGTTATTGACCACAGTATGGGTAACTATTTTGTGGTTGCAAAAAAAAATTGGCTTGAGGATGCAAACTAATTTCTTCTTCAAAAACTATAAGAAAAAAATGGTTAATTTTCAAGCATACATTACAATTTCACAATTAAAAAAAAAAATAATGGCAATTGTTCATCGTTAATTTATTTTTTGGGTTCCCTACTATAGGGTTCATTCAAGAAGGATCATTACTCCATAACTGCATGGTATGATAAAGGTAGAGAATCTGTTAGGTAGAAACCCATTATCCAGAAAGCACCAAATTACAGGTATGCCATCTCCCATCAATTCTATTATAATCAAATCATAGAAATTTCTAAAAATGATTTCCTTTTACTCTGTAATAATAAAACAGAACCTTGTTCCTAACTATGCTATAATAATCCTTACTACAGGCAAAGAAATCCTATTGGGTGTAATTAATATTTAAATAATTTTTTAGTAGACTTAAGGTATGGAGGTCAAACTTCCAGAAAGACCCCTTATCCAGAAAACTCCAGGTCTTGAGCATTCTGGATAACAGGTCTTCCCATTATATACAGGAGGGATAGAGGAGTTTCTTGTTGTGGGGTCCTGTTTTGGCCAGTGTTTTGGCCAGGAAACCTTCATTGTATTTCGGAAGGGGAGTAATATAGCATCTTGGGTTTCACAAAACCTGTATAATTCATATGACAGATTAACTGAAAGAGAATACAGGTATGGGATCTATTATCCAGAATGCTTGGAACCTGGGGTTTTCCAGATAAGGGATCACCAAACTTTAAGCCTAAAATGTTTTAAAAATATAACTTCCAATAAGGATTGATTATATCTTAGTTGGGATCAAGTACAAGCTACTGTTTTATTATTACTGAGAAAAAGTAAATCATTTTTAATTGTTTGATTAAAATCGAGTCTATGCGAGTTGACCTTACCGTAATTTGGAGCTTTCTGGATGACACTTTTATCCTCGTAAGAAATATTCTTGATCTATAGAAGTCTATGGGGACATGAATCTCAATAGGACGTTTTCTGTTACTATTAACTGTTTGGTTTAATGACTTACTATTTAAATATGAGGCTAAAAAGGTTACTATGTCAGTGGACTGGTATTTGATATGCCTTAAATACTGTATGATGTGCAGTAGTTCCATGTGGGAATATTACGGGTCGAGAGAGTATATGCACACACTGTAGTATGTTTAAGAATCATGGAACCATTTTCCTTTTGAGAAAGTGGCCACGAAAAGCATCAAACGCATGGTTTGTCACATAAATCTGAATTATGAATACTCCATTTTTTTTATGTGAAGAATACATTTTATTGAATCTGCCATTTTGGTGCCTGGTGTCATTAACTTTACAGCTGCCTGGCATTCTTGAAAGTAAAGCTAAGTTCAACAAATGATAGCACAGAGTATCCTTAAAGGGGAACTCTGGTTTCTTAAAGTGGACCCGTCACCCCAAAAAAATATTAAAAATCCTATTTTATTACATTAGTCAAGCAAAATGAACATTAATTACACTATATATAAATTATTTTAATCTTGTTTCCTTCAGTCTCCACAAACCCACACTGGTATTCATAGGCATAGGTAACCCTGAGGAAGTGTCGTTTGCCTAGACACGAAACTCGTAGGTTTGCACAGCACACCCACTGAGAATGTAACTCCACATTGTGTGTAACAATAAAGCCGGATTGATATTAAACAGCATTATTTCCTTCCGTTGAATGGCTGGCGCTGCAAGCGAGCAATCTATAGTGTGAAGTTTGGTATTCATAGGCCTCTGCTCAATCATATGAGTGGTACCAGCTTTATCAGTGTGCTTACTAATGCAAGACACTTGATTGGTGGTTTGAATTAATGAAAGTGAGTGGAATAACTGTATTATATAGTTTAGGTGCGGGCTCTATCCGCCCGCACATTTGGTTGGGGGTAACTGTTTTTGACGATAGGTGCCCTTTAAGAACTTATGGGAATTGGGCAAGGTCTGTTGTGTCAGATTTAACACTGGCAGTTTTAACCGCTCTGTAAAGTGTATTTGTCGGAATTTTAAATAATTTGGGCCCCAGATTACAGTTAAGGAAGTTACATGTCTACAATACATGCTGGAAGCTTGAAACAGATGGTTCATTAGAAAATTATATGATTACAAAAATTGATGAAAGATTGCAGGATATTTTCAGTTATGTGAAAAATGATATGAATGGGATCAGTGCAATGATTGGTGATTTAAAGGGGTTGTTCACCTTCGAAATACTTGTTTTCAGATTGTTCTCCAGAAAAAAGATTTTTTTTTTTTAAAATGTGAGTTTACGGTTTGTCTTTGGTGTTTTGTTTTTTCAAAAATGTTTTTACTTTCCTTATGCTTTACAAATATAAATTTATAACACAGGTTGTTTTTCTCTTTTTCTGTTAATTTAGCCAGTTGTTGTGTGTAGTGATGGGCGAATTTATTCGCCAGGGGCGAATTCGCGGCGAATTCCCGCGATTCGCCGCTGGCGAATAAATTAGCGAAACTGGCAAAAAAATTCGCAAAAAAAATTCACCGCGCAAAAACGAGTCGCGCGTCGTTTTTGACGCGACGCGCCGAAAACGACGCGACGCGCGCCGAAAATGACACAACGCGTTTTTGACGCGCGACTCGTTTCGCGAATCGGCGAAAAATTCGCGAATTTCTCTGGAAATTCGCTAATTTTTCGGCGAAGCGAAACGCGCCCGTTTCGCCCATCACTAGTTGTGTGATGAAGTATGTTAATTGTAAGGTCCCTTACACACGGGCCTTTTTACCTGCGCTCCGTTTTGCTGTGTTCAGCCGCAGGGGAGCGCAGGTAAAAACGCCCGTGTGTAAGGGCCCTAATAGGGAGAATTTATAAGTCTGTAAAAATTGATATTTCTGTGTTAGATCTGGAATGGATTGCATTTGTTATTTGTAATCACGTCTTTGATGTTCTGTAAGCCATTTGTTTGCCATGTTTTGAATGTTGGACTGTTTAGGCCTGAGATTCATTTTTTATTGTTAATCCAGGTTAGATGTATGGAGTTGAAGGGAGATTAATTTGCTTTCTTGTGAATAGATATTGTGAATAATATATGTTTTATATATGTTAATGAATAGTGGGTTTTCTTGCATATTTTTTGGGATCTCCTGTAATGGCGTATTTAATAGTGATTTGAGTGATATCCCTTCTGTCATGGTTTCGTCTATTGATATCGTGGTGAATATGTTCCTGTGGTGCAGCCAATCTCCAGATTATTTGAGAAGAGATTGAGTCCACCTTCATATTTTTGTTGTAATGTAGAAAATTTTATTCTAGAGCATTTTCTGTTACATATAAAAGTTCTTAAAATGTGTTGTAGTCTTTTATTCTCTCTTGGTAGAATGCGGTATGGTAACATTTGTATTTTATAAAGAAGTTTGGGATATATTATCATTTTTATTAGATGGATTCTTCCTGAGATATTTGTGTTTATCCATTTATGAGTTTCTATTTGATCTATGTTGTGTCTGATGTTTAATTTCTATATCTCCCTGTGATGTTGTGGCAATTAAATTCCAAGAAATTTTATATGTGTTTTGGCTTTTTTGAATGGGAATGGGTTGGTCCACTCTGAGGGGGTGGTGTGTTGTAATCTTAAAGCTTTTGATTTCCCTAAATAAATTTTGAATCCTGCTATAGCACCGAATATGTCTATTTTATGTAGGATGCTGGGCAGTTCTGTTTGTGGTTTGTATAAAAAGAGGAGAATATCATCTGCGTATGCTATTAGTTTTATCTGCTGGGTACCTACTTGTATCCCTCTAAAGTTGTCATTATTCAGTAGATGTCTTAATAGAGGATCTAAAGCTATGATGAAAAGTAGTGGTGAAAGGGTTTTCTCTGGTGTTTGAGTCTGGCAGCTCAGTAATTCAGGTGCAGACTCTGAACTGTTATAATTTTGCAACATTTAGTTGATACATTTCTCAGCAGCATCTCTGGAGTATTAGCAACTATTGTATGAATTCTAACAACTGCCTGTAATGAAACTCAGGGATTGGTCTAGTGGGCAGCGGGGTCCACCACCGATCCTTCGGCGTGCGCTGCTCTATCTTCCCCTTGTGCCGGCTCCCCTATGGTGCGCACACGCACTTCCGGGTTTTAAATGGCGCGCTGACTTTATCATGGTGCAAAATTCAAATTATTTAAAGGGGACCTTTAGTTTTAGTTTAGTTTTGTCATTGCCCCTTATAGGTTCTGCTTTCTGAGTTCCTGGTGCCTGTGCTGTTAAGCTTCTGATTCTTTCTGATACCTGTTGTGACTCCTGCCTGATTCTGACTACTGCTGACTTCTGTGATCCTGACTTTGGCCTGTTCCTGACTATTCTACCTTCTGTAATCCGACCCTTCCTGCCTGACCATTCTGATTTGACTTCCTGGTTTGACCCCTGCCTGTTATCTGACTCTGATCCTGCCGGATCCCTCTGATAGTCTTCCTGGTTTTGACTTTGGCCTGTCTGACTCCGTCTGTGTTCTGCCTGTCCTGATCTGACTATGTTATCTGCCTCCGTCCTGTCCAGTGACCTTCTGCCCGAAGACTTTGCTTAACCGTTGTGTCCCTTGCTATCCAGAATTTTTCGCCTTGCACCTCTCGTTAAGTCCAGGTGGTATCTGAGTAATCTGAGGGCTCCTCCCGAGGCCAAAGGCAGTCACACTAAGCACGAGCCAAGACCAGGGTGCTTGGCATCTGTTCTGGTTTGGGTGCCGACTGTGACAATTTATCAACTAAATGTATCAATTTAAGAACAATTTAGAGAGTTGGTGAAAAGATTGTGAAAGATTCTGCTGAAAACTGAACTGAATCCTGATTTGCATATGCAAATTAGGGGCATAAAGGGAAAATTTTTACTGTATTGTTATTGAAAAGTCCTGTGATTTCCCTTTCCACCCATAATTTGCATATGTAAATTAGAATTCAGATTTGGTTGGGCCAGGCACAAGGTTTTGGCTAAATCGTGAAAAGGCAGAATCCTGGTCGAATTCCTGATTTCAGTGCATCCCTAGTAAAAGGCAATACCTAAACAGAACCAAATACATTTACTTGGATTTTATTACGTCAGTGTGAAGGAATGGTCCTTTGAGTGCTTGCTCATCTACATTACGGTTTGGATCTCTTAGGGCAGTGCCCCTGAACCTCCTCCTATACTTAGTGGCATTATTTCCATTTGATTTACATCCATAGTAAAAAGTCTTTATTTCTGAACTATCTGAAACCAACTGAACTGGAAAAAAATGGAATTGGAAGGTGAACAACTCCTTTAAGTTGCCTTTTCTATATGACTGATTAACATGCTGATGGTTGTGTAAGGTTTATGGTTCAGTTCTTAAAATATGTTATATTCTATGTTATGATGCTTGTCTCATTTACAGCCCCACAATGACGATATTTTGCCTATTCCTTTTCTCTCTATCTCTATCAAATACACTGACTTATGCTCTATATCCTCCAAAAACAAATTCTTTGCACCCTACTAAAGTCAGTCCTCTCCAAATTCATCTCTTTCTTCTGTCTAGCCCAATACTGTCTTGTCATCTCTTCTTTTTTCCCCAACAAAGCCCAACATATCATTATCAAAGGAGAGTTGAGGCAAGAAGTTAGCTTTCATAATCACCCTCCTCCTCCAGTACAGCCAATATATCTTACCCTCAAAATGCATCACCTTCATTTTTCACATAATGAAATAACCATGAGCTCTCATCACAGCCTACACTTCAGCTGCCTTCTGACTTGTGTATCTTGACAAAGCCTTCATACTCCCATGATACGTTCACAGAAATATCAGTTAATATACAGACTCATTGTAGTGTGTCATTTGAAACTAAATGTTAGAGCAGTGCATGTAATTATTTGCTACTATTAGGGGCAGATTTACTAAATTCATGTGAAGGATTCGAATATTCGCGTGAATAGTCGTGAATAGCCTGCAAATAGTCTCAATTAGATGTGCGACCATTCGAATATGCAAATTAAGTATTTTCGACCATCCAATATAGAATATTCGGGCGCATTGAATTGATCGAATAAATAAATATTCGAGCGCTCGACTATACTTCGCCAGATTGAACCTACCGAATTGCAATAGAAGCCTATGGGAAGCCCCCGTAGGCTTTTTTTTCTGTCTTTTGCCGAATTTCAATCGTACAATCGAACACTTTGAACATTCGATTCGTATGATTATGGAGAATAATCAATCGTTTTTTCCTGTGACTATTCCTGCAACTATTCGATTGTACAATTCTGGTCGAATAGTCGAATATGCGCTCAAAACTGGCGAATATTCCATTAGATTTTGACGAATATTTATTCGCCAAAAATATTCGCCAGTCGAATTCGAGGGCTAATAGCCCTTGACAATTCGACCCTTAGTAAATCTGCCCCTTAGAGTTACAGTTAATAATTATATGACTTTTTGTTTGCTTCCAATCCATGGGCACACAAGATAATGGGTGCTCTTCAGATGCTTTTCGCTGTTCCCCTTGTAAGCTTTCAGATGGAGGGGGAAGGATAAAGGGACCTCCTAACCCTGCAGTGGAAGGGGTCTGGGAAGACTCTTGCCTCCTGCAGTTCGTTATTTTGCCCTGATAAAGGTTACACACTTGTTGTTATATAGATTATATATAGATGTATATATATATTATCGAATTTGCACTTTTTGCCTGGGAAATTTGAAGCATGCTCAGAGCTTCAATAAAAAAGTAAAAGTCCTTAAAATGTGTCTCTTTTAACCCTTTCACTGGTTAGTCTCCAGGCCATTAATTACAATATTGTCTTGCTTTTCAAATCTCCTTTTCTATGTCATTGTAACAGTAAAACTGCCCTAGAAAAAAAAGAGACCCATAAGTCTATGGACTGCTGTTCAAAGAAATTAGGAGAAAAGGCCTTACTGAATTCTTAGATATGTGTTTTTAACTGAAGCTGGGACTTATATTGGACCTGACTAAGATTGACTTTGTTATATCCTGTCCATGTGTAGAGCTGGCTGTGTACACGAAACACTTCACTGAACAGCTGTCAGGTGGAAACATCCAAAGATGAACATAAAATCCTGGAATTCTATACCAATTTATCTAGTCATTGTCCAAAAACAATGTTCCAGGCATGTATCTGCTGCAGCCAAGCCAAGAACTCATAGGAATCCGTGGGTACAGTATGAATTCACAACTAAGATCTTGTATTTCACAGTATAGGCAGATGTTTATGTATACTTCAAACCATTTACACAGGCAATTAAAGTTTTACCTTTTTGGTTCCTGGAACGTATGTGAGTACTTTAAACTGACTTTTAAGAGGTTGATTTTTTTTTTCTGCTGCTGGTATAAATACTATGGACGTGAGTATAAGTACTTGAAAGAGCCTAATGATCCCTTTCTTACACTCCATTACCCCAAGCTTGATATGACAGAGAGTATGAGCACTAATTATCTTCTCTTTCACTGGCATGGACATAGATCTAGGTCTTAAAAGATAATATTCTGCACTTTTATAAGGTAATGCATTGCTGGCTCTGTGTGTCCCTATTGAAATGTTAAGTAGAAATATGTCTGTTCATGCTAGTGGCTTTAAACAGTACAGAATGGAAAATAGTCATGTTTCATGGGTAATTTTATTTGCTAATGTTCCTTGGGAATAAACTTAAAAAAAAAAAAGCTAGGCTAAACCTTCATTTTATTTTTAAATTACATTCTGGTTAACAAGAATGTAGCAGACAAATAATAGACAGCCAACAAAAATCATAATGCAAATACAGACAATTACTATATACTAATAGGACCTTGGAAAATGCAAAAATTTTAGTTTCTGGTAATGACTGCCATTATATACTGTATATGTATATATAGATATATAAATACTAAACGAAGAGAGAGGTACACACCAGGATTTTCCAAAAAATTTAAAATCCTGTTTATTAGTTACATTTAAAATTGGCCAACGTTTCGGTCTGTTTCTAAGACCTTTATCAAGACCATATTTAAAAACCAACATCAGTGTTTAAATAGCCAAGAGCCTGCCACTCACCCAATCGTGCACTCCCACAAAATCATGTGACTGGAAGTAAAGCCCTGCACCAAGAAAGCAAAAATAAATACATTATAACAAATATAGATGGAAACTATTGCATTGTTAAAAACTGATACAATGTTAAAAGCAAAAAGGATCTACAAAAAACATATGCATAGTTAGATGTTGGCGCCGTGTATTAAAGTATTCATCGTTGATTTAAAAAACACAAGAGTGAGCAGTATTCATTTAAGCCTGAAGGGGCAAGGGTATTTAAGTTGCGTATCCAAAAGTATTCCTGCTGCAGCAATAATATAGATCTGTCCCCACCTCTTCGTAAAGTGTGGAATATGGTCTATCCCAATCTATCTAAAGGTGGGCAATCTATGACCCTTTACAAGGTAATGTTTCACAACGGGTTTAATGGTTAGACCATCTCTAAATGCTGTACTGATGGCCGAGCGATGCCCATCCATCCTTAACCGTAACGTTTGATCAGTTTTCCCCACATATGATAGCCCACATGGGCATGTGATCAGATACACCACATGAGTGGTGGTGCAAGTAATATGGTCTTTAATCGACAGTCGTTTTACCCATTTGAGGGTACAAGAGGTACAGTTCGGGCATCGGAAACAACCAGGTTTCCCGCCACATAACCAACCACCACGCTTCTTTGAATAGCAGTCTATTGGGTCACTCTTAACTAAAAAATCTCGTAGATTAGTCCCCCATTTGAAACACATCATAGGGAGACCCGAGACCACCTGTCTTAGTTCATTGTCTGCCTCTATGATTCTCCAATTGTCAGCAACCCATTTATTAAGTACAAATGAGCTTGCATTATAGACAATAGAACAAGGGAGTATGGACTCTTTTTTTTATGGACAATGTCTGTTTCACTGGTCCTGTTCCTAGCTGTCTCTAGGGCTTCAGCCAGTATCCTATCAGGATAGCCTCTCACCCTAAAACGACTCCACATCTCATCAAGCTGTTTATCAGCAATTTGTTTATTGAAATTCTTACAGATTACTCTGCAAAATTGTGAGATAGGGAGAGACTTTTTCATTGAAGCTACTGAAGATACTGGCTAAAGCATGTTGTCATCCTTGATAAAAGACCCAATGCCGTCTGAAACGTTGGAGACACTGTGATGTTGGAATACATTTTTGTGACCTAAAAAAAGGGAGTGCTGGTCCCTTTTGAACTTTCATATACATTTTATTGACCAAGCACTTGGAAAGAGAACAGTTGGCGACGGCGTGCGGGTATCATTCATATCATTACTATATATATATATATATATATACAGTGACATGCCACTGGCCTACACATGCACTTTTTGGGGGAATTAGCGATTGGTAGGCAGGTAGCGCAGGATTTGTAGTTTAGAGACATGGACACCAAGGCTTGGGGCAAAACACAGGTGTGAGGACTCACCCTGGTGGTCTAGTGGGGGCACGGCGGGGACGCCCGCCGCGCCATCGGCGGGGACGCCCGCCGCACCAATCCTTGCCGGCATCCTCTTAGTGTGCGCGCGGCGCGCACTTCCTCTATTTATAGGCGCATGCGCGCTGACGTTGTGACGTCAGCGCGCAATGGCGCGAAGTTTAAAATATTTAAAGGGGCTATTTTGTTTAACTCATTGCCCGTGATAGGTTTTGTTCCTGGTGCCTGTATCTGTGCTATTTAGCTTCCTGTTTGTTCCTGATTCCTGTTTTGACCCTGCCTGGCCTTTGACTATTCTGATTATCTGTATCCTGACCTGTGCCTGTTTTTGACTACTGATTCTGCCTCATCCTATCTGATTGATCACCCGGTTTTGACCCCTTGCCTGCCTGACGATTCCCAGTTATCCGCCTGCCACGACCCTGCCAGTTTGACCACGAGTTGCCTACTCCTATCTGTTCAGTGACCATCGGCCTTAAAAGACACTATCTACAGTCGTGCCCCTTTGCCTGCTCAGAACCTTTTGTCTTGCACTTCTCGTTTTAAGACCTGGCGGCATCCGATTAGCCAAGGGCTCCTCCCGAGGTGAAAGGCGGCTGTTATAGGCAGAAGCACGAGCCGAGACCAGGGTGCTTGACACTGGTTCTGAGTTTAGGGTGCCGACCGTGACAACAGGTTTATTAAGCACTTGGCATTCCCAACAAAAGGCAACAGAAAGTGTCAGGTTACAGTTCAACAACTTCAATGTAGAAGTTACATTTTCAGGCAGCTCTTCTTTCAGCTGACTCTTAATTACCTGGTTGAGAAGGAATATTAACCCTACCTCTGCTAGGTATCCCTCGGCAACCCCTATCTTGCAGTTTAAATGCACTCTTTCATATGCATTTTCCTTCAATACAGTGGTGTTTCCCAAACACCCTGCCACGATTGGATTAGCCCTATATCGCCCACTTAAGGTAGGTACATAGGTGGAAGACCCACTCGTTTGGCAACCTTTGCCAACGCCAATGAGTGGATCTACCGTTGTGTGTGTCCACCTATAGCCAGGGTGCTGCTATATGTGAAAGATTCATAGTGCTGGACCAGACCAATGTTTGTATTGATTATATACAATTACACCACTAAATTAACCCTACAGCAACAACCCTTAAGTGACAAAGGTTTACAGCTGTTTTTGTGTGTCTACATGTGCATCAGGAATGTCATTATTATCTCTAGGCCTTAATTGACTGTAATCCGAACGGTAGTTGTATAACAGGCATTTTCATTGCCTCATTCTTCTCTTACTTAAGTGTACCATTGCTTTAATGAAAAGCATTGCAAAGTCTTTGAAGCTTGGAAACAGTCCTTAAATGAAGAGACTCCACAGCTGTTGGTATAACCCCTGTTAAACATGATCCTCAGCACCATCATGCATAATTTAGATGGACTATTGATTAAAGGGGTAGTTCACCTTTAAATTAATGTTTAAAATGATGCAGACATAATTTGCATTTGTTCTTAATTTTTTTTAAATTTGTTATGGCTTTTCAGTTATTTAGCTTTATGTTTAGCAGCTCTCCAGAAAAGTATTTCAGCAGCTATACGGTTGCTGGGGTCTTGTTTAGCGTAACAAACCACTTTGAATGAGGGACCCCAATATGAATAGGAAGATAAGTAATAAAAAGTAACCAAAGCAATAAAAGACTCACAGAGCAATAGTTTTTGGCTAGTGACCCCCCAATTTGAAAGCTGGAGAGAATCAGAAGAAGATCCTGTACTTAGAAGTGGAATAAGAAGGCAAATACTTAGAAAAAAAAAGGATAATCTATAACATACTAAAAGTTATCTTAAAATTAAACCACCCCTTTAATGCACATATTTGAATATCTTTGCATTAATATTTGCTCGTGAGGTTTTAATCATAATTATTTTAAAGAAATCCCCTGGGAGCTATGACTTATGCTCCCATAAATACTACCCTTGGGACAATGATCAATTTTGACCCTGCCTAGAGAGGAAGTTATTTTCTCTTCATTTGTCTATCATGTAAATTGAAAAGGGTGAGCCGCCATATATTTTCTTTTCATCGGGGTGGACATACCATCTCCCTTTCATGCATCCTTCTGGGGAAAAAAGGAAGGGGTGGGTTATATGGGAATGAGTTTATTAAGAGATACCCACTGTAGAGTGAGCTGAAGCAGAACTGCAGAGACAGGACACCTTGAACAGACTGCTGGAGGAAGATGTATAGGCAGCCTATATACAGCTATGGAGTGTCACAAAGCTTTGACCCTTGAAGTCAGGTTCTATATTAATTCTATAAATCAAGGTAATCAGGCAGCTGAGAGTTTTGGAGTTAAGTGTGGTTGATCCTTCATACCAAGGGGTAATAGTTAGTAACCAGTTCCTGGAAACTTGTTCAACATTTACTTCTGCCTGTGCTGGCATCATTCATCGAGGTGTTTATTTCGTAAATTAAATTGGATCCAATAAAAATCCATTTTAGACCATAAAACCAAGGCAGTTTTTGGCATAGCATAGGCTTTTTTTAATGTGCATTTCACAAACCTACAAAGCTGCCTCTTTTCTAGGAAGAATTACCTTTTATCTGTAATGGTATTTGTGTATTAGAGGTAAAATGATGTAATCCCTATATTTAAGAAGCGATTACATTCTCAGCCTGGCAATTACAGGCCAGTACGTTTGACATCTGTGGTGAGCAAAGTATTTGAAGGCTTGTTAAGGGGTCACATTCAGTGAATGGCATTATGAGCAGCAATCAGCATGGCTTTATGAAGGATAGGTCATGCCAGACAAATTTGATTGCTTTTAATGATGAGGTAAGTAAGATGCAGGATAGCGGGGGAGCAATAGATGTGGACTATTTGGATTTTGCAAAGCCCCAAGAACGACTGCTTTCTAAAATAAGGTATGTTGGGTTTAATGAAGTCATTTGCACATGGATAGGGAACTGGCTACAGGATCAGGTACAGAGGGTGGTTGTTAATGGTACATTCTCTACTTGGAGTAAGGTTCTTAGTGGGGTCCATCAGGGCTCAGTATTGGGTCCACTTTTATTTAACTTGTTCATTAATGACTTAGGGGAGGGTGTTGTAAGTAATGTATCTGTGTTTGCAGATGACACAAAACTATCCAGTCCAATTAATTCCATCCAGGATGTGGCCTCCTTGCAACAGGATCTTGGCAAACTGGCAATCTGAGCAGCTAAGTGGCAAATGAGATTCAATGTTGTTAAATGTAAAGTCATGCACCTGGGATGTAAAAATATGCAAGCCACTTATACCCTTAATGGGACTGCACTAGGCAAATCCAGAATTGTAGAAAATAAACTTGGCTTTAGAAAGCCTAGCAGCCATGCGCTGATTTGCATAAGAGACTTGAATATGCATAGGTTAGGGCCTAAATAGTTGAGTAAAGATGAGTAATAAAAAGTAGCATCAATAACACATTTTTAGCTTTACATCGTTTTTTATATGGGGTCAGTGACACCTGTAAAGAGTCAGAAGAAAAAGGCAAATAATTAAAAAATAAAAAAGAAATAATGAAGACCAGTTGAAAAGTTGCCATTCTATAGCATACTAAAAGGTGAACCACCCCTTTACTACTGAGGGAGACAGAGAGTTACCAGTGAGGTTCAGTTTGTACGTTTCTTAGAAATGCTATCAATCTACATGGCTTAGTAACATAACATAGTTAACATAAGTTAATGGAGGTTGAAAAAAGACACACATCCATCAAGTTTGACCTTTTCACAGTTTTTTACCTGCCTAACTGCTAGTTGATCCAGAGGAAGGCAAAACCCCATCTGAAGACTCTCCAATTTGCCTCAGAGGGGGGAAAAATTCCTTCCTGACTCCAAAATGGCAATCGGACTAGTCCCTGGATCAACTTGTACTATGAGCTATCTTCCATAACCCTGTATTCCCTCACTTGCTAAACGCCATCCAACCCTTCTTAAAGCTGTCTAATGTATCAGCCTGTACAACTGATTCAGGGAGAGAATTCCACACCTTCATTGCTCTCTGTAAAAAAAAAAACCCTTCCAAATATTCAGGCGGAGTCTCTTCTATTGGTGTTACAGAATCAGACAGGAACTGTTTTGCTTTATACTAAACAGCAGGGGTCCGCAACCTTCTTTGGCCCGGAGACCGGTGCCGAGCAGGCCCGGATTTGTGGCAAGGCCATGGTGTAGGGCAGCACATTTGTAGGGGCGGCTTGCTGCCCAGTCACATCTATATTTCCAGGTCCCTACAGGAAATCCGAAGAGCAGTTTCCTGTATAGGGCGCTGAATGGTAAATTTCAGTTTGAACTGGGGGTAGGGGGCTTGTGCGTTGGTGGCACACACATACGTTGGTAGTGTGCGATCACACGTCGATAGCATGTGCACACTACAGGGGTAGGGGTGCAGGAGGCGCCCAGGCTAGGGGCTCGCTATTTTCAAATCTGGCGCTGGTGTTGAGGCAAAAATCTTTGCAAGGACCGGGGTGGGGTCAGGGCTGGTCAAGGTGGGGTCGGAGGGTCGAGGTTGGGTCGTGGAGGGGTCGGGAGGGGCTCAGCATCCAAATTGGGCACGCCGACATCTAATTCAATGTGCTGGCATCCAATTTTGTGCAACTCGCCGGCCCATTTCAGGACAGCCAGGTGGTTGGGGACCCTTGCTCAGTGTCGGACTGGGACACCAAGGGCCCACCCAAAAACCTTAGACCAGGGGCCCACCATAAAACCTTAGACCAGGGGGCTACTCTCAGTACTAATAATCTTCATCTCCTCACTCAACCTCTATTCTCCTAGTTTGTTTTCTTTACATACTATAATCAATTATTCCGTCTATCTTTGTACTCATAGAAATAGGGAATGGCCATGAAATAGGCCAAAAGTTTAGCAGCATGAGGGCCCACTGACACCTTGGCCCACCGGGAGTTTTCCTGGTGTTCTGGTGGGCCAGTCCGACACTGCCCTTGCTATACAGTATTGACCCCTGAAAAGCCTCCACACACCCCTTTCTGAGAACTGTAGTCATTTTGAGAATGTGCCACTTGCTGCTCCTGTTAAATGGTCATTTTGCAATTATACATATATTTTTGGCCCCTTTTCAACCCCGTCAGCAGTGCAGGTTATACATTTTAGATGTGTCCCACTCAGTTTAACTAACACAGCCAAAGGTCCTCTTGGCAAAATATTTATCAATTGGAATCGTGTAACATTGCTATGGCAACTGCCTCGTTGCATGATATTCTCACCCGTAACATTCATTTGCCACTGCCGTTTTTTTTTACTAATCACAGCCATTAGTGCGGAACAGGCAAGAATTAGGAAGCGTGAACAAAGGTATCTGTAAGACAGGCTATGGTGGTGCAAGGCATCTCTGAAAGAAAAAAAAACACACAAATTCATTTACTTGGTGTCATGAAGATTTTAAATCCTGTATTCAATTATTAAAAAAAAAAAAGCAACATGCATGAATAGCTTGAGAAAATGACATTCTCCAACAGTATTATATGGTCTCTGTGACACTGTCAGCCTTTCTCACTTTGGAGCAGCAGGTTCTTCCATGTGTCATTTCAGAAACCTAGGGCCAAATCACAGCTGCTCCTTGACTAGAAACCAAACACGGCAGCATTCTGCTTTCTATGGCAACATTACTAAACCCTCCAGAATCTGATCCGCAGAGCAAAACCTGCTCTTAATTAGCTCTTAATTAGTTTAATGCATTCTGAATTATGTGGAAAAACTGGAGTTATTTTAATCTAAACGCGAAGGTTGACATTTGATTCTCGCAGTGAACAAAACAGAAAATGTGTTTTTTTAAAAAGGGGAAAACCAAGACTGATGAAGGTTTTTTTTTTTAATATTTACTTTGGAAAGATGAAGGAAGAACCTTTTATCGACGTTTCTTCTGTTTTTGGTAGCCGGCAAAAAGGCATTGTTGAAGGCTGATAGACTGTCCCTAGGTAGCAATTGTAAGAATCATGGAATATGAAGTATTGATTCTGTCCATGAAGATGAAATGTACTGACAGACAGTGAATGCAATGGCCACTCCAATGAATGACACAGCTCCGTTCAGGATTTTAAATTTAAAAAGCCTTTTTTTAGCATACAGCTTTTAGATTTGAGACATGTGTCACAGATCTAAAAGCCTTATGCTAATAAAAGATTTTTAAATTTAAAATGCTGAACGGAGCTGTGTCATATATTGGAGTGTTCATGAAATCGGTTGGACTGTGGGCCACAGGACATGTGCACCTCCAAAACTACAAAAAGGTGGATAGCGGGAGTGCTGACAACAAAATTTTTAAGTGAATGCAACGGCAACACTTGTATTTACAGTACATAGAAAATAATAAGACTGTGGCTTGTGGTTAATGTTAAAGTATAAGTACACCTTAGAAATAAGTGAATGTGCAACTGATGAGAGTACTGTTGAATGCATTTTTGCTGTGTATATTCATTAGTTTTTTATTTTTAATTCCAAGATATTAAAGGATACATGCACTGTTAACTTGAATGAATTGTGTTATAACAGCACCACCTGCTGGTCATTTTCAGACACGTTTGACTAGCAAGTAGTCAAAGAAGTTGGTAGGAGAAAGAAAGAGGGCTGGTCTAGTGTTCTTTTGGTTAGGAAAGATTTGAGAAAGGTTTCTGTTTTTGTTCCTAACTAGAAGAACATCACACCAGACTTTTTTCTTTCTCCTGTCTACTTGGTGGTCAGACTGGTCCAAAAATGACCAGTAGGTGTTGCTGTTATAACTAAATGCATTCATGTTATCAGTACATGTATCCTTTAATATCTTGGAATTAAAAATAAATAAATGATTATGTACATTGCAAAAGTGCATAGAATAGTGCTCTCATCAATTTTATATTCACTTATGTTGCAGTTTACTTCAATCCCTTCGGCGCTAAAATCCCTCCCCCCTCTCCTGTG
>CM044431.1:204803985-204834568 GCA_024363595.1 Xenopus borealis
ATGCCCCTAAGTTGCTACTTACCCCTTGGTGCAGGTTCTGTCCACGGAGGGATTGACTTCACCTTTAAACCCAATTTAATGGTGCAAGCTTTCTCTTAGTTTTTAAGTTTAGAATTTTCGGATAGACTTGAGGCAAAGTCTAAAGAACTCTTTTCCAGAAAAAAGGAGTTTACTGCCACACAGCACAGGATTGTTTTGGCAATACATTAAGAACCACTAGCTAAGGCTTCCTTAGAAGGTGCATGTTCTCTAGTCCTTCCAGCTATGTACACAACGACAGGTGGTGGTTAAAGGGTTGCATAGATATTAAAAGACAATGAAGCTTCAATTCACTAGGAGGTATCAATGTGGTACACACCCTCAGATACCCTGGGTCAGCAGTCCTCTTCTCTACAAACACACTGGCTTGCAATGTTTTCTACATTGCCAATTTTTTTGAGTTTCTCAGGGATCCTGCAGTGCATAGGATAGGTGGCAATGGCTGACGTACTTACTTCAAATGAGTTCATTCAGACATTGCACTATGATGATGAATATGGCAAAGGGTAAAATGGAGGTTTCTTTAGAATTTGCATGTCTCTATACCAGTGGTCCCAAACCAGTGGCTCATTAGCAACATATTGCTCACCAAGTGCTTGTATGTTGCTCCCAGTGGCCTCAAAGCAGTTTCATTATTTTTGAATTCTAGACATGGAGACAACGTTTGGTTGCATATAAACCAGGTGCACTTCCACACAGACTTCTCTAGACCATGATATTACACAAGTGGCAGGTGGTGGCTAAAGGGTAGAATGGGGTTGAGGTCAAAGGACAATTAAAGGAATGAAGGTCATTCTTCTACAGTTCCAGGAATATCCATTTGTCTTTCTCCAACCTAGGCCAACATTCCAAGGATATCTAGGACAGCAATTAGACTAGATTTCATTCTGAAAATGACAATACAATATACTAACAGTAAGCTCTAATCCCATTTAGTAAATGGACCACAGGTTTGGCACCACTTCCTTAAACCTACGGTGCTCACCCTTGACTTAGGTGGGCCCGGGTGCTTATGCCCCGGACCTATCACTTCCAAATTACTTCTTCCAAAAAACACGTGTAATGGCAGGCTACTCACCGCTTCTATCGTCTGGTCCGGGTGCACTGCCCCGAACCCGCAGCTTAGGGGAGACAATATCGACACAACACTTCCACTTGGCACGCACTCCACGACTCAGCAAGATGCGGTGAATTAAAAAGGCTTTTTATTTCCCAAACACCACATTTCCCAACGCGTTTCGTGTGACCCCACACGTATTCGAGTCACACGAAACGCGTTGGGAAATTTGGTGTTTGGGAAATAAAAAGCCTTTTTAATTCACCGCATCTTGCTGAGTCGTGGAGTGTGTGCCAAGTGGAAGTGTTGTGTAGATTTCATTCTGACTTTCAGACTTTGACAGCAACCTCCAGTGCTTTTGGGAAGTAATCCTGGATTTTTTTTATCCTTTTTTGATCACTGACCAAAGTCTAGTTGTAGATGTTATTACCCTGTTTTTTGCATTTACTTTGGTATCATAGAATGTCTTGTATAAATCCACAACCCTCCAGTTTAATTTAGTCTGTGCTACTCCATCCAGATATGGTCTTTTAATCATGTCCATTTGTTGACAGAGCTATTAGTATTTCAGTTAACTGACGCACCTGCTTCTTTTATACAGTTTTGGGCTCACGGGCATGAAAGCACACATACCTATCACAGCCTGTCTGTGAGTGAAATGTCATCAATCATTCCTACTTCACAAAGAAAAAAACAAGCATACAGTGAACAACATACAGTATATGGACAAATGATGTGAATACAGAGACTACATATAGCAGAACCATCGAATCTAATGTAATGGCAGTGAGTAACAAAAACTCCATGAACCCAAACACCACATATATGTTTCTATATTTATTTATATATGCTCACTTGCTGTGCTGATACTACATCAGTAAGACATATCAGTGGGCAATGTTCAATCTAAACCATGCAATCGTGCAAGTGCACTCATATTTTTCATGAAAACACATAATTCAGTACATTTTAGACAACTACGTTACAGATATTTCAAAGTGTGTGAAGAAGGATATTTTTAAGAACACAGCTAGTGGAAATTTTGCCTTGGCCCTCCAATGTCTTGTGCTTTACTTGTGCACAGGTCTTTCCCAAGACATCTGATTTCAAGAGGCATCTTGATGATTGTATTCTTAATACTGTACATGTCATATATATTAGGGATGCACCGAATCCAGCATTCGGTTTGGGATTCTGCCTTTTTCAGCAGGATTCGGATTCAGCCAAATCCTTGTGTGTGCCCAAACTGAAACCAATCCTAATTTGCATATGTAAATTAGGTGTGGGAAGGGAAACCACATGACTTTTCGTCTCAAAACAAGGAAGTAAAACATTCTTTTTCCACTTTTTCCTTTCCGCCTCTAATTTGCTTATGCAAATTAGGATTCTGTTCAGTATTAGGCCAAATCTTTCACAAAGGATTTGGGGATTCTTGCGAATCTGAAATAGATAGTGGATTCGGTGCATCCCTAATATACATATATATTTGCTACATTTGTTGACATCCATAAAGATGTAGGATAGAGCCCTTCAGCTGATGATCATAAAGCAATGCATTGCTTCTTGTACTATATAAATAAATAGTGGTAATTAAAAATGGTGGGTCTGCCATATGAAATACTTTTGTTCCTTCAGCAACCCAGATCATAGCCTGTGGCCCTGTTTTTTACATCCAATAAAAAAACTATTTGCCTCCTGTCTACAATGGTAAGGTATGGTACTGCGAGTAATAGTTGTGCCAAAACATATATTCTACAACACATCCTCTTCGGGGCAAATTACAATATTGGAAAGCTGTCCCTTGCAAAGCCTCTATACTGTATGTCTAATATATTATTGGGCAATGCCCTCTGATATAGCTGATAATGCTTGAGCAGTTGATATGCTATCTGCATGATCTTTGATACAATAATAAATAATCCCAGTAGGCTTGTTTAATAATGCACTGGTAAAACTGGTGTGTTTGCTTCAGAAACACTACTATAGTTTATATAAATAAGCTGCTGTGTAGCCATGGAGGCAGACATTCAAGCTGGAAAAACAAAGAAAAGGCACAGGTTACATAGCACATAACAGATAAGCCCTGTCCAATACAAAAACCTAATTTTTTCCAGCTTGAATGGCTGCCCCCATGGCTACATAGCAGCAAACACATGATTTTTGCCAGTGCAGAGCAACAGTGCATTATATTTTACTTACTTTGATACACTTTCAGTTTTCAGTGTTCCTTTGATCATATCTTTGTTTTGAACAAGCACAATATACCTTATTA
This sequence comes from Xenopus borealis, assembly GCA_024363595.1. NCBI lineage: Eukaryota > Metazoa > Chordata > Amphibia > Anura > Pipidae > Xenopus > Xenopus borealis. Next base: position 204,807,354 of record CM044431.1, read on the forward strand.
TTATTAAAGAGGAAAAATTGTAATTATTTGTTTAAAATCTGGCCTTCTCATCATTTGGAGTTTTGTGGATAACAGATTTCCGGATAATTGATCCCCTACCTGTGTGTGTGTGTGTGTATATATATATATATATCCTCAATAAACACTCCACACTCCAAGGTCTCGTGTAAAAAGCAACAAAGCTTGTGTTTATTCCCTCAACGTTTCGGTCTCCCTATTGGAGCTGTCTTCAGGAGAAGACGGCTCCAATAGGGAGACCGAAACGTTGAGGGAATAAACACAAGCTTTGTTGCTTTTTACACGAGACCTTGGAGTGCGGAGTGTTTATTGAGGATGTGTTATGGTTCTCCAGCACCCAGGCAGATGATTTAAGTGGAGCGTGCACCAGTCAACCTTGTATTTTATATATATATATATATATATATATATATATATATTATATATTTATTTATTTTTAAATGGATTTTGTACCCTGGCTAAAAAAAACATTCTGCATTCCCTAACTTACTGCACCACAAGCCTAATCAAACAAATGATTTATGCTTTCAAAGTTGGCCACAGGGGGCTGTCATCTTGTAACTTTGTTATACATCTTTGCAAGACCAAGACTGTGCACTTGGCTGCTTAGGGATCGTCATAAATTCTCAAAACAGGGAAACAAACAAAGCTGCTTGAGTTCTGCATGGCTGGTAAGTAAGGCAGGGGCTCCCCCTGCTGTTCATAAGTATGATTGTTTCCCTGCCAGAAGTTAGGGACCGTCTGACAATTCCTATCCACAACAGTAAATGAAGGGAGAATTTCACTGCATACAGTCAGGTTTATTATAAAAACGTAAGACATTTTTTAATTAAAGTATATTGGAGAGGTTTATTTTTCATTAAAGTAAAAATTGGATTTTATTTTTTTGTCTTTCCTTGTCCTTTAACTAAATAGCAACATCTGTCATTAGAAAGCAGAAATCCTGTCCCTAATAAACTGGTAAATGGGGCAGCAGGGTGTATCAATCTAAGCATCTGCAATTCTAACCCTATTCATTCAGTACAATAGGTAATGCATCCAACAGAAGCTTTTCTGGGTTAGGGAATTTCATGATAAAGTCCACTTTAAAAAATATAAATCTATTACAGGTATGGATAGGGTTGCCACCTTTTCCAGAAAAAAATACCAGCCTTCCTATATATTTATCTTTTTTCCGTATTAATAAGATTGGGTCAACCGTCATTTTTACCGACCAGGTGGCAACCCTAGGTATGGGACCTGTTTTCCAGAATGTTTGAGAACTGGGGTTTTACAGATAATAGATATTTCTGTAATTTGGATCTTCACACGTTAAGTCTACTAGAAAATCATGTAAACATTAAATAAACCCAAAAGAATGGTTTTACTTCCAATAAGGATTAATTATATCTTAGTTGGGGTCAACTACTAGGTACTGTTTTACTATTACAGAGGATTCTTTTTTTAAAAATTTGGATTGTGTGGATATATGTAAGAAAACCTTACCCTGGTGGTCTAGTGGCGCGTCGGGGACGCCCGCCACGCCGCTCTGCTCCTTCTGTCTGCCGGCTTCTTAGTGCGCGCGCCGCACTTCTGGTATTTAAAGGTCGCAGGCGCACTGACGTCTGATGTCAGCGCGCAATGGCACCAAATTTTAAAATATTTAAAGGGGCCTTTGCGAATTTCTCATTGCCCGTGATAGGTTTATTCCTGGTGCCTGTACCTGTGCTTATTTTGCTTCTGTTTGTTCCTGAGACCTGTTTTTGACCCTGCCTGGCCTTGACTATTCTGTTCTCTGTACCCTGACCTGTGCCTGTTGTTTGACTACCGATTCTGCCTAATCCTACCTGATTGATCACCCGGTTTGACCCATTGCCTGCCTGACGTCTCTTCGCTATCTGCCTGCCTCGACCCAGCCTGTTTGACGAACTTGCCTACTCCTATCTGTACCGTGACCATCGGCCTTAAAAGACTTTATCTACAGTCGTGCCCCATTGTTGGCCAGAACTCCTGCTCTGCACCTCTCGTTTAAGTCCAGGTGGCATCTGAGTAGCTGAGGGCTCCTCCCAAAGCCAAAGGCGGTCACACTACTGGTGAAAAGTGCCAGCCAGACTTGACAGATCAGGGATGACATAGTTGGGCAGTTTGTGTATTTACATATGAACAAACAATACCTGTTTTACAGTCATGTGAAACAGTTTGGGACCCCCTCTTTGCTTATCATTGGCTGAGCTTTCAAAGTAGCAACTTCCCTTTAATATCCAACATGCCTTCTGGAAACAGTAGTAGCTCAGCAGTGACATAATGTTTACTGGATTAACAGAAAATCTATGTGCATCATAACAAAATTAGACAGGTGCATAGATTTGGGAACCCCAAATACGTCCATAGAAAATCGCTCCAGTTCAGTTAAATTTGATGGCTGCCAAGCATGGATAGTCTGCAGAGGAGAGTCAAACAGAAGCACAACTTGCAGTTGGCCACCTTAAATACCTTTTCTCACGATTGGACACACCTGCCGATGAAGTTCAAGGCTTAACAAACTAATCCAACAAATTTGGTGTTGCCATCAGTATTGAGCAGTTACGTGCATTTAAATTTGCATAATTACAAGGGTGCCCAAATTTTTGCAAAGCCAGTTTTTCACACTTTATTTAATTTCATACAACTGAAGACTGCGTCACTAAAAACCTTTGTTCAGAAAACTCCCCAGAACTCAGATGTTCCATTGAAATTAAAGCCATAGCACTGTTGTGCTTTAGTTGAAAGTATTATGCAGGCTGAGAGGGTTTCCCAAACTTTTTCATATGACTGTGTATAATGGGAGGGGGGGTTGATTAGCATTACAAATCTCCATGACATAAAGTAGCAATTAATCACTGTGATTTATGTGATAAATTGTGTCAGAAAGTAAAAGTAACACAGACAATTCCAGGAGTCGACGTGCTCTAGAACAGTGGTCCCCAACCAGTGTCTCTGGAACAACATGTTACTCACCAACCCCTTGGATGATGCTCCCAGTAGCCTCAATTTGAATTCAGAAACATGTTTCTGTTTCGTGCTTGTGTTGCTCCCCAACTGTGTTTACTTTTTGATGTGTAAACATGATGGGTAAAAAACATTGGGACCCCTGCACTGGAACCCATGTAAACCAAGCCTAAAGGAATGTCAGGTGTTTTGCAACCTTGGCCTAATCTTATAAGTGTAAGGAAGTAATCTCCATGGGCAATAGTTACTGTATTCTGCAAGAATGTTCAACTGTTCTATCTTTGGAGCCCCCTGTTGGCCCATAATGGTGGGAGAGTTGCTGCAAGCCCCCCTAGAGTGTCACTGAGAATGCATTACTATTGTATCTCCTCAGTTTTCCAGCCTTTCTAAATATTTTCATCATGAAGCCATTTAATTTGTACACTTCTCTTTAGGATGTAAGAATTTCAAAATGTGTATATTTCATTTCACCAAAATTAGATTAAGCCCATATTATCCATAAGTATGAAAAAAATCCAAAAAGTAATTTTCCACCTGTGTGCAAACAAATTCATTGCTGTCTGTAAGATCATATAATTCTTTTTTTTTTCAGTATATTAAAGGCTTACTCTGTAATTCTGTATACAGATCTGTCAGTGGGAAACATAACTGATTTGCTACAAGGCTTGATGTATGATTGGCATAATCAGGTGCAACAACAGAGCTGAAATGTTATAATTAAATAGTGGGGTGTCATAGTAACTCTTCATTTGATTTGCTATCCATTTGATATCCTACCACAGCATGAAGCTGTCTGCTACTGACAAACAAGGCAGCTTAATAACAAAAAAAGTTACCAGTGTGATTTGCTTTGATTACGTTCCTGTTCAGGACCCTTGTTTCCCCGCAAAGCATGGAAAATTGTCCCCCAACCTCAGTAAAATGTTGTTCACACTTCACTGGCCATTGATTTACTCTATTTATTGCCAGACAATCATCCAGAGATGAAGCGTTTGTTCCCCATTTCCACTGCAGCATCTAGTTATGTTCCACAGCCAGCTCACTGAGCCCAAATGCACTGGGTCACAATTTGTCATGGACTTTCTAATCAATGTGTGAAAAATGATCTAATGAATAATGGTTGCACGTTTCCACAAACTAATTAACCAGGGTGAGACTGAAACTAATGATTATATTTATCTAATATAATTTCACATCTGTTACTAGAAGTACTCAAATTTTTTTTATTCACTGTGTCTTCAGACTGATTATCTAGCAGTGCAAATAGGCTTCTATTACACTGGGGTAGTCATTCCTGATCTCAGAATGTAATATATATATATTAGGTAGAAATGTTCATTTTCACTGGATTCCTTGCAGCTGATGGATATAACGTTAGTGCTTTATTGTAAATAAAAAGGACAGGTAAATAGACAGACATCCGGTTGACAAACTGATAGACAGAAAGATAGAAGACAGACAGATATATGATAGATAGAGGATGGATAAATAGATAATTGATCGATAGATAGATAGATAGATAGATAGATAGATAGACATTAGATAGATAGATAGATAGATAATAGATTAGATAGATAGAAAGATAGACATATAATAGATAAATTAGATAGATAGATTAGATAATTGATAAATAGGATAGATTAGATTGATAGATAGATAAATAGATAGATAGATAATAGCTATATTAGATAGATAGATAGATAGATAGATTAGATGAATAGATTATAGATAGATATATTAGATGATAGATAGATAGATAGATAGATAGATAGATAGAATAATAGCTATATTAGATAGATAGAAAGATAGACAGATAATAGATAGATTAGATAAATGATAGATAGGATGGATTAGATAGATGCTAAATAGATTAGATAGATAGATAGATAGATAGATAGATAAATAATAGCTATATTAGATAGATGGATATATGCTAAATAGATTAGATAGAAAGATAGATAATAGATAGATAGATAAATAATAGCTATATTTGATAGATAGCTTGATAGATAACAGATTGATAATAGATAGATTGATATTTTAGATAGATAGACTATAGATAGATTAGATTGAAAGATAACAGATAGATAGATAATAAATAGATAGATAGATAGATAGCTTAGATAGTTTAGATAAATAGATTATAGATAATAATGAAACTTTGCAAGACATTTGTTTTCTAGCCAACCTACAACCAAGAGAGCAGTTAAGTCCCCAGACCACAAGGTGCCGGATGAACTAGATTAGTTATATTAGTAAAGAGATTATATGTTACTTGCCGCACCTTCTAACCAAGTGTCCTTACTAAAGAAGCCCACTGACCGAGAGTCAAAAACCACTCGGTGTAGATGTGCTGACTACTCCATTAATAACAATTGTAAATTAAAGCTCAAAAGAAGGAGACAAAGAAAAGGGGAGAATATAACGTCGCACCATCTACTGTAAATCGAATACGTATTTGTGCAATGAAATTTCCATACGATCAATTATGCGTAAAGAATTGGTGAGCTTAATAAATGTGAATATGAGTGAAAATAAATAAATAAATAAATGGATAGAAAAATCGTGATTCGTGTGTAATTCATTGGGTGAAGAAACAGTAATTGCAAAAGTGCAAAAGTGCTTGTTTAGAAAGTTACATGATTAGACCTGCATCATGCCATCATTGATGTCAGTATATGCGAAAAAAGGGAGTTAAAATATAACCTTTAATTGTCACTTAAAATTCATGGTTATGGGGAATACTGGTTAAAAAACAATTAAAAACAATTAATAGAACGGGTGGAATTTGATCAAAATTGAGTAATGAGGAGATTACAGCTGTTTAATTCATCAGACTGTTCCCCTAACGATCATACATCACCCAAAAAGCCCTTTAGTCAGTATGTGGGGTACATAAAAAGTAAAGAAGGAGAAGGTAAATACTGAGTGGTCGAGGAGAGATTACTAAGCAGGGAAAACACGAAGCAATAAATACTGAGAATAACTCTCAGAATAAGACCATTGAGTTATTGCGTATAAGGGGATTTCAAGATCCCAAATATCAACAAAAGCGGTAAATAAATGCACGGCTGAGACAAGTAACACTGTGGAAAACCACAGAATAAATAACACAACTTTCCACTGTGCCACGAGGTGTGCGGAGGTGGACCCTAACACTTTGTCCTCTCAGAGGCACCTAAAGTCGGAATGGCCTATTCCCTATACGCTAGGAACGCAACACCTCGTTTCAGCAGTGGATGACGTGTGTTCTATGAGTATACACAAGTAGTCGCCGTGAAGCCTCCCAATTCTCTCAGACCCACTCTTAAATTCGCATCTCCTTTCTCCTAGTACCCCATATAAAGAACCTACAAAATTGTCGACAGAAGGGCTACAGTGCCTGACGCACGTTTTGCCGTATGTCGGCTTTCTCAAAGGCCTTTTAGGTTATATTTTAACTCCCTTTTTTCGCATATACTGACATCAATGATGGCATGATGCAGGTCTAATCATGTAACTTTCTAAACAAGCACTTTTGCACTTTTGCAATAACTGTTTCTTCACCCAATGAATTACACACGAATCACGATTTTTCTATCCATTTATTTATTTATTTTCACTCATATTCACATTTATTAAGCTCACCAATTCTTTACGCATAATTGATCGTATGGAAATTTCATTGCACAAATACGTATTCGATTTACAGTAGATGGTGCGACGTTATATTCTCCCCTTTTCTTTGTCTCCTTCTTTTGAGCTTTAATTTACAATAGTTATATTAGTATGATATATATTTATAATTCCAAGAAAAGTGTTGTCTGTAATGTAATTCCAAATATGAAGCTTGGACCTTTGGAGTGTTTGTGTCCACGCATGTCAGGTGATTTTTATTTTACTTATTTATTTATTTATAGTTCAATACTCCTACAGTTGTGGTTATGACAAAGGAAGCACAAGAAGATGGTGTTTTCGCTGAGAGCAATATGGAAAAAAGAATTGTTATTTTGCAAAGTGTTTCACTAATGTTAATTTTAGTGCTGCGGAGTGATAAGTTAACAGTGGCTTAGGTCTCCATAGGACGTATAGGTGTAACCTTTCTACAGGTATCTGTTATTCGGATTTATCAATTTGTTCTATCTGTTATTTGGATCCCTGTTTAGTAATGTAATTATAATTATATGTAGATTACCATTTGGATAAAATGGAGTGTATGGGAGAGGGCCCTTTACATAATTCAGAGCTTCAAGATAACAGATTTCATACCCGTACCTCAAGTTTTCTAAAGTGACTTTCTGGACCAACCGTTTAACTCCCATTGTGTCACAAATCTGACATTCTTTTAACTCCAGTAATATTTCTAACTCCATTTTCAGTTTACTCCAACCCTAGGTATGTCCCAGCATTTCCCTTCCCTGAGTCCCTGGCACAGCATCATTAGCTTAATAGCATGAAACATGGAGTCTTCTGTAGCCAAACAAATACTTTCCTATATTGCTACACCATACATTATCACAAAGTACTCAAGCAATTTTGTGTTTTAACTGTAATTTATTTTCCTCTTGTTGTCACTGCCATAAATCATATTCTCTCTGGGTCTCCATCCCACCGTAATCACTTTATTGCATTCTCAATAAAGATTTAATAGGAGACAAATTACAATAAATTGTTCGTTTACTTTTTAAAATGAGTGACCCAAGATGGTGCTTATCTTAAAGCTGTGGGTGTCCAATCTTTGAAACATGTTTGATTATCGCATAATAATTGACCACAATGACTTACGCCGAATGTGAGAATCACCTGATCGTATTACAATCACATCTGATAATGATTTGCAATTGGAGTCAGGAGATATAGGTGGAAGCTGTTAGGCAGGTAGGAAACGGTCAGCAAACAGCTGCAGAGGATCAGGGTAGGGTAGAAGGAAAATTGTGGACGCTGCATATTCGAGAGGAGGTGCACAGCAGGAGTGATGATACCTCGATTTCTCAAGTGGAAACTCTTTGCTACCAACATTAAAATGTGTTTTTCTAAGAAGTCAATGGGCATATTTTTCCAAATGCATTAAAGTCAATGGCCGTTTTTTCTTATGTCGACTATTTTGTCCAAATGCATTAAAGTCAGTGGGCATATTTTCTTATGGTGGCTTAATTGTCCAAATGCATTAAAGTTAATGGGTGTTTTTTCTAGGGATGCACCTGTAGGGATGTGAAAACTAGACACCCTCACATATTTCTGACAGGCACATCCCTAGCAATATGGACGCCTAATGGGTCCTAATGGGGACCTTTTGTGCTTATGCAACCCCTGCAGTTCTCACAGTGTACACAAGGTGGCACTGTGTAAAGTATAAAGGTCATGGGAACCATGCGGTCAGTGTTCATTGCTTTAGCCCAACCTGGCAGGCTGGAAGGGAATGGGCATGATCCCTAGGCGCAGAGGCCCTAGTAAAGAATAGCATACTCTGTCATAGATCACTCTAGGAGTGATAGCTAGGTAGATAGTTGAGCAGATCACGCTCCGACAGGAGACTTAGAAGGATTAAGATCCTCGGGTACTCATAACCCAGAAATAGGGACTAAGTGTACAGACCTCAGGGATAGGGTTTCCCCTCAGGTTCCACTTGTTACCGCTGCTGAATTCTGGTGTATATCTATTCATATTCAACGCTCAACTACTGCTGACGTGACCCCTTGCCTGAAGGGATCCAGCCCATGTATGGTGCTGTGAGTATTTGCTCCTTTATGCTGTGTATGTATCTCTACTCATGCTGTGTGCTTTATATCCATGCTGTGTAACTGAATATACTCCACTGTGGTGATTGTTCCTATTGCTTTGCTGTTAAATAAATGCTGTTTTGGTTCATCATAAAGAATTACTGGCGCCCAACTTTATTGTGCTTATCGCACATGGTTACAGTTCAACTACATCCTTCCTCCACCTCGCTGCGAGGGCTCACCCCTGAGAGAAATAGTTTCATTCGTGGTTTCCATACCATTTGGTAGCTTTAACTGATTATAGTCACACCAGTTTACTATAGCGCTACACACCAAATATTTGATTTGGTTCTGTAGTCGGCCAGGATTCATCCACTTTCAGCAGGATTCGGATTAGGCCGAAGCCTTGTGCCTGGCCGAACCGAATCTGAATCCAAAAAATCATGTGACTTTTCGTCACAAAACAACAAAGTAAAAATATTTTTTGTCGTGCGCAGCACACTTTTACCCTCCCCCCTCACTAATTTGCATATGTAAATTAGGGTTCAGATTCGGTTCTGTATTCAGCCTAATCTTTCACAATGGATTCCAGGGTTCGGCCGAATCCAAAATAGTGGATTTGGTACATCACTAGTTTTTTTTCTTATGGCAACTTTATTGTCCAAATGTATTAAGGTCAATGGGCATTTTGTTGATCTCAGCAACTTTTTTTGTTGGAGCAAATTATTCTGCTGTGAACAGATGGAGAAATGCGGAATTTCGCTGCGAATCCATGGCTGGTGAATAAATTCACTCATCCCTACAGAAGAACAATTCAGGAACCGACAAGCTTGCAAACACTTGTGTCCTTTTATTGCTTTTACATGGCTCAGACACAAGGTGTAGTATGGAGGGGCATGTGGGTAACACTTTTGGAAGAGGGTGACATGTTGGGTTAGGACTCATATTGGGTGCAGAACTGATTTTTTAAGAATTTTTTTAATTTTAAGAAATTACTATTCTCAAATTGGTTGTCAGAAACTACTCCTTCCCTTTCAGATATCCAGTCTCTTGTAAATAATCTTTGTTGGCAAGAAGCAATAAGGATTAAATCAGAAGATCCCACTCACATATGTATATTTACAGAAACTTAGTCAATATTCTGGGATCAATAGATTCTAACTTAAAATCTCAAATCCTTGACTGGCTCATGAAATTGACTATCCTGTAGTGGTTAAACCTATTTGTCCATTCCCTGAAGCTTAATATTCACTGAGCCTCGTTAGATTTAGTACTTGTTTTTGTTACTTTCCTTTTATTTTTACTTTCACTCTGGTAAAATGTAAATAAGACACTCCAGTTGTTAACATTATTGTATTCCTGTTCTACATCTCGAGTCTCCACAACCAGTTTGGATATGTCTCATTTTACAACTTTGCATTTTTGTTAAATTCCTACTTGTTTTGGTTTGAAAACTCAATAAAAACATTTACACAGCGAGATTTCCATTGGTGATCATGGAAAATTATATGTGGTGGGCAGAGGCCAATAAATTGTCAAGCTGGATAACTAATTTGTGCATTTTAGGTCATGACCGTGGTGCTTATATCCATGGTTCAGATGTAATTTGATTAATTTACTATGTTAATCTTAATTTCTGGGTTTGCTCATTTCTAATTTGGTTTTTGGCATCTAGATTCTACCAAACTACTAGTTGCTACAATGTGAGTAGGCTGAAGTATCAGTACACAGTTCCACTGATAACACGGCTGTCCCCTAAACCTAGTGCCACTTTAGTGGTATCACATTCAACTCTATTATAAGTAGCAGTGGATAACTTTAGAAACATCTGTGCCAGCAGACAGAAATTACCCAGTGTGCTATTAGTCTTAATATTCAGGAGGGGATTAGCAAATATTGGCTTAGGGAAATCGTAGCACAAACTAATACAATTTGAAATATATCTTAATAATCATACATTGTGAGGGCACTATCAACGGGGGCAATCCTGCCCATTTTGCCACCTGAGGTGGGCTTCATTTTGCAGCCCCCACTCCCCACGGCACTCACTTTTTCAGTGTCGGATGGGGGTAGGGGGGTCCACGCTGCTAGTGTAGAGCACAACACCTGCGCACTCTACACTAGAGGAGCCTAATTTCCAGTTTGAAAACCAGAAATTCGGCTCTTAAAGTTACCAGAAGCTGCATTTTTGCTGCCCCGGGTAACCAGGGGGGAGAGTCTCAACTCGTCTCATTGGCGGAGCACCCTTGACTATCAAGGGAAAGTCAAGAGTCAAATCTACTGACAAAGTGACAGATAACTTAGAAAGCACTTTTTAAACCAGGGAATAGGGCAGTGCACAGAGTAACTGATCAAATAAGAGATTGATGCAGTCAAAGGCAGAGATCAACATGGTGTACACTTGAGTTTTACTGTGCCCAAAGCAAGAAATGAATCAAGGTTATGCAACAGAAGCATAGCCTACAAGATTTGACAAGGTACATTCTCTCTTAGTTAGCGAGCTGGAACAACTGTGCTCAAAGCAACAACAGTATATAGAAAGAAACTGAAAAATGAACCTTGGAGATTTGTGTTTTATCCAGTATTTGAAATATATATTTTATATATATGTATATATTACAATCCCTTTAACTGAACTGGTAGATTGCTACCAGCCATTTATAAATCCACTGCCAAAATGCCATACTTGGACTTCCAACTAATATTCCCAACAACTGAGCTAAGGATGTTGGGAGTAAAAGGGAAAGTCAACCCCCAAATAAAAATTTGCCAAATAAAAGAAATTTAATTCTAAGCAACTTTCCAATATACATTCAGTGCATTTAAAGTTGTTTGTAAAAACAACTGCCAGTGAAAGCAGCATTTGCTTAACTTCTGGTTGTTGCTTTTTAAATAATATTGCAAAAGCCTTAATTTCCCTTAATTCAATCTTCTGCCTTCTCTTGTATTTTTTCAGAAGTCTGAGCCATCACAGCAGAGCATAGAAAGGGACAGACGGACACTGATTTCAATAGCAATAGATATGCAATATAACTTAAAAACCATAGAAAGTTTGTAATTAATGTTTATTGCAAAGTAGTCTAGAATTATATTTAACTCAGAGAATATATTAAAAAAAAAAAAGTACAGTCAGACATTTTTTGACCATGCTTCATATAATAAGCACCATAGATATAACCGTGGTTTTAACCTGAGTTTACTGTGACCACTCTGTTTTCATTTTAGTGTTCATGACTCATGAATAAATTATTGGCTTAGTATTAGGCAATATTTTATTTTGGTGTTGACTTGCCCTTTCAAGTCAAATAGTTTTGACACCCCTGCCTTGCCCAATCCCCTTAACAAGTTTGTTTAGAGATAAAACAACATTTTAATAACTAACATGCTAATATGCCCTTTTCTTTTGAAGCTGACAGTTTCTTGTACTCTCGCCAACTTATACCCCACAGTTAAGAACATTTAACCTGGGAAGAAAAAGGCAAATCATTTTTTAAAACTATCAAAAGGAAAAAATGAAGTCCAATTGAAAAGTTGCTTAGAATTAGCCATTCTATGACATACTAAAAGTTAACTTGAAGGTGAACCACCCTTTGATCCCAGGTATATAGGAAACACCAGTGCATGATGATTGAAGTGTAATAGTATTTTGTTGTAAAAAGTTGTATTTTCTCAACCAAAAAACCATGATCATACACCATGATCATCTATGGCAAAATTATGATATTCCAACATTCTATAAAAATATTGATCTACAACTGCTGAATATATGTTTTTATAATGCAAAATATGTTGGCACTCCATAAATGCATGTTATTAATAATAATAATAATAATAATGGTTACTTTATCTCACTCAGGGCAGAATTTCCTTGTTATTTTATTTCTGGAATAGTAAGTAATGCAAATAATAGTAAAGGAAATCACTGTGACAAAACTGGAAGATGGTCAAGACTGGAAAATCATGTTTCTTAGCAATCATTAATCAGCTCAGTAGAGTCTTCGGAAAACATTCAGTCCCTGGATGAGCCTATGTTATAGTAAGTTTCATCTGTTGTAGTTTTTGAGATTAAGAAATAGTATTTCACGCTTTGAATGCTCATGGTAAATAGTTCCAATTCTTTTCATAATCATCAAATCCTTCATTGAGCTCTTCTTCCTTGTAGAGGGAGAACTTTCATCCAGGAACATGTCACTGAGCATGTGCAGAGTCACTGGCACAACAAGAGGGAACGCTGCTGTGGACAAGTAATGGGCTGGACCATTTGTGTTACTAGGTTGCTGAACAGTTTGTAAAATACAGCATTTAGGCCATAATCTTTTTTAGGGCTTAGTTTTCCTTTAGGATCTACCAAATTGTGTTTATTAAATAAGAAAAAGAAGGCATTTGCTTAGAATTAGCCATTCTATAACAAGTACTAAAGGTCATTTTCTTCTCAAAAGCTATTTAAGAAAAGTGTTCTCTTTTAATTATGACTACTTGTTAGCAAGCTATTGTGCTATTCCTGTGATTCTTTTCCAGGTTATAACTGAAAATAAAAGAAATAATGACTATATTTGAAGAACATATACTAAATTTGCTCTACATCTTGATGGATTCTTATTGTAAAGACAACTCCCCTTAACATATTGGGGAAACCTTTTAAGTGAGATTTTCCTCTTTGTTCAGCTCAGAACAACTTAGTATCGATGGAAGGTTGATGTATAGAATTTAAATTTATGTTCTGATTTGTTCATTTTCCGCAAGCACACACGTCAGTTTCCTTTCCCTTAGCAAGAGTGATAGCCCGAGTTTTGAAAATGAATAACTTATTTCACCTGCCAAGCAATACTAGTTGCCTCTGACTTCCAATATATCAGATCAGCCATTTCCAGTAAACATAATCATGATGCTTTCTGAAATCTCCATTCAGTGTACTTACCATCGACAGCTCTGTTATTCTACAAAACGACTGTATCTGGTCTCATAACAGTGAAAGACTGTGCCATCCTAATGAATGCCATAAATTGTAGAAAGTGGACATGATAGCGAGAGAGGGCAGTGATTACCAGGGGGGATGAGCTCCATTGTTTTGTCCAACATGCTGAAACTCACATAGGAGGGTAAGCAAAACACTTTTTCAAGCTGTTAGGTTATATGAAAGCATTTTATTTGATAGATTTCTAGGGTGACGTATGGGCAGCCTGTTTTCCCATACAAAATAAAATGCAACTGGAAATTTGGACAAAAACATGTAGAATAGACAAATAACGGCAAAAACACATACATTTATCTGTTGTTGAAAGGGTTCCATGAACTTTTTTTATAGTATTGTTCAATTTGAAATATCTGATTTGTGACTGTTTATTTCTATAATTCTGTAAACACATGGGGTCTCATTTAAAAAGCTGTTCCATGGGGAAAGATGCAAAACACGCATGTGTCAGTAAAACCAAGCTGCCCTTGGACTCTGCATGCTCCAATAAACTCCAATAAAGGATCCATTTTTAGGGCTAGGCCACACTGGAAGATTACAGGGAGATTAGTCGCCTGGCAACTAATCGCCGCGTCTTTTAGGCGACTAATCTCCCTGAATGGCTTGCTCCTATCTCGCACCCGCTAGCGCCAAAGTCGCCTGCGCCTATTCACATGGGTCAATACGTTTTTAAAAGTCACTGGAAATTGCCTCACGAGGCAATTTTGAGCAACTCTGAAAAACGCATTGCGGTGTTTGAATAGGCGCAGGCGACTTTAGCGCTAGCGGGTGCGAGATAGAAGCAAGCCATTCAGAGAGATTAGTCACGGTGATTAGTCGCCAGGCGACAAATCTCCCCGAATCTTCTCGTCTGGCCTTACCCTTAAAGACAGTAAAATTTGTTGTACCAAAATAAGCCAATCCCCATATATTATTATTATTATTGCCTACAAGATAAGTTCCCAAAGCAACCAGACACAGTTTATTGAATGGTGACGCAATGGTTATCACTCCCGCCTTGGAGCACTGGGGTCCTAGGTTTAATCCAACCAGAGCATATCTGCAAGAAGTTGTCTCAGGATCTCGGGTTTCCTCCCACACTTCAAAAACTTACAGGCGCGTTAACTGGCTTCTGATAAAATTTATCACAGTAAATGTTAGGTTGTAAATAAAAATAATAATATATTATTAATTATATTATATAAATATATTATATAAATATTATACTTTAATACTTGTGTCTACTTTGATATCTTATATTTTATAAACATGCTCCTAACTGTTTGGAGGAAATTCTCTGGCAAAATGGGTTAAAACACTGACATGCACAACAGAAATAAAGTGGCAGGAGCATTTCTGCGCCAATACAAGGGACAACGTTCCTGATATTTGTGTCTATTCATATACATGCTCCTGTATTAACTAAAACAAAAGGAGAAAGTTGAGCTCATAATTTTCAACCATTAGGTGGGGTGCAATGAGGGTGTGACCACAAACATCCTTTGCATTCAATATCAAGCTTAATAAGACTTTTTTGTGAATTAAGCTACTAAAAAATGCCCTCCCCTCTAAACAAAATAGGGATGGTATTGTGTAGTGGCACATGCAACTTTTCTTTTTTTGCTATAGTTTAAACAGGATTAGTGGCCTGCTCCATGTTGCAGCTCCCATCATTCCCAGCTACAGTGATGATACAATGGTGATCCCAGTGGTGGCCAATTAAAAACTGAAGTATGTATAATGAAGCAATAGAAGTCTTAATTAATCAGACAGAAGAGAGTATGGGACTGGCCAGACCAGGGATGAATGTGATGTAGTTGGCCAGCTTGAATATACTGCAATATATGTACAAACAATCCCAGTTTTGTTTATAGGGGAAGGCATTTTAGTAGCTTAATGCATTAAATTTGTCGAGTGCAGTGTGTACACTTAAGGTCCCAATAAGCTCAGGACCCTGGTGGGTCTGAGCTTAGGGATATCAGTGCTACTTGTAACTAGTAAGTAATAGGTTTTTTGCTTTCTTTGGAGTCAGTGTTTTGTAATTGTTAGGCCTCCAAATGAAACAAGAAAGACGGTTTCTAGCAGCTACAAGTAGCAGCTACCGGCCTCTCTGTGAGGATAATATACAAATTCAAGGATAAATGAGACTCTATTGGTCTTCAAGGATGCTAAGACTACCATGATCACACCTCTACTTCTACCCTTACAAATATCTTCCCTTAGATAACTGTATTCGTTCTAAAAGCTATCTAAAAGCTATCTTAAGGCACCCAGGATTTTATACACCATAAAACAATCATTATTTTATATCTCCACCAAAAATGGTTAGTATTAAAGGGAAAAGAAAGTAATTATACAGTCTAAATCTCTCCTGTGCTTGTACTGCATTGTGTTTTGTTGCTCTTTCAGCTCTTAAAATATTCATTAAATGGCACCGCCATCTCTGAATCATCTACCTCTTAAAAGTAATTGTTCAGATTCCTCTAATCTAAAAGACATTTGTTTCCCCCCGAATGTTTGTGGTTTTCCTTTACCGTGTAAAATCCTTGATATGTTCTTTAAATGTACCATAACAGAATGATGTGCTGAGGGATAATAAAATACCCCTTTGTTATTTATGTTTTAAAATATTTTATAATAGCACAAGTGCACTTTGAGGAAGTGTAATAATAATGAAATACAGCAATCCCTTGATGCTTGAAGGCACTCTGGCACTTTGCTTTATATTTTATAAGACACTGGGGGCCTGCTGCTATTCTTACCATCCTGTGCATTCTATGGTATATTATTACTGGCTAAATGCACACTCTGTTGAGTGTTATTCCTTATTTACACTACACTGCCAGCCTGAAGGATTTCACAGTATCTCACCGCTTAAAAATCAATCATCTGAGTATAGCATAATATTTGTATTGATTCACGTTCTTTAATCTCTCTCTGTGTCTTGCATGGCTTTATAAGGGATGTTAAAGTAACTTTTGGTTTGGTGTACAGCATCTTAAATGTAAATAGTCTTTCTTAAATAATTTGTTTAGGAATAAAAAAAAATCCAGCTTTGGATTGCAGAATATCTGAGTGCCTATAAAGGAACAAGGTATAGATAGGTAGTGAGAAGGCTAAACTAAGCAAAGCGATGCAACATTGGAGAATTTCATTTTGTGTGTGTGTGTAATGGAGACAGGACCGGACTGGCAATCTGTGGGTTCGGGCAAATGCCCGATGGGCTGATTGCTTTAAATTGTAAATGGGCTGCTCACCTAAAAATGCAAATGAGGGTTTTTTTTAATATGTAAATGAGCCACTCACTTCAGAAATGTAAACAAGCTCAGTGGAGAGTAAAAGATGCTGGAAATTTCAAACTATCTGTGGTGAAATCCCCATTTGATATGTATGGTTTTAAAGTTGTGTTTGTAAGCACATTATACAGTAATGTTTTCATTAAAGGATTTTTAGCATTTACTGCACTTTTCTGTTGTGCCCAAAAAAGGAACAGGAGCATTGCAGAGTTTTACTAGTCTGGATGAAATGATTCAATATGTCTTATATCTTGTATAATGGAACAGCGGGCTCAGTGTGAAGCACATTGTAGGTTTGTTATCTCACAAATACCTCATATTATCTCTTTGTGTGATCTCTAAATACACTGACGTGAAAATGTGTGGCACTCAAAAGGCTGTTAATTCACTAAGTTTGTGTTTTCAATTTTTGATTTTGAAATTCATGATTCTGACACAGTGTGAGCTTGTGGCAAAGGGTGTGTTAATGTTTTGAGAAAGCTACACTAAGGGGCAGATTTATCATTGGTCAAATTTCTAATTTAAAAAAATTCGAAATTCGACCATGTGAATAGAAGGGAAGTAAAATCGATATTCGAATTCGAAGGATTTTACCGATATTCGATTGGTCGAACGATTCAATAGTAAAAATTCGATCGATCGATTAAATCGTTCGAATCGATCGATTTTAACCCTCCGATCGAATGTTTAATATTCCATCTAAATTCACCAAAAGCACTTCGCATGGTTAAACCTGGCGAAGTAGCCAATCAAACAAAATATTTAAAGGGGAAATTCAACTAGTCGAATAGATTTTTGTTCGATCTATTCGATTCGATCGAATTTACAAATTCGATGGTCGAATTTGCCTAATTTGCATATTCTAAAATTCGACCAATCGAATTTTGTAAATTGTAAAATCAAACTACGAATTATTCACATGAATTTTGTAAATCTGCCCCATTATATATATTTTTCTTGTTCTCTTATTTCCCCTGAATGCTCATATTTTGAGCTCTCCAGTAACTTTGAAATTGGGATTTTTGAGGTTGGAGAGAGCCCTGCTGTGCTTCGCTGGAGTGTGGCTAACACTGATTTGGAACTCAAGTTTTTTGATGAAAATGAAGGAAGCAAATGCATTATTTAGAGCACTCTGATCAAGCTCCTAAGGTTTTAGGGTTAAGCATAGATCCTATTTAGGAGCAACATTTAAATGGGACCTGTCACCATAAGAATAATTGCAAACTCTATTTTATGATATTAGTTTAACAAAATAAACTTCACTTGCACTATGTAAATTATTTCAAACTTGTTTCTTGTAGTCTTGGAAGTCACCATCACAGCAAGTCATTTTGAGGCCACTCTTATTAAGGCAAGCTTTGTATCATTCCAAAATCTGGTTTATGCACCAATATAGGGTACCTAATGTCCATGTCCATGAACTGGTTTCAATTAGATTGTGAGGGAGACATCTAGGAAGTGCAGAAAGGAAAGTGAAAGGCATAGAGGAGGGGCAAGCAATATCTGATTGACAGCTTAGATTTTGTAAACAAGTTTATAAAAGGTATAGAATGTTTTAATAATAAAAAGAATTTGTTTTTCCTGTTTGATTTGAAAATAACTTTAAGAAATGCTATTGTCGAGCTACTTGACTACCAAAGCTGCTGTCCACTGAAACTGAGACCTATAAGAAGCATATTTATAGTTAACAGTTCTGTGTTTACCAGAAAAAACACAAATTTCTTAAAATACTATAGCATTTTAATTAGGAAATATTTTGATTGATTTATGAACCTTTTCCTTATCGAATAATATCTAATTTGCTGAATAAACATAGTAAAAGTCAATGGGCAGTTCTCTATAGACACTTTATAGTTTTCTTCATTCCCATTAAACTGTTTGCTAATATATTCATATTTAACTTTCAGTTTCTATGATGACTTTATATTATACAGGCATGGGATCCATTATCCGGAAACCCGTTATCCAGAAAGCGCTAAATTACAGAAAGCCCATCTCCCGTAGACTCCATTTTATCCAAATAATCCAAACTTTAACAAAACAATTTTCCTTTTTCTCTTTAATAATAAAACAGTAGCTTGTACTTATTGGAAGCAAAACCAGCCTATTGGGTTTATTTAATGTTTACTTGAATTTCTTGTAAACTTTAAGCATGAAGATCCAAATTATGGAAAGTTCTGTTATCTGGAAACCCTCCAGATCCCATACTTGCAGTTTAAAAAAAAAGCCTAGGCTTGCCTTTATTGGCCATTGATGTGGATAATCAGACATGTTTGGTAGTTCGATAGTAAAGTAAATATTTCAGTAGAAATGTTGTGGTATACTGAACGCAGAATATATAAAATCACATCATGCAGCTTTACAAGAAATTTTAACCCAGGAAGGGACTGTTATTATTTGCTATTTTGAAGGCTAAGCACTGTCATAACAGTGTGTGCTGCCCATCACCATTTACCAAAACAGTTGCTGCAACTGCTTGATAGCTGAGTGGCAGCCACAAGGCGAGTGGAGATGGTGGACTGACAAAGAGGTAATTCACACCTCTGCTAATCAATGAGATGCAATATAAACCTCAGTGACAGGTTTATTGGAAGCCATAGCTTCCCATTTGTACTTAAACATTGTCCCCGATACCCAGCGCTGCCATTAGAAGTCACGGGGCCCTGCACAACAAATTTTTCAGGGCCCCCTGGGCCCTGCCCACCCTGGAATCCGAGCCCCACCCCTGATCCTGCCCACTCCAGATAAAAGTAGAGTTCCAGTGTCGGCTCCTTCATGACTTCGGGTCTTTCCGTCGCTTCAGGACTTCGACTGTCTTCAGCACTTCCACATTCAATGTAGAGGCAGCAGGGCGGCTTTGGGGGCACTCGGAAGGGGGGCCCAGCTCTTGGAGAAAAGCAGCACTGCCAGGCCCCCCTTCGTGCCCGGGACACTTGTCCCCCCCTGATGGCGGCCCTGCTGATACCTGAGTTCAGTTTTGAGCCCGCCATACTGTTTGTAGCAGTTTGTATATGACGCTCGGATTAACTCACATCATCTGCTCAATCTCTTCTCTGAACAGTAAAAACTAAATGATTGTGATGAGTGTAGATCCGGATTCCACAGCTTCTCTATATTAGTGCTTCCTAACATTAGAACAGATGTGTCCAGCTTAGCATCACTGATATGAACCATGATGTGCATGTATATATATATATATATATATATATATATATACACATAAATACGAGCACAAAAAAAGGCCCACTGGGATTTTCACCTCCAGCGTTTAAAAGGGACCTGATTCCGGTCTACACAATATTGGCATGTTAGTCTATATATAGTCTTATATTAATGATGTCCATTTTAAGGTGTGTGAACCTTACCCAAGGACTCCACATGACTGTATTGTATGGCTTCCTTGAAACATAAAAGTCTTTCTTTCATCACATCATTAAAACAGAACTAAATCAACAAAAATAGAATGTATGACTGCTACTAAGGAGTAAATATGAATATAAAGTATAACATTAACACCATGGGGTCTCATCAAAAAAGATGAAGAGGCCTACTAATTGTTAATGCAGGAGTAATGCAGCAGTAAAAGTAGATGTAAAATGTAAAAAGTGTTTATTAGGACATGTATAGCCTAACGTGTTTTGTGCCAAATGGGCACTCATAGGCTAATGGTCCCAACCATGTATAGGCTTTTATATCGGCAAAGGCAAACACTGTGTTAACAAAAGAATGTTTGTATTCACTTTATTGTTTCTTTATGATATGTTTTCATTGGTTGTTTTTGCTCACATGATTCTTGGTGGATTAGGCTTTGTATGATGTATCTTATCCTTATTGGACAAGCCTCTGTAGGATGTCAGCTTTCCTGTTTCGTCATCACTGCTAGAAATAGCTTGTACAGGGGTGGGACCTTTGAGTAAGCACCCATTTGGTACAAACAAGTCAGGCTATACATGTCCTCATAAACAATTTTTCAAATTTTACAGCTACTTTTTCAACTGCATTTACTATTAATAGGCCTCCTCGCCTTTTAGTTCCAAAATAGAACTAACCCCTAAATATTAATATAGCTATAAAAGCCAGATTTATTTTTATATTACGCATGTATTGAACCAGATTAAAGCTTCAGCATCTTTATAGGTCCAGCCATTCAAAGCCATTTTCACAGGATTTTCCAATCTTGGATTTTCTTAAAAGTGTCTGTGACTCACACGTGCTCAGTATCCTTTGAGCAGAATTTGAAAAGTTAAACTTAGGGGTCATCACAAATCATCAATTTAAATCTGATTAGTAAATAATCGGAATTATTTTCTAATCAGCCTTATTTTGTGACATTTCTATTCTATGTGTAGTGTATATTGTGAGTGGGTCCCTAAGCTCAGTAAGTGACAGCAGCACAGAGCATGTGAATCAGTGAATCAGAATCAGAAAAGAAGATGGGGAGCTACTGGGGCATCTACTGGGGAACAAGGACTCACTAGCACACAGGTGATGCAAGCAGGTTATACCTTGCTAAGTCTTTATTGCAGCATGATAAAGGGGGTAACCCCGAAACGTTGCATGCTGCAATAAAGACTTAGCAAGGTATAACCTGCTTGCATCACCTGTGTGCTAGTGAGTCCTTGTTGCTATTGGATTGTGAGGTTGCCGTTTACCCATCTCACTGTGCACCAGGACTATCTTTGGTAAGGCCAGGGCGTGCGAGTACTAATTGGACTTTGCATCTACTGGGGAGACACAGATCTTTACTGCTAAAGGGCTGTGGTTGCCTTGGGCTGGTACACAAGCACAAAACATCATGTACAACATACTTATTTAGTTGAGCTTTAGTTCTCCTGTAAGGAGCCTATTTTGTTGTTTTTTTGCATACGTTGTGTAGAAAAAAAGCTACAAAATCCACCACACATCACCAGGCATTCCTATGTAATGCCATTGACTTATGCAAGATCAGAAGTGGTGTAAAATAAGAGCATCAAAGCCAGCATGTGGGCAATGTAAAATAAAACACACTGCTTGATAAATTTGAAATGTATTTTGCACAGCTTCTTACACCATTTGTCCTGTGATAATTGTTTTGCAATGTATGATAAACACATAACTGACTTTATAGATCTTTCTGTAATTTGGATCACCATACTTTGTCTACTTATAAATCATGTAAACATGAAATAAATCCAATAGGCTGGTTTTACCTCTAATAGGGAGGAATAATACCTTTGTTGGGATCAAGTACAAGCTACTGTTTTATTATTACAGAGAAAACTGATATCACTTTTAAAAATTAGAATTATAACATGGAGTCTATAGCAGATGTCCTTCTTGTAATTCAGAGCTTTCAGAATAATGGGTTTCTGGGTAACGAATCCTATAACAAATATAACAAAGCGCTTGTGCTCAGAAGCTAAATGTGCTTATGGGGCCACATTTGTCCCAATAAATTTCAGCTGGAAACCCTACTTGAAACAGTGGACCATGTGGAAGAGCCAGATAACAAATACAACTTTAAAAGCTCATTGGTCCTTTTAGGCTTCAGTGTTGAATAAAGAAAGCAATAGAGCTACTCCAAGGTTCATATCTGCCTTCTACAAGAAACACAGAAGACTGGCTATTACTGACCTAAAAAGTCACTTCTGAATGAGTCAGAGAAGAACAAGTTTCCCTGAATTATGTTGACCTTGAGTCCAGGATCCTAGTGGTCTATTATCCTTATTCAATATATGTTATAAATAACTACTAGAATTCACTGTGAACTGAATTTGCAGCAGATTACTGGCATAACAACTGAATGTTCAAAAAGCAACGTGGATATAAACAAATGCATCAATAAATGTATGGTGGGTGTTTAGAGTCATGACCAATGAGATTACTGCACTGCATTTGAAGACAGGAGTGTGCAAGACATACCAGAATACAGTGTGCAAGACTGCAATCTCCACTTTGCACTTTGCACACTGAGTTCTGGTGTTTAGGAATTGCTGCAAGTCTCTGTACTATGTGTGAGTGTGTGTGGAGACTTGTTGCTTTATCCACTGCATTAGTCCAATCTGTATTTGTCAGAGGTGGGTAGGGGGAAAGCACATAGGCTGAAGGGGGTGCTGGTCACAACAGGAGCCTGTCCTACACCCCCTGACACTGCTCTTTGTTTCGAGCATTGGATTTTTGGTGCAGAGTTCAGGATTCCCTAGGACACAAGTTCTAGTTAAAGGGCAAGGAAAGGCAAAGAAATAAAATCCCATTTTTACTTTCTTTAATGAAAAAGAAATCTATCTCCAATATACTTTTATTAAAAAATGTGTACCGTTTTTATAAGAAACCTGACTGTATGCAGTGAAATTCTCCCTTCATTTACTGCTGTGGATAGGAATTGTCAGACGGTCCCTAACTTCTGGCAGGGAAACAATCATACTTATGAACAGCAGGGGGAGCCCCTGTCTTACTTACCAGCCATGCAGAACTCCAGCAGCTTTGTTTTTTGATCATTTATGACAATCCCTGAGAAGCCCAGATCACACTGAGCATGTGTATGTAGTCTAGTCTTGCAAAGATGTATAACAGAGTTACAAGATGACAGCTCCCTGTGGCCAACTTTGAAAGCATAAATCATTTGTTTGATTAGGCTTGTGGTGCAGTAAGTTCATGTTTATGTTTAGTATACAAAATACAGCATTTCTAGCCTTATTCTATTTTACACTTTCCTTGCCCTTTAAGTGAGAATTAATGGCTGTGCTCTTGCATTCTAGACGCTGCACCCTGGGAATCAGTAAATTACCCCTAAATTGTTCAGTCAGTACAGGTAAGGGACCTGTTATGCACAATGCTCTGGACCAGGGGTTTTCTGGATAACAGATCTTTCTGTAATTTGGATCTTTATACCTTACTAGGAAACCATTTAAAGGAGAAGGAAAGGCTTGGTGCACTTGGGGGGTGCCGAATGTTAGGCACCCCAAAGTGATTGTATTGACTTACCTGAAACCCCGGGCCGGTGCTCCTATCAGCAGAAAACTGCACTTGCCCGGGTTTATACCAGTGAGTAGCATGGAGGTATCACGCGGCTGTGCTTACGCAGTAGAACGAAAAGCTGAACTTTAACTATAAAGTTGGCTTTTTTGTTCAATTGCGCATGCGTTTGCCCCCGGAAATTTGAAGATAGAAAAATACGGAAGAGGATCGCTCTGTGATGCTCACTGGTATAACCAGGGCTCGTGCAGTTTTCTGCTGATAGGAGCACCGGCCTGGGGTTTTAGGTAAGTCAATAAAATCACTTGTGGTGCCTAATATTTAGCTGCCCCAACAACACCAAGCCTTTCCTTCTCCTTTAAACATTAAACAAATTCAATAGGCTGGTTTTGCCTCCAATAAGAATGAATTACATTTTAGTTTAGCTCAAGTACAAGGTACTGTTTTATTATTATAAAGAAAAAGGAAATAGTTTTTACAAATTTTAATTATTTGATGTATATCATGGAGTCTATGTGAGAAGGCCATCCCGTAAATCGGAGTTTTCTGGATAATGGGTTTCCGAATAATGGATTTTTCGAAAAGCTTGTTTTTTTTTATTGCTGCTAAAAAAAGTCTCTCTCTTTCTACTCTGCACTGCTGGGTCTTACTCTTGAAAAAGAATGCAGGCAAAACCAACTCATAACAGACCATTATGAATGAATGAATGAATGAATGAATGAATCAAGCTTTGGCTGTAGGAGAGCTATCTTCTGCTGTATTTTGAGTCAGAACCAGTAGTGGAATTAGAATTATGATAATGCAGTCATACAGTACATCTGCAAAAAAATAACCCCCTAAATATGTACAATTAACTGTAATAAGAAAAAATAACTATTTGCAGGCCTGTATATGTGGCCTAGGGTGGCACATCTGTAGGGGCAGCATGCCGCCCAGCCACATCCATATTTCCAGGTTCCTACAGGAAACCCGGAGCAGAGTTTCCTTTATAATGGGAGCAGAGCAGTGAGTTCTAATGTGAGCCGGGGAAGGGGCACACTCGCTTGTGACGGAGGTAGACAGTGCACACACACCTGGGGTAGGGCTCGCTAGGGGTGCCCTATTTGGTAATCTGGCATTGACTATTTGTGAAACAGATTTATTACACATCTATTACAGTTTAGTGGGTTTTTATGCCACAATCCCCCTTTAATTGAGATTTGGGGGTTATTGTGGATAACAGACTTTGCAACAGTAGGCAGTGTCAGTCAGGAAGGGTATTAATAAGCTGAAATAAAGAATGTAATAAATTCATTATAAGGATAGACTGTCAAAGTCGGGGTCGGTTTCGCTAAATAGGCAGTTCTTGTGGGATGACATGATAACTCTTTATAAGTGTGTGTTAGAGTGCATTATAAACAAATAATGGATGTTAATTTTCACACATAAATGAATGAAGGACTAGAGGCCACCTCTTTAGACTGGGAGATAGGCATGTTCACATGAAGCAATAGAAATGTTTCTTAAGACTGCCAGGGAATGATGTGATGGCATATTACATAAATGTCTTTAAAGGAGAAGTATACCCCTACGTCACACCTTCCCCTAGAGGGAAAGCATGTCTCTAAAAGAGGGTCTTGATAAAAAGTCTTATTGTGGTATAAATGGAGAAACTAAAAATAGAAGGGATGGAAAACACAATCCAGTTGTAAAATACATACCAAGCAGAAATTGGTTGTGTTTCATATCTATAACGATGATATTAAGTGAGTTCTCTTTAGCCTTTTCTCCTGTAAATTGTATTTATTTTTCTGTCCTCTCCTTTACTACGGGCATCATAGCATGCAGGCAGGAGAGGGTAATTCACTTCCATCCTCTATAACTCTGAGAAAAACCATATATGATATTGTGTGATAATGCCCCTCCATGAGTTTATCTGCTTTATCTAGGATTAGGATTTGCTGTTTATCATATGTACCTTTGATATTTCATTACTTATTCTAAACAAAATGCTCATGCTATCTACATGAACTTTGTACAAAAATACTTTGTTGCACTGCATTTGCATCACTTATAAATAAATACCAATAACAGACAGAGATAGATAGATAGATAGATAGTAGATAGATAGATAGATAGATAGATAGATAGATAGATAGATAGATAGATGGATAAATAGATAGATAGATAGATAGATAGATGGATAGATGGATAGATAGATGATAGATAGATAGATAGATAGACGTTAGATAGATAGATAGATAGATAGATAGATAGATAGATAGATAGATAGATAGATGGATAAATAGATAGATAGATAGATAGATAGATAGACGTTAGATAGATAGATAGATAGATAGATAGATAGACGTTAGATAGATAGATAGATGTTAAATAGATAGATAGATAGATAGATGTTAGATAGATAGATAGATAGATAGAGTACAGATACTGGAGGATCTACTGAATCTTCTTCTAATCTAATATGGCGATGGGAATTATCGTAGTTGTGGTCATACAAAATGATCTATTTGCATCACAGTTTCTTGTGTGTATCAGTGTCGAAGCTTATGTGTAATCTCCAGTACTCAGAGCACAGGTTTCTAAACTGGCAGATTTCTCCCCATTGCCCCAAGTAGGGCATAAAAGAGCAAAGGGTGAGGGGGTTATTGGATTTTCTCAGAACTAAAGGGGTTGATTGTTCTGACTCTGTATTTATGTATCAATAAGACTGTGCTAAGGTGGTGGTCAGCCAGATAAGCTGAAGGGGGAACTTGAAGCCAAGAACTGAATATCTCAGTCTTACAGAGCACAATAAGTGTGTGAACAGTAGCAAAAAGCAACAATATGTTTTTCTTCTTCACATCAATGGGATATTTATTATAGTGAATTAGTAATAAAACATTCTTGGCCATAAAATACCCAAACTTGCATGGGTAATATATCTATACTGTAGTTCATACAGAGATGTCATATCTTTATGTCCAATGTGCTTTATAAAACACCCTGAGATCCTTTATTGTGAGTCTCCCATCATCTCTTATAATACAGTGAAATCCATCCCTGCAGCAGAACATAACAATTAAAATGAGGGGCCTGAACACTTTTTTTCAGCTGCAAGTCCAATTTCCAGAATGTATAGAATTTATAATAAGATAAGGAAGACTGAATTGAGTTTTTGTACAAGCGCCAGTGAAATCATTGATGGAGACACAGTGCTCTGCTTTGTTGGAATTTGTCAGTCAATGTTCCCTTATTGGAATGGAGATTACAAGGCAAGTGTGTGTTTGCGTGTGTATGTGTGTGTGGTGTGTGTATGTGTGTGTGTGTGTGTGGTGTGTGGTGTGTGTG
>CM044431.1:204837590-204842590 GCA_024363595.1 Xenopus borealis
TGTGTGTGTGTGGTGTGTGTGGGGTGTGTGTGTGTGTGTGTGTGTGGTGTGTGTGTGTAAGTGTGTGTATGTGTGTCACCCTTCAGCTCAGCAGTATAGAGGATCCCTGCATAATATTAGGGAACCCACCAGTAGAACCTTATTAGAAGGCTACACCAACATAATCACTCATTCTCCAAATCACATACTGAAAATGATTTTATTTATCCATTTACATTAAATTGTTATAAACTTGTCAAGAAAAATTGTAAATCATAGCTTTCGTCTTTGCTGGGACATTTAAGAAAAACATAAAATGAATAAATAAGCACAGACAATAAGTTAAAACAACTCACAAACTGACCAGTATGGAACAAGAATGCTTTTTATCTACACAGAACATCCTATTTCACATTGTCTTCTTCATTGTTAGAAATAGCTTCTGATTTCTGTACTTGTATTTGACCAGCACATGCAGAAAAGCTGATTGGGTCTCTGTACAAAGTCCTGCCTTGGAAATATACACGTCCTGGGCTTCCTCTCGCCTGCCGGGCCCACAGGGCAAGAGGTTCCGCAGCTGCAACGCATTGGGGACTACAGAGGCAAAACTGCCAGCTCATCGGCAGACAAGGGCAAGTGCTTTTTTGCCTCTAGAAAAAGAAAGAACACCTAATATTTGGACTTTTTTTGCTCCTAAATAAAATGTATATCAAAACAGGTGGGGTGTCCTCATTGCAGTCGTCACCAAAGAAATCCATTTGGGGGGACAAGCTAGTGTGGTGAGAAGAATTGTGCTTTGAAAATGCATTTCTTTTGTATGCCCCCCTCTGGGTGGGATGGAGTTAGGGTGCAGAGGGGAGTCAGTGGGTGAGTGATAGAAGGTAGATTGGATAAGCGTTAAATGGGTTATTCACCTTTGAGTTAACTCTTAGTATGATGTAGAGAGACCATTTTAATTGGTTTTCATCTTTTTACTATTTGTTTTTGGGTTATTTAGCTTTTTATTCAGCAGCTCTTCGTTTTGCAATTTCAGCTACCTGGTCGCTAGGGTCCCAAATACCTTAGCAACCGTGCATTGATTTGAATAAGAGACTGGAATATAAATAGGAGAGGGTTTGAATAAAAAGATGAGTAATAAAAAGTAGTAATAACAATACATTTGTAGCCTTACAGAGCATTTGTTTTTAGATGCTGGAAGAATAATTTAAAAACTATTAAAAAAAAAAAATCAACAATGATGACCAATTTAAAAGTTGCTTATAATTGACCAGTTTATAACATACTAAAAGTTAACTTAAAGATTGTTCACCTTCCAAACACTTTTTTCAGATTATTTTCCAGAAATAAAGACTTTTTTCAATTACTTTCCATTATTTATTTTTTAAAGTTTAATGTTGATGTCCCTGGCGTTTCAGTCTGGCAGCTCAGTAATTCAGTTGCAGACTCTAAACTGTTACAATTTTGCAACATTTAGTTGATACATTTCTCACCAGTATATCTGGAATATTGTATCTATTCTCAAGATTATTACTAATTATTAATACTCTGGAGTATTGTAACTATTGTGTCAATTCTAACAGCTGCCTGTAATGAAATCCAGAGATTCTGCTCAGCAGGGACAAAGATAAGAAATGGATCAACTAAATGTATCCATTTAGGAGTTTACTGGGTCGGAGACCCCCTTCACAGAGCTGCTTTAGAAGGTGAGGTGAAAAATGACACTTTACACTTCAATATTAAAAAAACGTCACACATAGAAACTAGAAAGTAACAGAAAGTAATTGGAGAAAGAGATCCAAGTGAAAACTAGTTGTTTGATGGTGAACAGCCCTTTTTAAGGTGAACCATCCTTTAATTCTTTCATGCTAACTACTGCTCTTCTGCTACTTTGCCCCAACAACAGTCAGGGCCTCAAGTTAGAGCCCAAAGTGTCAAGAGTCGCTGTTTGTAATCAATTGTTTGGGGGTTGGGGTTCCAAAAACTTAACCCTACAGACTTCCATTACTGAGCTGTATAGAGGGGACTCGGGTGTGGAGGAATGAGGGTGAGGAAGGGAATGTGTGATGGCACAAGGGAGGGAAATATTAAGTAAAGCTCATAGTGACTGTGTGCTCAAGTGCTTTGCGGCGCAAGGAGGCAATGCTAGACCCCCTCCAAACATCACTGCTGTCCGGGGAGCTGCACAGCTGCGGGGACCCCGAAACGTTGCTTGGACCCTGCAGTGAGGTGGGCACCATGCCTGGAAAGGACTGGTAGAGATGCGACTGCAGCCCCGAGCCATTGGAACCCATGTTGGACAAACCCATGGAACCGGGAGGGGGGCCGGCGCCCAGACTGCACTGGGACAGAGACTGCGCCATGGCCTGTTGCCTGCCCAGAGACGGGGGGAGTGGGAGTTGAGACATCCCCATGCCGGCTGTAGCCCAGCGGGTATCGTTAGCATGGAAGGAGCACAGACTGTCGCCCATTGCTGCTGCTGCCGCGGCCGCGGCTGATGGAAACTGGGGCAGTCCGGGGGTCGGCAGGAGGGTCCCGGGGGCGCGGAACACATTGGTGGTCTTCTTGCGCTTCTTCCACTTGGCGCGTCTGTTCTGGAACCAGACCTGGGAATGTAATGGAGAGCGGGTTATATAGAGACACCTGCAAGTGTTAACGACAGACCTTGCTCACTGCTAGTGGCTCTATATACTTTTATTCAATAATATCTATAAAAAAAGCCATTCTTTCCAAATATTTAAAAAACCTTTTTTGAGAAAGGAAGAGCAGATTGGCACTATGATATAGATGGCTATAGATTTTACGTTAGAGCAGGGGTGCCTGAAAGGTAAATGGGCATCAGTAGTTCTCAAGACACTGACAACAAACAGCTTGTTTAAATCACTCCCCTGTTTCATGCTTTTTATTCAGATGTTTATAAGAAATAGTTGTTTGTTAAATATATCAATATAAATTCTCTAATAAATCAATATAATATTTAAGTAATATTTTCCATGGAACAGGATAATAACAGTGATATTATGGATGTAGATAATAATGGGACAACTCCACTAAAAGTAGACCCTGCATTAGTCAATTATGGGCACTCCTGGGTTAATGCATCACACAAGTTTGTAGGGATTTGTAGGGTTCAGGAACTCTTTTAGCAAGTGGCTCTTTTCTACCTGATCAAGTTTCCTCTAACTCTCCAGGGGGAGGTGATTCTTTGTACTGGGTGTAAAACAGCCAAATAACAAAATAGGGAAAGAGAATGGAATTTAAAACTCGGACATGAAGGTTATAGAATAATATTCGCCTTTGTCTAGTGAGAAATGCAAGTAAAATCGCAGTTGCGACATTGATACTCTTTAGCTCAAGAGCATTATACATTACTTAATACTAGTATTTCCATTGTTAGGCCTCTTAAAGGAAATTTCATTACAGGGGACTCCGTGATTTAACCTCAATGTCTGACTGTGCTGAGGCTAGTAGCCCAAATATTTACACAGGATAGTTTTCAAGTGGCAGAGACACAGCAACATCCTAAATTATAAAAGTAGACTTTTTAAAGAATATAGAGTTGATATGTGAGTTGTGTAAGAAAAGTGCCTTATTAATGTAATTATTACATGCATAAAAGAATGGGTATGGGTGTATCTATATATATTTATATGTATTTATTTATTTATATACAAACACACACACATATACACTCAACACTGTGCAATATTTTGGCGCTCTAAAAATACGTCAATAATAATAATAGTAACAATAGTAATAATAATACCCAATATATCTCATCTTTAAGTGCCCGTAAACTCGAGTTCATGTTTCAGTACCACATTGTGTCGGACAGCGACTCTACGCTTATAACGTATGTGGCAGTGGATCAGTATTGAACAGAAATAATGTACCCCCTGTTGTAACACATAAGGATATTAGAAGTCGAGGAGGAATTCTATGACCCTATAAAGGCATAAAGAGCTTGTATATGAGTTAAAGAACGCCAGGGTCATTTCTTAAAAAATCTAATGCTTCACAACAGGAATACATTTGTATCACACACAATTTGCTGTGAATATTGTAACACCGCAATTATAAAATATGATTTTGCTTTGCACCATTTATAAGGATATATTTTACTGGGCATTCATGTTTATTATAAGGAAATATTGGAGAGACTGGAGGTAATTTAGCAAGTAGGTGTTCTAGGCACTGTACTGGGCAGCTTTATTGGCTTCACACCCTGGAACTGAATGATGTACGTTTAAAATGCAAAACAGTAGACAAACAGCAAAAAAAAACAGATCCAGAAATGCAAAATTTTGATTACAAAATATAATTTAGTGTTGGCGTGACCACAGCTATGTAAAATAATACAACGTATTGGAGACTATAATGTAATAGAAATATAGTGGGAAGTGACAACTGTGTTTTATAGTTTTCTTTCCAGTATTTTCTATGTTGAATGTGTCACACCCTTCCCAGTATGGGCCTAAATACCTCTATATTATTATTATT
The DNA here is from genome assembly GCA_024363595.1 of Xenopus borealis. Classification (NCBI taxonomy): domain Eukaryota; kingdom Metazoa; phylum Chordata; class Amphibia; order Anura; family Pipidae; genus Xenopus; species Xenopus borealis. The sequence goes on from CM044431.1 coordinate 204,842,067, forward strand.
ATTATTAATAATAATAATAATAATAATAATAATATCCTCTGAAGCTGGCGGGTATGTAAGTGGCAGTTTTTCTAAGCTTGAGTTCAGCAGGACATGTGGGATAGTGAGGCGAGCTGACCCCCAGTCTATACGAATTCTAACTGGTCGCATATTATTTAATATCACATGAAGTCTCCTGGAATTTATTGTAAAGGTGCAGATACCGGTAATGCTCTTCCTCCACCCAATTTCACTTGCTATAAACTAGTATTGTGAACATCAAAACCACAGCAACAAAATTATGTTCTAGACCGCTGAATTTTATTTTCTTAAAAAGCTCCTGACCAACCGCGATGGAATCGACCATCAAACGATCATCGCTCTTTGTATTAAGACATCGGCTCGATCAGCCGGGCCACAATGTAACAGCCTACAGTTAATCCAGTCATTTTCCTGTTTTATGGAGGGACATCTACCTACCTACATAAAGATTTTAATTAATATATTACTCAGGATTTCATCTAGGATTTAGAATTCTCATTTAT
>CM044431.1:204847590-204852076 GCA_024363595.1 Xenopus borealis
GCAGCAACTTTATACTGATTTTACTACTCAATGTGGAGTAGCCAATGTTCTATATGTAATAGGCATCACCACTATTCTCCCAAAGTCAGAGTTGTTGCTATTTTACTGACATCACTATACACCCAACATGAATGCACGATTGGTTTATTATTGATATCACCACCCAAGATCATTGCATTGTTGTTGGTACATTATTGGCATCACCATCCCCTCAAGAGCAAGGCATCGTTGCCAAGCGACAGACTTTAAATGTCAGCTCCTGTGCACAATAGTTAGGATAGTCGAGTCCTGGCAGCCCAGAGCTCTAATAAACTCTAATAAAAATGAACTGCTGCTTATCTGCTTAGACTCAGGCAGAAGAAGTGAGGGATCTCTGCTGGGAGGATCTGTAGAGAGCAGGCAGTGGAACTAATACAAATCAAAGATTAACTTTCCCTTTTCCCTATGAAAGGACAGGGGCCCCGGATCCCATCCAGTCTCACCATTCACTCTCATTGCCTATACGGAATAAAAGTGCCGGAGAATCAGGCAACACAAAGCCCAAGAAGGTACAAATAAAGAAATAGTCATGTGAAGTAAATAAAATGATCCCGGCTCTTTGCCTGTCCGCATTGAGTGTATTAGGAGGCTGCAGTTAAATCAAATTAAAGTTTAATGCTACGCAATTACTTTAGCAGGAATTAGCCCATTTAGAGCGCATTAAGGCGGAATCAGGCGCAAATTGACGCTTCCCTGGGAGGGGAGAGGGGGACACACACTCACCGATCCGGGCGTCCAGGAGGTCGGCGTGAGACAGCATCGCGCACCGCTCCAGGGCGAAAGCCTGTCCCCCCCAAATCCTGCCGGCTGCTTAACGATTCAGTAGAAAAAGAAAATGACATAGATAGATATAGATGAGCTAAATGAAGGGAAATTCGGTTTGTGCTTAAAAAGGGGGTCCCCCTGCATTATAATGTCCTTTAGAGAGGCGGGGAAGTGCTGAGCTGCTGCAGGCACTGGCCAATCACAGAGCGAGCTGCAAATGGCACAGGCTCATCTCCTTGTTCCTGTCCCCCTGCTGCTCCTACTGCTGCTGCTGCTGATACTGGGACTGGCACACTACCTCCCCCCGCCTGTACCAGTGCTTCTCACTGGCCCGCTGCTGGTCTTACCCTCGCCCTCCCCTCCATGCCTCACCTGCCCCTTGCCTGGCACTCATGGGCTTACACCAGCCCCTCCTCTCTCAGCATTCACCTACCCGTTGCCTTCTAACCATGGACTTACACCAAATCCACTTCCATCTACTGGGTTCACCTACTCATTGCCTGGTACTGATGGGCATCTCCACCTCCACTGCTTACCTGCCCATTACCTGGTACTGATGGACCTCCCCACCCCCAGTGCTTACCTGCCCATTACCTGGTACTGATGGACCTCCCCACCCCCAGTGCTTACTTGCCCATTACCTGGTACTGATGGACCTCCCCACCCCCAATGCTTATATGCCCTTTGCCTGGTACTGATTTTCTTACACCAACCCCACCACCCCCAGGACTCACTGGATCATTGCCCGGCACCAGTGCAGCTCTAACCAACACCCCATATGCTTCTATCTCGTATTCACTAGTGACTAGTCCATTCATTTGTACTACACAGTGACTGGTACCAATGGGCCGAGAGAGAATTCTACATCTCTGCCCTACACCACACATTCTTACTATGTCTCTGATTACAAACCATTGATCCTCCCAAGCTGTAGCTGAACTACAACTCCCCAAATCCCAAGCCATGCAGAGAGTTTACGATAAAAAGAATAACGTAAGGGCAACAGGCATTTTATTATTGATATTATTATTACTATTCTTATTATAAAGTACATATTGGACAGCGCTGTATAACAAACAATGTGTCCCCGCATCATTCCATATACAGCTTTGTATGATCAGTCTGATTGGGAAGAGTAAATGAGGGGGACAATCAATCATGTCCCCCTGAATTAGCCACCCTGCTGTCCCTATATCTCGACCTATAGCACCCAATAGCACCCAACTCCCTCCGGGTCTGTAATATTGCCTTAAAATAATTCGTTAACGAAGAAAAGACCAATTACCATCATTTATTCAACCACAGAATTGCATTAACCATCTCGATTCTGTAAGGCCCTGTCTCCTCATCAGGGAGTGGGTGAAACCAGTTATTTTGCAGTAAAACTATTTCCAAATATCCAGACCCATCACACCTTTTTTTTGTATAGGCATAACAAAGCCCCCAAACTGAAACACGATATGATCGGATTTATATTCCAGTAACAGAATGTAAAAATCCTATTTCCAAAGCAACCACCGACTCAATAAAAGTCCCTCGTTCTCCTCTACCTACATACAGGTTATATACCTGGGCCTGATTTTTTATTCTCAATAACAAACACGTGAATGATCGAAATGTTACCTGCGATCGGTTCGATTTCGACCCGATCAAAATAAATCGCGTATCTATTTTTCATTCATTATTAGAGGCAGACAAGGTTTGCAGAAAAAAAAAGAAAATGACTGTTAAAAAAGAAATCTGCTTTCCTCTCTGCTGTAGTCCTCGTATTATTTATTCCATTCGATTGTAAAGGGCTGAGTAGTTGGTATTGTTCTGTGTTGTAAATGGAACCATTAAGGAATTGTAACCCAGCGTTCATATACAGACTTAATATCGAGCCATAACCCAGTCTAATGTTTATTTTTTAATTTCATCTGAATCTGTTTAAATACTGGAACAATCTCGAGTGTTCTGCACAGGGGAAGCGAAGCATTTCTAATGCCCTGATTTCTCAAAGCCAGCCAGCAACAAAGTTTAGATTAGTAATATATTTCTAACCAGGGTAATTTTCAAGATCATTAGGCATTTATGTAATTAGTGCCAAATCTATAAGCTTTTATTACGATTATTAGAGTAAAATCAGTATAAATTTGTACTAATTTACTACTGTTTAGACTTGGCTGTCAAACCAAGAGGTTCTTATTGTAAATGATAACTGAGCAAATTAAGTGCAAAAGAATCTCTCCCATTTCTGATCTGCTCCAAAACAATTCGATTGTGTCTGAAGCGCAGCTCTGAGCCCCTTTTTCGTGTTGTCTTGGTTTTATTTTCTCTCCTTTTATTTCTACAAAAACCCACAAAAACACTGAGTAGCCAAGCACTGATATTTACTACTTCGGACTTGATTAACATTGATTTTTAATCCCAAAGTGATGCAATTAAGATTATTCATTTAGTAGGGAAGTATAAAGGGCAGACAAGAGGGGGTGCAGCGGGGAACGCAGGGGCTGATAGATGGAGATTTGTTTTATTCTTCACCCGATTGAGTGTGGCAGAAAACATTGGAATGAGCAGAACATATGCGGGGGGTTCCGTTTAAAGGGCTGCGGTCTGCTGAGATCTCAGAGACAATGGGGGCAGCGGAGTGAAATCTGCCCAATTTATCGCTATTCTTGAATCTCTGATTCTTTCCTTCCCTGCCGGTTGGGAGAGCTCTGCGCCTGGACCCAGGATCATTCCATAAACCCGAAATATCTAACGAACAGATCGCCAGCCCTAAGGGGACACACAGACAATTCAATTGGGGCGCAAAGAGACTCCATAAAATAGAAAGAATACAAGCAGAATTCCGTGGAGAAGATGACAATGTGTCCCCGGCATGAGCCAACCTTCAGCACCAGGGACAGCTCCGATGCATTGATTTATCCCTACACTTGGCCGATGTGTGGCGATTAACTATGGGATCTGCTGTATTATTTATTATGCTTATTCTCCAGCTACAGTGTCCCCTGCTACTGTCTGGGGGAAACATGGTATCCAATTATATTTTACTCTGTGTATGAGTTTAATTGTGTCTGTTTGTATCGTTTGCAATAATCTGTCAGTCTGTCTTAAAAACATGATATATCTATGTGAGTGTGTATAAATATATACACACACACATATTACATGTATAACATATATTTAGAATATGTGCGTTTCTTGGAAGGGTCCCCTGTGCAGCAACAGCAGCAGAATCCCACTGAAATCCCAATATAATGGAAAGCACAGGCGTATCAATCTGCGTTAGTCGCTTCCCAGTGATTGATAGAGCGCTTCATTTTATGACTTTTCTATTGCTCTTGATTTTTGTAGTAGTATAAACAAACTAAATCATTTTCTTCCCAGACAATAGGGGGGACAAACAGCAGCCTCTCTAGTAATCAGCGATCAGCAAGGAGATGACTGGGAAATCAGTGAGAGTTTGGAATATTACACGCGCATCCCAGACCAGCGACTGTAGCACCCAGACACTTCATATTTATATAGACTTCTTTTGCTGTGGCTCCTCTCCTAGTTACACTGGTTGAATCTACTATACAGCTAATTTATATATATCATTGATTTGTACATATATGTATTTTCTTAAAAATATATTTATGCATATATATATCTATATATCTATATCTATCTATATCTATATATATATATCTATCCATCT
>CM044431.1:204870741-204893946 GCA_024363595.1 Xenopus borealis
GTGTGTGTGTCCAATGTATACTGTATATATGTGTGTGTGTGTCCAATGTATACTGTATATGTGTGTGTGTGTCCAATGTATACTGTATATGTGTGTGTGTCCAATGTATACTGTATTTGCCTGTCCCAATAAATACTATATGAACGCTGCTGTTTCACAATTTAGCCTGTACATTTTACCAATGTTTTTAGTCATTACATTGCAATTATGTATTTATGTACCATCTATGAAAGACTTTGCCATGGATACAATGAGATACTTGGTGCAATGTGCACTAATATTCCATATAACAAAGTGTCCGGGTTTGCCTGGAGTGAATAATACCAGTCTATAATCATAAAGCAGCTGAAGTTCCTCTGTATACTGATACTACCCGGGTGTTACATTTTGGCACCAGCACATTTACAGGAAAGCTTTATTGCTTGTGTGCGCGTGCGACTAGAGCCCATACATATTAATAAAACTCCTGCTTGTACTTTTATATAACAGATAATATATATGCAGTGACATTGTGGGAAATATCCACCAGGAGCACAAAGAACCTGGAGAAAATACAATCTATTCATAGAATTTTTTGCTTCTTTAACAAATGTGCATACTGACATCCGTGTGACAGGCAGAAACACACAGAGCTGATTGCAGATGGAGCTGAGCTTCTCTACATGTATCTTCACATGCAACTTGTGCCACTTTCCAGCTCACATGCTCTTCGTGCTGCCTCTAAAATATAGTTCAGGTGAAGTTTCATCTTTGTGTCCATGCATGTTGCATACAACTGACCAAGCTCAGTGTCAGACTGAGCCAACAGGACACCCGGAAAAAACCTGGTGGGCCCCAAACTTCATGGGCCTCCCAACCCAGGAATGCAAACGAAGAACTCCAGCACAAGAATCTGCTTAAGGGTTTAACCCGTGTTTAATGTCAAGCCAACAAGATTACAATGTTTCGGGGGCATACCCCTTCGTCAGGAAAATCTACCCTCCAACCCAGGCCCACTCCACCCCCAATCAAGGGATGGAAGGGCACAGTAGATGTTCCCAAAATGTTTTCCATGTTGAGAGGAGATCCAGATGGCCATGTTTGCAGCCACAGTCCATTCCCAGAGACTATTATCCCACAGTTACTATAGACACCATCTCTCCCTAGTATATCTGCTATCCCACAGTCACAGTCCCTTCCCAAAGGCCACTACTACTATAGGCACCATATCTCCATAGTATACCTGCTATCTCACAGCAACAGTCCCTTCCCAGAGATTATTACCCCACTGCTACTATAGACACCATATCTCCCTACTATACCTTTCTATCTCACAGTACTATAGACACCATATCTCCCTACTATACCTTTCTATCTCACAGTCACAGTATCTTCCCAGAGGCTATTAACCCACTGCTACAATAGACACACTCCCTCGCTGCTATACCTGCTATCCTACAGACACCTACAAGAGTCTATTATCCCCACTGCTGCTATAGGCACCATCTCTCCCTACTATACCTTTCTATCTCACAGTACTATAGACACCATATCTCCCTACTATACCTTTCTATCTCACAGTCACAGTATCTTCCCAGAGGCTATTAACCCACTGCTACAATAGACACACTCCCTCGCTGCTATACCTGCTATCCCACAGGCACCTACAAGAGACTATTATCCCCACTGCTGCTATAGGCACCATCTCTCCCTACTATACCTGCAGTCTCACAGCCACAGTCCCTTCCCAGAGATTACTACCCCACTGCTACTATAGATACCATATCTCACTACTATACCTTTCTATCTCACAGGCACAGTACCTTCGCAGAGATTATCACCCCACTGCTACTATAGACACCATCTCTCCCTACTAAACCTGCTATCCCACAGTCACACTCCCTTCCCAGAGACAAATTCAAAAGAAATCTTCATAGAAAAAGGTGCATTGGGTAGGAGTACACATTTAATTGGTAGTTTCAAGTTACTGCTCTGCTTGCAGTTACTGTAGGAATGATATTTCTTTTCACTGTATTTGGGTACAAGATATGTATTTATATTATGATTTTTAAGGTCTGGTTTACCTTTGAAATGCTTTTTATTACAATAGGCTATTTTCCCTTTACAATAAATAAAAAATATGTCACTTTCTCCAAGATTCTATAAAGAAAACAACGGTAATTCTATGGTGTGCTACTGGAATACGGGGCACAGTAGATGTGTCTGTGCTGCAGGCAATACCTAATGCCATTACAAGTCATAGACACTAGAGGGCTTATTACCATGTGATAAATTAGGATCTGGCAGTAACACAAACAAAGCAATATCTTGTTTGCCTAAAAGAAAACAAATTTCTATAAAGGATTCTTGTCATTATAACACACATTACTATAAATACTGTCAGCTCATGGTGTGGATGATGGAAACAAGTGCATGAACATGTAAGGCTGTACCATGTACTTCTGCACGTGCACAGGCAATGTAAATAAGCAGTGATTTACAGTAGAAAGGGAAATGGTCCAGTGTTTATGTGCATTAATCTGTCTTTAAACACAACAAGGCATATTCTTCCCCTAGTGCTGCAACACAACATGCTTTTAGCATGCTTAAATATTGTTATGCCTATATCTATCGTGTCTAGCTTTATTGTCATAATAAACCTTCAGAAACATTACATGTAATATTGCAGAATACATACCATTCTCTAGGGTATTCATATCCATAACTTCAACACTTCACATACACAGGCTTTTGTTGTATTTTTTTTTAGAGAGTAATGATGGCAAATGAAGGCATTTGCACTAGTCCTGGATTGCTCTTGCTTTCTGAGATCCCTGTCATTCTGTGATAGAGTCCTGCAGGGGGTCGGGTACCCGCAGGTTACCCGCAAAATCCCGCGGTACCCTGCGGGTTACTCGTAGAATTTCTGGGTGCGGGTATAGAAGCGGGCCGGTGGTTTTGCAGTTTGGCGGGTTGAGGGTTGGGTCGTGGATCCTCGCTATATCGATTTTACTCCTTTTTTTGAGCATTTCTACTACTGATGATGTCACATCCGGTTTACAATGACAGCACTTCCTGTTTTACTCCTTTTTTTTCTGATCGTGGCAACTTCCGATGATGTCACTTCCGGTTTAAAATGACAGCACTTCCTGATTCTTGATGGTCAACGGGTCGCGGGTAGGGTTGCCACCTTTCCCTGTGGCTCAAGCCGGACAGGGGGGTGGTCCCGTGACGTCACGGAGCTATGACGCCGCGATCGCCGATTGGCCGATCGCGGCGTCAATCAAGCTAATCCCGCCCGGTTTTCCTTATATGGAAAACCGAGCAGGAAGCATTGAACCGGGCAGCCCTTCAAAATACCGGGCTGTCCGGTTCAAAACCGGACAGGTGGCAACCCTAGTCGCGGGTCCGGTTGCGGATCGCGGGAACCAGGCCCGGACTGGCCATTTGTGGGTTAGGGCAAATGCCAGAGGGGCTGCTATAAGGTCCCATAGAAAGTCAGTGTTTAGTGGGCTGGTGGGGGCTGTTTGGGCCTCTATGTGGGCTGATGGGCCTCTTGTGTACCAGAAATGCCAGGGCCTATTTTAATTCTCAGTCCAGCCCTGGCGGGAACGGTTCGGGTCGCGGGTCCAATCGAGTAAGAATGCAGGTCGCGGGTCCGGGTTGCGGTTTGTGGTTTGCGGGTACGGGTCCCAAAAAATGGACCCGCGCAGGACTCTATATTCGGTGATCCATCTGAGCTCCCTATCTATCGGCAATACATGCAGAGATACAATCGGCAGCCGACAAATCTTCTAACTTGTCTGATTGACTGAACGACCAATCGCCATGGCACGACAAATGTTGGGACACTCTACACACAGTCCGAAAACCATATGAATCCTCCATTCAATTGGATCTTTGTGTGTATGGCCAGCTTAAGATCCCTATTTTCCAGAGATCCCTGCAATCTATCTGCGATCCCTTTCTTCCAGTGACCCATCAGGAGATCCCTCTTTTTCTGTGACCCACCTGAGATCCCTCTTTTCCTGAGATCCATCTGAAATCCCTTTCTTCCAGCTATCCATCCGAGATCCCTGTCTTTCTGCCATCCATCTGGGATCCATCTCTTCCTGCGACCCATCCAAGATCCCTCTTTTCCTGAGATCCATCCAAGATCCCTCTTTTCCTGAGATCCATCCAAGATCCCTCTTTTCCTGAGATCCATCTGAGATCCTTCTCTTTCTGCGACCAATCTGATATCCCTCTATTCCTGAGATCCCTCTCTTCCTGCTATCTATCTGAGAACCCTGTCTTTCTGCCATCCATCCGAGATCCTTCTGTTTCAGCAATCAATCTGGGACCCCTTTCTTCCAGAGATCCATCTGAGATCCTTCTCTACCTGCAAACCATCTGCGTTCCCTCTCTTCCAGTGAGCCATCTGAGATCCTTCTCTACCTGCAAACCATCTGCGTTCCCTCTCTTCCAGTGAGCCATCTGAGATCCTTCTCTACCTGCAAACCATCTGAGTTCCCTCTCTGACTGTGCCAATCTTGGCACCTGGGGATCTTCTCTTTGCCTTTTGAAATTGCAGTTACAGGTTATTGAAAAAAACCTCCCCCCAAACCAGGGATCCCCAACCTTTTGAACCTGTGAGCAACATTCAGAAGTAAAAGGAGTTGGGGAGCAACATTAGCATGAAAAATGTTCTTGGGGTGCCAAATAAGTGATTTGGCCATTTGGTAGCCCCTGTATGGATTGTCAACCTACATCGAGGCTCTGTTTGGCAGCACACCTGGTTTTTATACAACCACAACTTGCCTCCAAGCCTGGAATACAAAAATAAGCACCTTCTTTGAGGCCACTGGGAGCAACATCCAAGGGGTTGGAGAGCAACATGTTGCTCATTAGCTACTGGTTGGGGATCACTGACCTAAACGATGTTCAAGGTGAGGTTTTCATTTGTATTTAGAACAGCAAATCAGCATTCTCCCCCAAAATGAGCATCATCTGTGAACAAAAAATGTTATATGCATTTTGTCCAGAGTTTTAATATCATATGATTCAATTGCTGATTTTTTTTGGCTGAACCGAAGCCAAACCATAAGCACTTGGCAGAATTAGCATTTTGCAAAAAGGGCTAGGATTTGTCTGAATTCCAAATGAACTCTGGCTGCAGTGCATCTTTAGTGATAACACAACAAAACTGAGGGCGAATACATGTATCTGTACAGTTGTGTTAGGAACGTTACATTTAACTCAAGGTTTCAGTTTATAGGATTAATTCATCAAGCTTGTGGCTTTAATCTCTCTACTTGCCCAGAAGACAGAATGTGGTTTAATAAACAATTGTTCTAAATTGGGTTTACAGCAGTAGAAGGTATAGGCCAGGGGTGTCCAACCTGCGGCCCGAGGGCCACATGTGGCCCAGGATAGATATGAATGCGGCCCAGCTTGAAATGCTTGGTTCCCTAGGAAACGTCATGTTGCCAAGGATATAGGAGTAGGCAGGAGGGGGGTTAGTAGTAAAAATAATATAATAAGTCTATATTCCAATGTATAGCTCCATCTGGTTATCCAACTGGTATTGTAGTACTTTTCCGTGCATTTTCTTTACTTTTACAAATCAAAAGTGTTTGTGTATTTCAAGTGTCGCCCCAGACAATTTTGTCTTTTTCCAATGCGGCCCAAGGAAGCCAAAAGGTTGGACACCCCTGGTATAGGCAATGATACCTCTTAGTATATGTTTATTAAAGGGAAAATATTCCTCCCCCCCCCCCTTTTTTTTTCACATGACCTCATTCAGTTGGGCTTATGTAAAAAGGTGCGAGAAATAAACTTGAATTGATAGTCTGCCTCTGACTTGTAGTATCCATTTCCCAAACCTGCATAGGCTCAACTCCTTTCTTAACTTGTTCCATTGTGAAATGATGAATTCTGGAATTTGAAGACCATCTGCTTTCCAAAGAATCTGTGCACCGCTCATTATGGAACCCATCTGAGCTCATGTCATAAAGGGGAAAGGGGGATTTTTCCCCTTAATGGGTGAGTATACCCCTTGTTCAACATAACTTTAAATGAATAAGGTTTGGACTATACGGTTATACAGACAAGGTCAACTATATATATATATTTTAGTATGTGAATATATCTTATACTGTATATATATTTGATTTCTATTTGAACATACGTAAGCGTATGGGCAGTTGGACAGGAGAAGCAATATGATCTCATAAGCAACAGAGTTTCCTTCTGAGAAGAACTCCGTACAGAGAGACTAAAGAGACCAATGACTTCTCCTTTCATTACCACCATAACAATATGCAGAGATAAAAATAGTGGCACTGACACCATAGCTGGAGAAGAAGAATGGAATTCAGAAGAGGACTGTGTCATGGAGGCCAAAGAAATGTGGAATTTAAATTGATGGTTTCCTATGCTATATCCAAAGGATCAGAGAGGTGAAAGATTATTTCTGGGAAATGGCAATTGTTTGCTTTAGATATAAACAATAAATTGGCCACTTATTTTAATATTGTCAAGATGAAACTTTGTGAGGAGCCTAAATTGTAGGCTGTAAAATCTGAGAAAATAAATACTTAAAGGAGAAGGAATGCTCCAAACCAAGTGGGTGTCAAATGTTAGGGCACCCACAAGGATTGTATTGACTTACCTGATTCCACTGGCTGGTGTTCCTATTAGCAGAAAACTGCACCGGCACAGGGCACAACTTATCCCCTTTCTTCCTACTTTCTTCACACAGGCCACAGTAAAGCTGGTTGGCATGTGTCGGCCGCTGGATTTTGAAGAAAGAAGGAAGTTAAGGGGATCGCTCACTTGCAAGTAGGCATGTGGAGTTTTCTGCTAACAGAAACACCGGTTCAGGTTTTGGATAAGTCAATACAATTATTGGGGCAGGATGCCCTAACATTTGGCACGTCCCTTGGATTGGAGATTTCCTTTCCTTTTAAAGAGATTGTTGGGGACAATGAGTGTTTGTCTTCCCCTTACAGTCTGATACAACTAAGTGGACACCATGGGGCAGATTTACTAAATTCACATGAAGGATTCAAAGTTCGATCGGATTTTCAAAAAGATTTGAATTCGAATTTTCAATTGTTTTTGAAGACCACTTTGACCAGTGAATTTTGAAAATTCGATCTGTCGAAGTACTTCCCATTTAAATTTTTATTCGACTGCCTAGTTCACCAGATCAAAGCTACCGAATTGGGTTTCATTATTTTTGATCAAATAGGAAATATTACATTGATCGATAAAATCGTTCTAATCGATGGATCAAATATTTGCTATTCGATCATTCGTCCAATTCGTAAAATCCTTCGAATTCGATATTCAAATTCAAAGGATTTTCATTCACCATCTATTCACATGGTCGAATTTGAGGGTTTTTTAACCCTCGAATTCTACCAATAGTAAATCTGTCCCCTAGTATTCCTTTCCAAAACTTGCTTATAAATCACCAGCACACAATCTTCCTCCATAGATTGGTTGATACTCTAGTTTCATTAGCAGTTTAGCTAACTCACTACAATTAATGGGGACACATAGCAGAACTAAAAAACCCCCTGATATTGTAGACTATATATGGCACCTGTTAAAAATTATCTTTAAAAACAACCCCTCAAAGGACATGTAAACACCACCCCCCCCCCCACACACACACAAATGCCCAATGTATACACATGGTAGGAAAATGTAGGCTTTACATGCCCATTAGAGTTCCCCATAGATCTACTCTGTCTGGTCTGTGGTTCAAATGAGGTGGGTAGCCAATAACAGCACTAAATTTACACAGGCTAGGACAAATCATAGTTCCCTGTTAGGTCCGCCTAGTTCCTATTGGAACTGGATATCTAGAAAATGTAATCTGCCGATACAGATGGTTAGGCAGTTCATGGTATACTGGACAATGAGGAAATTGAACCACAGCTGAACAGCCAATCATTCAGAGCAATAGGATGATGGTATACCATATTAAGCTCCTCATTGCTCTTAAACAGGTGTATGGCCATCTTAACTTTGTCTCACCTTTAGGGCTTTAATTGTCATGGTTGTGAAAGTTTTAAATTATGGAACTGTGATGTTTACATTTAGCAACTTTCTCCGTTAATGAGGCCCCATAAGTGTTGTTCTTTAAAGGAGAACCAAATCCTTATATAGGTCCCCACCCATGAAATACACATGCACTGCCCACCTGTTGTCCAGTCCCTGCCCACTAGTCCTTCCACAGGCTGCTTGCTATATCAGTTTCCATATTGTTATAGACTAAAAATACAAGACCTTGGTTTTTCTTTCCCCAATAATTAGTTCAGCTAATACTTTCATTAATTTCAATAAACTCTGTGCCTAAAAAAAGTTCTGGTGCACATTTACAGTAAGAACAAAATTAAAAGAAATTAAATCTTACTTAGGAAAGCATCTGTTATTGTATTAAAACAGTTGCTCAGTTAGACAGTAGGTTATAGCTGACTTGTTATTTATTATTCATGGTGCATTTTTTTTCAATAAAGCTCGAAGGTATATTACACTATTATGCAGGAATTTTTATGATCAACAAACAGAACTTATAATTCGTTAGCATATAACAAATACCCAACCTAAGTCCAGGGAATCAGTATCCTCAAAGGAATCAGTGCAGCAATAACTTCTTACTCGCAGCAAGACTAAATGGCTGATTTATTAAAAGTCAACATAACAGGATTGTGGAAAAAAAATCTTAATTCAACCTAAGCACTTTTTTTCCAGGATCTGCTCTTTTTTCCTCAATTGTGGTGTGTATTTATGAAGAATCTTAATTGGGTTATTTGCAATCAAATAGAGGCACCTACCCATTTGTTTTCAACAAGGCTGAAAAAATGTCATCCGTTTTTTGGAACAACACGTACGTCAGCTTGCTTGAATGATGGAATACACTTCCCACCGACTATTACAATATCTGGAGAGACTTTAGGCAGTGGTGGTATGCAGGGTTTACACAACTGTGAATACATCCCACATCACTTTTTTAGATCTGGAACTTTAATAAATCAACTCCTAAATCTTCATTTTAAATGCATTGTTATTAATTAGTGTGATCATTGCTCTATAATAACGTATAAACTTGAAATGCAGATTTATTCTTGGCACAACATTCTACTTACAATCCTCTGGGGACTTGGCACAGCCAGTCTAGGGCCATCTACTTCTTCATGCTCTCCTGTCCCAGAAGATTCGTCAGTCAAGCCCTTTCCATCTGATGGTGGTCTTCTCATGTGCTTAAATATTGCCTCTCCATTTTCTCTGAATTTCTTGGTGAAACAAAAAGTCTAGTTCGAAATATTTCTAAACATAATCTCTAAGCGTCCTACATTAAATTAGGTAGAGAAATCTTCATGTACCCTTAAAGCTCAAGCTTATAATAGATATTTCTGAGCCACACGGAGTGACCAAGGCATATGAGTTCAGTTTGGAAGACTTCAGTGCTCCTTGAATAGATAAGTGTTATCTTTTAAATGGGGAATTTTAGAAATTTTCAAAATTTTTGGGCAGAGCCTCAGGGGGGAGGGTGAACAGGTACTAAGCCTTAAGCGCAGTTAGTTTGAGCATCTGTGATGTAACTATAAAGAAAGCAGACCCACAGTTGCGGGGGAGCCTGGGTTATATGGAGGCCTGGACTGCAGGATCTGCTTCCTCTATGGATTAAAAGAATGACGCAGCCAGGAAACTCCAGAATGGGGCAAGGAGTAGGCCCGAAATTCAAATATTTAAAGGCGCCATGCCAAAATTCCTTTTCCCAACATAGGTCTAATGTACATAGTTCCTGGGTGCCATTCTAGTATGGTTTCTTGACCCTGGCCTGTCCCTGACCTAAGCTGATTCCCTGCCTATACGGTCCTTAGCCTGTTACTGATCATTCGTCTGGGTCCTAAATTTGTGCTACGTTTACCGATTGGTTTGACCCTGGTCTGTGTTCCTGACTATGCATGTGGTTCCTGATTTCATACTGCATGGTGGGTCTGGTTTTGACCACAGCCTGTTCTACGACTATCCTTTGCTCTAACCCTGTTCCTCATGTTGGACTATGCGGTTCCTTGTCTGCCCAGAACTTTTGATTTGGTTCTCTCACTTTCAAGACCTGGCGGCATCAGATTAGCAGAGGGCTCCTCCCGAGGCAAAGGGCGGCTGTTATAGGCAGAAGCACGTGCTTGACCTAAACCTTGACGTCTGTTCTGGGAATTATACGTGACAGATACAATACCTATGTGCTCTTTTACATACCCCAGATATGCAGAAGGTCAAATCGGGTTAGATTTTAAGTGAATACTTATTTGCTATTCTAGATATTCCTGGCACTATTGCTAAATGTCTTATAAGGTGCTCTCACCAAAGATTGGTTCTCCAATGCAGACTTGAACCCCAAAAGTTTGACTAGAAACTATGATATTTACTAATACAATGCTTCACATGTTTAAAGGAACATAAAACAACATAATAGACAAAGCTCATCACTTCTGTCTTAAGCACATCCCCAATAAGTACTAATGCTCTTATAAGCTTAAAAATATGATGAATATATAATAATATGAATGTACAATATAAATAAGAGGAATAATCAGTATCTCAAGGAGCAAACATCATACTTCCCCATGTAGCACAAATAATCAACATTTGCACATTTCCAATATTTTTTTTTTTATAATAAAATGACCTGCTACATGATTTGCAGTGTTTTTAAAAGAAAGTGAAACTATTGGATTAGTCATAGTCACCATGTAATTAAATGTTTTACACCTTTACCTTGTTAGGTGCAGAATTGTAATGTCGGCATTTTAAATGCTCAAACAATTCAATTTCCTAAATCCATTGTAAAGCTGCTTTCACCGTAATGTCTAAATTATTTATAGAAGGACACAGCCAACCTTCTCCGCAAATATTCTACAATCCTCGCCCCTAGAAGCCAAAAAATTACGGGAAACATTTATATGTTTATTGTGCCATCTGTCAGCGAAACCTTATTTTCATTTGGACGACAACCAACTTTTGAACCAGATTTTACTTGTCTCCGTATCTTGATGTACACATTAGAAGCTTCTTTAAAAACAAAGAACCTCATTCTTTTTCACCAATTTCCTGCAAACTGCATAGTCTCCCTAATTCACATCCACTACAGCAGAAGACAAAAACGTAGGGTATCAGCCTGTAATAAGCTAAAAGGATTTTTTTTAAATTGAAATTTCAGTATAGTATAAAAATCAGTTTCATATCTAAAAAGTTAGGTTTCTGGTAATTCATTTGAATTAAAAAAAAAAAAAAAATATGTAAACATTAGTGAGGTGCGAATCTGACCTGTTTTGCTTCGCCAAAAATGCGACAAATGACGAAAATTCGCCGAAAAGAATTGAAGACTATGAGAGTCGAAATTATTTTGACGTGCTACAAATTTGTTTGGATTTTTTTTTTTAACCCCACTGGAGTGATTTTTGTGGTGAAACTCTGCGAATAATTTCACTCATCACTAGTAAACATCTAAAATGTGGCAGTTTACATTTTTTTTTATTCAAATGAATTACCTAGACCACTGTGTTTCATAATGCTCTCTTAAAAAGGTTGATCTCTGAGTTTGACCCCTTCAGCAAGCCTGCCAGGTTTTCAAAGGTCCAGTGAGCAAAAGCACAGTAATTATACCATGCCTACTTTTTTACCACTCCCCCTTTTCCACACCCGCTCAAGGTCATGGCCACAGATATAAGTATGTTAAAATATTGTGCTTTGTCACACTGTTGCTGCTATAAATGTAAATGCAGCTCCCCCACAACAGAACCAATG
The DNA here is from genome assembly GCA_024363595.1 of Xenopus borealis. Classification (NCBI taxonomy): domain Eukaryota; kingdom Metazoa; phylum Chordata; class Amphibia; order Anura; family Pipidae; genus Xenopus; species Xenopus borealis. The sequence goes on from CM044431.1 coordinate 204,882,526, forward strand.
GGGACATTCCTGAGTCAATAAGCTGCAGGTGGGGACACATTTCCCCCCTAACAGATATCCTGAAATAGGGCTTGTCCCCCTGACTCTGAGACTAATGATACCAGTCGGGTTATGGGTTCTGCTCCATCTCATACATACACTATTAAAAACCATTTTCTTTGCCAAGTTGTCTCATTTATTAACACATGCTAAATACTTCCCTCCCTTGAATCAACACCCTTTTTAAAACAGAAGAGAGTGACCTCACCAGAGTGGGTTTATCTTGCATGGCCAGTAATGATGTGTGGGTCGAGAAAAACTCCACCCGCCCCTGCTCGCACCCAGCTTTCCCTCTCCATTTATAGACCCGCCACACTGACATCACAAAAATGGCGGGGCAAGCAGAGTATATAAAACAGGAAGCCGTCTGTCTACACAGTCACAGGCGAGGACAGCAAGCAGGTGAGCTCAACCCAAACCTACCTGCCAACCAGAAGAGGAGTAGCAAAGTCCGCCCGACAACCTTAATGGGCAGCCTTAGACTGGAAGCAATCCCCATTCAATGCTGAATAGAGCAGTAGTAACACAACTAAAGCACTTTGGGCTCTATGTCAGGACCCAACACTCCCTGCACTTGGATTTGCACTGGTACTGCCACCCTCTGCATTTTATAGCACTTCCATAGCAGTCTGGCCCCTCCACAGAGGAATGGGCCCTGTTGCAATGAACCCCCTGGCTAACCCTGTACTTAAAAAACTTCATAGTGTACTTACGCACCTGTGTTGCTGCTCCTGCACTGCTGGATAAAGAAAAGTCCAAATTACTGTAAGGGCGTCTCCCATTGCCTCCATTTTATTCAAATTAATTCAAAAATTTTAAAATGATTTCTGTTTTCTCTGTAATAATATCTTGTACTTGATCCAAGATAAAATATAATTAATCCTTAGTGGAGGAGCAAAAAAAGCTTATTGGGTTTATTTAATGTTTACATGATTGACTTAAGCTGGCCATAGACACAAATATCTGTGTGGAGTGTCCGAAGATTTGTCTTGCCAAGCCCATCGTCGTTCATTCGATCGGACAGGATAAAAGATTTCTGTTGGCTGCCAATATCTCTGCATGTATTGCCGATCTGACAATTTTCAGTTTTGTCAGACATAAACTTTTGTACGATTGCTGTGGGGCAGAACATCGGCTGATCTGTTCTTTTACTACTTTATTTGATCTGAAAGGTTAGTGGCAGGTCTGGAGATGGGGACATCCGATCCTTCGTCCGATACTGCAGGTAGATTTGCGCATCGAAGGCCAGCTTTAAGGTATGAAGATCCAAATTACGGAAGATCGGTTATCTGTAAAACCCCAGTTACCGAGCATTCTGAATAACAGGTCCCATACTGGTACCATCAGGAGTCTCCCTATCCTAGATTGGTTATTCTTTAGGTCAGGATCATTGAATTAGAGCTTCAATATTCCTTAGTTCTTCGTAAAAAAAACAGATACATTTTGGCTGAACTGTCCAATGGCACCTTGTTTCCCTGCATGTAACCACATTAATAGCATTCTATAGGCAGTAGTTTATAATTGCATAGGACAGTTATAAAAAACTGAATTATTGCTCTGAAAAATAACATTTGATGCAGAAAAAGAAAATTGATACAAAAAAAAAAAGGAAAATAGAAGTCACAGTACCTATGATAGAATTTAGCATTTTAAATATGAAAAAAACTAATCTTTGCGTTGGACTAAACAACAGGATGGAAATGAGTCCAGAGATTGGAACAGCATGGAAAGTACCGCTGTGACACAGGCACAATAGAGCGCACTTTCAGCAGACGCCACATTTCATTTTGGCAGTTTGGAGAATAATATAATTTACTGAACCAATTTATTCTCTCTATAAATTGTTACTGATTATTGAGGAATGATCGCTTGCCAAGACGAACAGTACTTTAAGACCGTAAGAGGAAAATTCCCATTATTTTGAGTTCCATCAGGCCATCCAGACAAGATTTCCTCCTTGCAAAACTAAGCAACATTAGATAAGACACTTGTGATGTCTCTTATAGCGAAATAAGGCAGTCACCTGCAGCAACTTATGTACATGCCAACAATGCCCCGACCAAAGAGGAAACCTGAATCATTATGGCTTTAATGATCTGTACCCATAGCAGAGATATGGAATTGTGTTTGGAATTTAGAAACCAAACATTTGTTTAGAAATAAGAACAACGTACATCGCCTATCCTTACAACATGTACACCTGCTTTTCTTCCTGGGAGTGTAACGTCAGAACACCATGCAATGTTCATTCTTCAGAGGCTGAAGAGCATCATGGGTGTTACACACAAAGCCCAGGGTAGAATGGCGGCATCATAGACCATCCACGATACAAATACTAAGAATATCAAACAGATGTTATACAGTAGAGCAATATGCCCTTTGCACTTCCACCAGTGATATGGTCCAGCCAATGAACCAAGTACATACTACATATTATCGTTCTGTATCTATAAAGAATAGATATTTGTAGCGTTTGCATCATACAGTACACAGTCAACTTGCAGCCTTCCAGGGCTAACTTAAAGGGGAATTCAATCCCTCGGGCACTAACCTCATCCTCCCCACCCCTGTATGCCCCCCTCCCAGCCTACCTCTCCCCGCACGCAAATGCCCCTAAGTGGCTACTAACCCCTCCGTGCAGGTTACCGGGCACCATCTTGTTCAGCAAAGTCTTCTTCCTGGATCCGTCGGCACTCTGCCGCGCATGCACAGTAGGGCGCATTTGCTGGTTTGTACTACTGCGCATGCACCGAAAGTTCACTGATTGAACTTCGTGAGCTTGGTGTGACATCACTTTCTGTCCATCTCTCCCTGCTCACTTATAGCCCTGGGCTCAGATTAGGAGGAAGGATGGAGAAAAGGGGAGAGGAGCAAACTGAGCATGCCCAAGCCCAAGCCCCAACCCAAGCCTTGGAGGTTTAAGCTAAAAACTGAAAGTCTGATACAGAAGCCCATGTATACACAATAGAAGGAAAAACATGCTGTATTTCTTTTTACAGAGGACTCTGATAAAGCTTTCTTAATTTTAGCTTTTCCTTAAAAGGCCTTTAAAGGGCACCAGCATATTGTTCCATTATATGAAGCATAAAGTGTATGGTCTAATGAGCTGAAACCTAGTCAGCAACCCTGTGCCACCCACTGCCTCCATCTGTTATTGAACAGCTCCCTGTAATCAATCTGACAGAGAGTCTTTAGAATTTGCCAATCCACTTGAGTAAAGAACTCTCACATTGTGCATCCTCAGCCCCTGGACACCTGGAGCATGTATAAATTCAGAGATCACAAGGAACAGCTACTAGCATTTAAACTATCACAGCAGCACAACTGGGCGGTATTTAGTTCCCACTCGTCTGGTGAAATGGTATCCAGCACGTCCTGGATACCAAGGCACCTTAATGCACATATGGTTTTGGATCCTCATTTACACATTAATAACAAACGTTACTGGTCTAACATTAAGGAAAAACAATTGGGAAGAATTTAAACCAAAGAGAATTTCAGGAGGCAACAAACCCCTCAGGCAACTAACAACACAGCCTCCAAACCAGTCATCCTGATCCTAGACTTCCACTTGGTAAAACCCAAAATGGTCCTAGTTCTGGAAACACTGACCAGCCTGAAAAGAAATCCTTTTACAAAGTTTAGACTCCACTGATGACATAAATAATCAGTTGACATACCATCTTATCTTAACCGACAGAGAAAATAACACAGGTAGGGAGATGTTTGCAAAAGTAAAATCCCTCGGGTCCTCCCCTTTCCCACTCTGATACCAAACTCTGCCCTAATTGACTTATGAAGAAAAATGACCAACTCGCAAAGCTTGTCTGTAATGGTTTATTGTTATTTTGTTTAATGGTTCAGGATAACAGATATTTGGAATAAGTGTCTGCAAAGTGGGAATTGTTCAGACCTTGCAGTCCTTGGACTAAATACATTTTCAAGCTTCTAACTTCACCGAATCCAACATGGAACGTGCATCCTTGTATTCTTCCTTCTCTTCCAATTCTTTTTCATTTTCCTAAACACAACAACCAGTATATTTTCAATGAATCAGCAATGCAAATATGGCGACATTTTGTTAGACAAAACAGTAATCATTATAGGGAATAAAAATCAATAATAGCATTGCAGTCTCAAAGAGCAATAGTGTTTTCTTGGGTCAGTGACCCCCATTTGAAAGCTGGAAAGAGGCAGAAAAAAAAAAAACATTCTATGATATACTAAAATTTAACTTAAAGGTGAACTAACCCTTTACAGTGACAAATTCAAGGGTGAAGGACACTGGCACCTACTCACAGGTCAAGTTATATAAATGACATCTCCATGCATATTAAAGCAAACAGAGTAAATGGATAGGCTTTGCAAAATAAAAAATGTTTCTAATATAGTTAGCCAAAAACGTAATGAATAAAGGCTGGCGTGACTGGATGGCTAACATAATAGACAGAACACTACTTGCTACTACCTGCTTTTCAGCTCTCTAACTCCGAGTTAGTCAGCGACTTGAAAGGCGGGGCACATAGGACGTAAATGTTCAGCGAGTTTACAGTTGATCCCCAGCATTCAGCTCAGATTGAAAAGCAATTATGATAAATGTCTCTCCCTAAAGTCACTGATTGGTACTGCCTGGTAACCAATCAGTGGAAACCAAGAGAGCTGAAAAGCAGGAAGTAGTGTTCTTGTTATGTTAGACATCCAGTCACTCCAGCCTTTATACATTACATTTCTGCCTAACTAATTATATTGATTTTGTATTTTGCACAGTTTATCTATTTACCCAGTTTTCATTTTTATACTGAACAATTCATTTAAAGGTGCTACCACCACCATGGTTCAATGTATGTAGTCAGAGGTCTCCAAACAGTGCCAAATGTACGAGGAACAAGTTGCTCACCAACCCCTTGGATGTTGCTCCCAACGGCCTCAAAGCAGGTGCTTATTTTTGAATTAGAGGCTTGGAGGCTAGTTTTGGTTGCATAAATACAATGTGTACTGCCATACAGTAGGCTGCCAGTCCACATAGGTGCTACCAAATGACAGCCCTTATTTTGCACCACCCAGGAAGATTTTTCATGCTTGCATTGCTCCCAAACTGTTTTTACATTTGCACAAACTATTTTTACATTGCACATAAGTTAAAAAGTTTGGGGACCCCTGGCATAGGTCAACCATATACCAACCTAAATAAACTGGAACAAGCCTGCCTGGAAGAATGGGCCGAAATCTCTCCAGAACACTGTGCAAAGCTAGTAACCCTGACTGATGATGTAGAGCAGCAGTCCCAAACCTTTTTTGCTCGTGAGCCACATTTAAATTTAAAAAAGAGTTGGAGAGCAACACAAGCATGAAAAAGTCCATGTGGATGTCAAATAAGAGCTCTGATTGGCTTTTTAGTAACCCCTATATGGACTGGCAGCCTACAGGAGAGAATGTTTGGCAGGACATCTGGTTTTTATACAACCAAAACTTGCCTCTAAGCCAGTAATTCAAAAATAAGCACCTGCTTTGAGGCCACTGGGAGCAACATCCAAGGGGTTGGAGAGCAACATGTTGCTTGCGAGCGACTGGTTGGGGATCACTGATGTAGAGTATCAAGTTAACTGACTTGTAAAGACCCTTTGCAGTACAGGGAGTCCTTGAGTTACATATGCCCAACTTACATACAACTCATACTTACATGCAGAGTCTAGTACAGTAACTTGCTCGGTCTTTATTAGCATTTAGCTTTAATAAACCACCTGCCCCAATCCCCTTTGGTGTGTGTGGTCTATTGCAGGGGACAGAAAGGTAAAAATAAATAGGGATTCTGTCATTTGTATGATGTAGTTTTTATTTCTAAATTACAGTGTTTACACTGCAAATAATTCACTCTACCGTATAAAATGTAATTCCTAAACCAGCAAGTGTTTTTTTTTTTTTAAGTTGTAATATTGGTTTGTAGGTCTGTTACTCGGGTCATTTTGCCTGGTCATGTGCTGTCAGAAAGAGCAAGCACTTGAGGGAACTGCTTTCTGGCAGGCTGTTGTTTCTCCTACTCAATGTAACTGAATGTGTCACAGTGGGACCTGGATTTTACTATTGAGTGCTGTTCTTAGATCTACCAGCCAGCTGTTATCTTGTGTTGGGGAGATGCTATTTGGTTACCTTCCCATTATTCTTTTAGGCTGCTGGGGGGAGGGTGATATCACTCCAACTTGCAGTGTAGCAGTAGTGACTGAAATTTATCATAGCACAAGTCACATGACTGGGGACAGCTGGGAAACGGACAATATGTCTAGCCCTATGTCAGACTTCAAAATTAAATATAAAAAACATCTGTTTGTTCTTTTGAGGAATGGATTTTAGTGCAGAATTCTGCTGGAGCAGCACTATTAACTGATGTGTTTTGGAAAAAAAAAAAAAAATTTCCCCATGACAGTATCCCTTTGAGACAAACATCTGAATTTAATAAGTAAAAGTAAATGTTTCAACTTACATACAATTTTAACTTAAAAACAAACCTACAGAACCTATCTTGTACATAATCCCGGAACTGCATGCGATAGGGGTCAGTTTATACTGCTGGCTACAATACATTTGTGATGCACTCACCAGAAGCTGCGTAAGGTCGGCATAAGCAGCTTCTAATCTGCGATGGCAGTCTGGGATCATCATTCGGGATTCCTGTAAAACTTCGTTCTGAAAGACAACATTTATTAATTATAATCTACATAAAAAAAGTATCTAAACCCCTCTGGACTGTGGTGGATTGGCACTCCCACATTAAAGATACTACTACTATAGAAAATACTACTATACAAATAGAAAAGGAGGAGGGGTATGTCTGTATGTTAGGCAGGATTTAAAAGCTTATGTAAAGGAGGAGGTTATGTTAGAGAAAGAAGGGGCAGAAGACTTATGGGTAGAATTCTCCACCAATTGTAAAGAGTCCAGCAAATTAATTGTAGGGGTATGCTATAGACCCCCTAATGTAAGTGAGGAGGAGGAGGCTAAGCTCCTGACACAAATAGAAAAAGCTGCTGGTTTGGGAAAAGTATTGATAATGGGGGATTTTAATTACCCAGATATTGACTGGAGCAACAGTACTGCCAGATCAATTAATGGGAATAAGTTTATAAACTTGTTGCATGACAATTTTATGGCAGAGGTTGTTGAGGAGCCTACCAGAAAAAATGCTATTCTGGATCTAGTGATCTCAAATGACCCAGAACTTATAGCAAATGTGCAAGTCATTGAACCCCTGGGTAATAGTGACCATAATGTTATTTCATTTAATGTCTGGTGCAAAAAACAAATATATATTGGGGCAACAAAAACCATGAATTTTGGAAAAGCTAATTTTAGTGCCTTTAGGGCTGCCCTTCAGAGTATTGATTGGGGCATTATGTTTTCAGCTAAAACCACAGAACAGAAATGGTTGTCATTTAAAATGATATTAAATCATTACTGTTCTCAATTTATTCCCTTAAGGAGTAAATGTAGAAGCTCTAAGAATCAGCCTATGTGGCTTAATACAGATGTAAAGAAGATAATAGGAAAGAAGAAAAACATTTAAAAACTACAAATCTGTTGGGACTGACGCTACATTTAATGAATATAAACACTGTAATAAATGTTGTAAATCAGCAATATGGAAGGCAAAGAAAGGAAATGAAGAATTAATTGCGGCGCAGGCGAAAAGTAACCCTTAAAAGTTTTTAAAATATATTAATAGTAAAAAGATGCACGTTGAGAGTGTTGCTCCAGTAAATAATGGTACCAGTATGGTTGTAACCGATACTGAAAAGGCAAATGTGCTAAATCAGTTTTTTTCTTCAGTGTATACAATAGAGTCTGAGTTCCCAGGCTCGCTTCATAGATGCACTGACTCAGCTCAATCTAGTCAGTGGCTGACTCAGGATATGATTCATAAAGCTTTAATAAAAATTAATGTAAACAAGGCGTCAGGGCCTGATGGTATACATCCACGGGTTCTAAGAGAGCTTAGTTCAGTTTTAGACCATCCCCCATTTCTGATTTTCTCAGATTCACTTTCATCTGGTATGGTGCCTATGGATTGGAGAAAAGATGTCATCCCAATATTTAAAAAGGCATTACGATCTCAGCCTGGCAATTATAGGCCAGTAAGTTTGACATCTGTGGTGGGCAAATTATTTGAAGGCTTGTTAAGGGATCACATTCAAAATTTTGTCCGAGCGAATGGCATTATGAGCAGCAGTCAGCATGGCTTTATGAAGGATAGGTCATGCCAGACAAATTTGATTGCTTTTTATGATGAGGTAAGATGCTGGACAGTGGGGGGGGGCAGTAGATGTGATCTATTTGGATTTTGCCAAAGCATTTGATACCGTGCCCCACAAACAACTGCTTTCTAAACTAAGGTCTGTTGGGCTTAATTAAAGTGGACCCGTCACCCAGACACAAAAATCTGTATAATAAAAGTCCTTTTCAAATTAAACATGAAATCCAATTTCAAATTTTTATTAAAGCATTCTTAGCTGTTTTAAGCTCATTTCAAAATTTTAGCTGTCAATCAAATATTGTCTGCCACTCCTCTATGCCTTAGGCATAGAGGCGGGGCAGATAATTACTTTCACTTTCCATTCAGCACTTCCTAGATGTTACTGCTCCCCACACATTCCCCCAGTTCTCTTAACCATTTATTGTGTAGCCAGGACATGGGGATAGACATAGGGTCCCCCCATTCTGGTGCACAAACAAGATTCTGAGATGATGCAAGGCTTGTCTTAATAACAGTGTCCACAAAATGGCTCCTGCCTGCTTGCTATAATTATGAATTCCCAGACTGAAGAAAACAAGATTAAAATAATTTATATAGTGTAATTAATGTTCATTTTGCTTGACTAATGTGATAAAATATGATTTTGAATATTTTTTTGGGGTGACGGGTCCACTTAAGTCGCTTGCACATGGATAGGGAACTGGCTACAGGATCGAGTATTAGAGGACACGGTTCCACCGAATAAGACAAGAACCCTAAAGACACTATACTTCTATGCCAAAGAACATGTGGCAATGAAATGGATGCCAGTTATCAGATTACCCTATCTGGCCAGACAATGCCCCCAAACATTTGCGAAGATTTGGGACTAGGGTTGCCACCTTTAAAAAAAAAATACCAGCTAGTGCTGGGGGGCGGGGAGCGACATAAAGGCGTGGAGACATGGAAATGACACGCAAAAGGGGCGGGCCATGACGCTTAAGGGGGCAGAGCCACTGCAGCGTTGGGGAACAAATAAGTTTAAAGTGAAGGGCTGAGTGCTTTTTGTAAGGGTATTACAAATTACTACATTGCCGGTAAATTTGTAATACCGGCCCTTGCAGGTATTTTACCGGCTAGGCCGGTAAAATACTGGCTGGGTGGCAACCCTATTTGGGACCCTAGCTTGAGGTCAATCCAGGGATAGCTCCCTAAGTATACAAGGAAAGTCGTTTCACATTAACAACCTCCAAATAATACCAACTCCCCCCAAGTTTCCTCCCACTGACTTCTGATGTATGTCCTACTTTATATTCCTGCTGTGTATAACTTACTAGTACCCGGCAAACATGTAATTTTATCTATATGGTCATATCAATGCAAATTTATGTAGATGTGTTAAGAAAATATTAAATAAAAACCTTTTAAAAAAAAAAAGTGTCTCTAAACACCTAAAATAACCCATATTTTTTGTGAAAGAAATCTTTCTTTGCAATTCAAAGGAATTGGGATAAACAAGCAACAAGTGGGCACCATCTCCATATCCCCTATACAAAAAACAACAGTTTGGGCGAAGCATCTTTATGCTCCAGTCTTTGTTAAGAAGTTTATTCAAATTAAAAACGTTTCTTCTGTTTCTCGTCAGCCCCCTTCAGGCACGTTGGCATCAGCTGGCCGCACACAAATCTCCTTCATCTCGCAGGTAATAAAGAAATACTATGCTGAGATCATATCACATTGAGATAATTACCGCGGGAGAAAAAAATAACTGATTGAGTATATTGATCACATTGCGAGGACGCTGCAGGGGGGGCTACGTGAGAAAGGAAGATGAAGGAAATGAAAAGCAGAAACAGCAGGCCTGTATTTGGATGCTTATCATGCATAAAAAGTTATTACTTATCTCCGCACTTCATTTTGGGAGAGATGATATTCTCACCATGCGCCTGGGAGTAAAATTACTAAACTGGCACCCCACCGGATGGGAACATATTTCCTGCCTACACACTCTTAAATATCGCTTTGTGCAAATCCCAAGGTAAAGAGAAATTATATATATATATTTAAAGTTATGCGACATCTCTTAACCCCTTAGTTGCCAGGTGGAAGTAATTCAGTATGTAAACACAATTCATTCATGTGAAAAAAAGACAAAGGCGCTGCCAAACTAAAATAAGTTATTATTAGCATTTTTCATGAATGCTAATAGTATGGTAGCATCAGCCATCATCTGACATTGTGGAACGCCAACTATGGTCCCTTTGGGTATGCCCAGATCATGCCAGGAAGCCCTGTACTTTATTCTTGGCTACATATGGCAGTTGCACTTGATGCCAAACTAACAACTAGGTATGCACCAAATCCACTTTTAGGGATTCGCCAAATCCCTGAATCCTTTGTGAAAGACTTTGCCTAATACCGAAAATAGCCTTTTTCCTCGTTTTGTGACAAAAAGTCACGCAATTTCCCTTTCCCCACCTAATTCACATATGCAAATTAGGATTCAGATTCAGTTCGGCCATGCACAAGGATTAGGCCAAATCTGCTATGTGACCTGTGCCTTTTCTCCAGCTTGAATGGCTGCCCTCGTGGCTACACATCAGCTTGTTTATATAAACTATAGTAGTCTTTCTGAAGCAAATACACAGCATTTACCAGTGCATGCATACAGTATATGTTAAGTACTTTAAACGCTTTAATTTTTTGGTTCTTCTGTTCCATTAAATGCCCTAAAGGGAAAGTATATGTAAGGCAAACTGTGAGGTCAGTCAAAACTAGAAAGGTCATACCTGGAAATACAAGGAACAGATACTGACTGACATGCCACAGCCAGACATTTTTATGTATCTAAACATAGTCTCAATTAAGGTCGATAGTCGAAGGCTAGTTCTACACAAAATGTAACTTTGGGTGATTTCGGAAAACGAAGGGACGCGTGTGAATTGCCGCAGGCAATTTTCATTTTAGCTGGCGCAAGACAGGGGGAAGCGGTTCGGGGAGATTAGTCGCCCAAAAGATGAGGCGATTTGTCGCTGGGGTGACTAATCTCCCCAAATCTCCTCGTGTAGACTTTCCCTTAGAAGCGGTTACAAGCGAAGTGGATAAATACAGTGGTGTGAAAAACTATTTGCCCCCTTCCTGATTTCTTATTCTTTTGC
>CM044431.1:204897430-204904930 GCA_024363595.1 Xenopus borealis
TGCAAAAGAATAAGAAATCAGGAAGGGGGCAAATAGTTTTTCACACCACTGTAAGTTAAATTGCCTAGCTCCCTAAGGCCTAAATGACACATGGGAGTATTACATGCTTTCACTATGGCTTGGTTACTGCCCTAGCTTCTAGTCCTACCTCGGTTTCCCACCACTAATTTGGATGAACCTGCACTAGAGAAAGTTTTGGTTTATTTTTTGTTGCACACTTTGTAAGTAAAAGGCAGTGTTGTATGCTTATGTGTGTATATATGCAGGGCCGCCATTAAAAAAATCACAGGGCCCTGTGCAACTAAATTTTCTTTGGCTCCGTTTGCGGCTATTAAAAAAAGAAGAACAAGGTGCTCCAGAATAAATAGTAAGTGACACAGAGTAGTAAATGTGGTCCGGGTCAGTTCAATTAAAAAAAATATTTTATTTATACAAAGTTAAAAATATAAATCTAGATCTCCATCCACCCTATGTGTTTCGCACCCATTCCGGGTGCTTAATCATGGGGAGCCACTTTGGCTCTGTTTGCGGCGGCTTCAAGACTTTGTCACTGTTCAGAGGGGCCTAGCGAAAAGTGGAGCAAGCCGGGCCCCCTTTAGGCCCTGTACAACTGTACAACCTGTGCCCACATGATGGCGGCTCTGTATATATGTGCTCTTTGTTTTAGGATTTAACCCTTTGGAAGACCTGGGTCGGTAGTTCTGGGGCTTAAAGTTCTTTTTTGGCTTGTTACTACAAAAAAAAATTTGGGGAGTTACTCTCTACGTGAACCCTGAGAAGTGACCCCCTTCTTTTTGGACAACGGACAGTTAACAGATAACTCCAGCTATGCACTATGCAAGGGGAGGGGTTACTAAATGCTTGACCTATGTATTACTGAATTGTGTTCACTTGAGAAAGGGCTGTTGGCCCAAAGCATGTAGAGGCACAACTCAAATACAGAACAGGGTTGAACAGTTATTTTCTATTCCTGATACTGTTATTAGCTAGTGCCCCTGCTATATTATCATCATGATTAGGAATATATAATATGCAATTTATGCAGCACATTCCATTAATATACAGGTATGGGATCAGTTATCTGGAAACACATTATCCAGAAAGCTACAAATTACGGTAAGGTCATCTCCCATAGACTTTATTTTAGTTGTTCCATTTTATATGCTGAAATCCAACAGTTCTTCTCTTTCTACATCATTTGAAATCCTGGCAGGGAAGGAGGGACTAAACACTGATGTTACGAATTGTAGCGTCTCCACAGCTTACAGACAGCATGCAGGAACTACATATCCCACAATGCATTGAACTGTGATGTAACATTCATTAAAATCACACGTGCAGGGAATTGAGGGGTTTGGAGGATGCAGGCCAAGGACAGATGGCTGCTGATACAAAGCAACAGTAGTCAGCCAGCTCAGCAAAGTAGTCAGCCAGCTCAGCAGGACAGCAGGTAGCTAGGCTTAGGGAACTGTCAGAAACCATTAAAAATCATGAAAAGGTCTGTATATTTTTAATTGATGTATATTGCAAATTTGCTTGAAAGTATGTTTACTTTTGAAAAAAAGTTCCCCATTAATAATGAAGACCCATTGAAAAGTTTCTTAGAATTGAGCATTCCATAACATCCTAAAACATAACTTTAAAGGTTAACGTTTAAATAACGTTTTAGTAGCCTTAAAACGTGGAGATCCAAATTACAGAAAGATCAGCCAAATGCTGTTGTGGGGGGGGGGGGGATGCTGGGAGTTGCTCCCTGACTTCTACAATTAGTTTTTTTTTTTTTTTTATAGATTTTCTAGCAAATGTTAATACGTTTCTTCTCTTTTAAAACATGAATTTACTAGTTATAACAGCCACTCCAAACACTTGCCTGTTTCTTAATGACATATTCATCTCCTCCTTCGCTTTTCATCTGCTCGATCTTTTCTTCCTGCTGTTTGGCTTCTTTCTCGTACATAATTTTCTCTTTGGCAAGACTGGTAAGAAAAGGAATATTATTGGCTATGACATTCAGATCCAACGAAAAGATTATCTACATTGTGGACTGTGTGATATTTTTATTGCAACCCAGATAACCTAAATAGCACAGTTCATGGAGGGACCCCCACACAAACACACGGAGAAGGGACTAATCTTGGTCATCCCCAGTGATTTTAACTTCAGTTCTACATTAAAGGCATCAGTGCTAATCACTGTTGAACAATGCTTTTGTTGATCATAATGCTCCATGAATGTCATGCATCCCTGTACTACACCCCATTATGTCCAAACAGTTGGCAATGCGGTAATTTAGGTGCAAGAACAAATATGAACAGACACAGGCATTGTTTGAATATAGAACACTGAACTGACATACTGAGGCGGATTTAAAGGCAAGAAATACATTGTTTTATAATGGAAACAAAGGCAATATAACAAGAGGTTTAGTTTCCCTTTAACACTGTGTATGAACATGCCTTAAATGTAAAAAAAAAAAATGTATATACATTTAACAAAAATGTATTGTAGCTAAATCTTAATAAAAAAAATAAAATAAAAGTATTTTCATGGAATATTCCAAAACCACACAAGATCCAAAATGCCAGTATTGCAAAAAAGTAACCTTACTCATTTTCTGCTCTCGTACCAGCCGTTAATGTCTTTAAAACTGGAGATACAATAAGTTATACACAAGATGTTCCCCCTTAATACAGGCTAAAACCAGTTTGTAGCAAAAGATATTAATATGCAGGTATGGGATCAGTTATCTGGAATATTATGAGAATAATCCAAATTTACAATTTCCTCTCTCTCTGTAGTAATAAAACAGTATCTACAAACGGAGATATAATTAATCCTTACTGGAAACAAAACCAGCCTATTGGGTTTATTTCATATTTACATGATTTTCTAGTAGACTTAAAAGTGATACTGACACTACAAAATGAATATTAACATATGAATGTACATTAAATGTTACCTATAGGTCGTGTTGTTAATTTTTTTCTGAGAGGTTTGTTTTTGTATATAATTGTTAGTTGGATTTCCTAAGCCTGACTCTCTGACACTCTGACTTTGCCAACCTGACCCATCTCAGCCTGTTAGTTACAGTTTCTAATACTAACGGACTCCTGCTGCACAAATATTCTGGATAACAGGTCCCATACCTGTACATGGTAAAACTATAGAAACATAAAGGCACTTATGCTGCTGCATTCCCAAGTAAATATCTAAACACCTGGAAATGGGCCCACAGTGAGAGATTTTATCAGACTGTAGAGAAGAAAGTAGTGACAGATAAGACGTATCATGTGGGACCTGACATAACCAGCAGACTATGTGAGATTAAAGTATTTCATGCCCTGTTAAATCAATCAAATTTTTTTCTATTAATGTCACATCACGAGCCACAAACCACCTCAAAACCAACAAAGACATTTCAGAGAGAGGACAAATAAAAAAAAAATAATAATAGTAGTGGCCTGACAGCTGATACATTGCTCCAGGCACAATGCCCACATCTTAATGAGCAGCACTGACAAATATGTTATTTACAGTAGCCTCGCCTCATTCAACAAGTCGAAAGAGTCCGCTATTCAGAGAAACTAATTCCTGCTCTCTAGTTACCTGGCACATCACACACACATAAACAGTTTTATGAACTTAGAAGCTGATTTGCATTAATCATTCTAATATATATATATATATATATATATATATATATATATATATATATCAGTCAATATCTTGTAAATAATATCCATATAAAATGGTGCTTAGTGATGGCATAAGTTATAATCGGAGCTTTCAGTCACATGTAAACTTGCATAATAATGTACCTCCTCTTGTAAAATATGACAACAGGCCTTATGCTTTTATATGGTGGTGGAACTCCTTGTGACTTACACTACCCTTATATTTAACTGTAAAGGGTTGCATTATTCAAACACACAAACAGTTGTGCTCATAAGTTTACATACCCTGGTAGAATTTATTATTTCTTAACCATTTTTCAGAGAATATGAATGATAACACAAAAACTTTTCTTTCTTATCTACATGGTTAGTGGTTGGCTGAAGCCATTTATTGTCAAACAACTGTGTTTACTCTTTTTACATCACAATCACTACACAAACTACCCAAATGACCCTGATCAAAAGTTTAAATACCCCAGTTCTTAATACCGTGTACTGTCCCCTTTAACATCATTGACAGCTTGAAGTATTTTGTGGTAGTTGTGGATGAGGCTCTTTATCTTCTCAGACAAAGGTAAAGCTGCCCATTCCTCCTGGCAAAAAGCCTCCAGTTCCCATAAATTCTTGGTCTGTCTTGTATGAACTGCACGTCTGAGGTCTCCCCAGAGTGGCTCAATGATATTGAGGTCAGGAGACTGAGATGCCACTCCAGAACCTTCACTTTATTTTACTGTAGCCAATGACAGGTCGACTTGGCCTTGTGTTTTGGATCATTGTCATGTAGGAATGTCCCATGCAAATAAATGGGCAGTAGTTATGCAATCAGTTATAAACATTGAGTCCGATAAAGAAGAAAAGCACTCCAATATTTTTTGTTAGTGATGATTTATCCCACTGTGCATACCAACATTTCGGTTTAAGTTTGGACCTTTATCAAGGATTCTGTGCAAGTGTTTTATGTGAGCTTAAACAACCAACATTCAAAAAAATTCGATGGTTGAATTTCAAAGTTTTTCACTTCGAAAAGGCAACCCTTGATAAATCTGCCCCTTAGTGTGCATTACATATGCTATAGTAAACTATTTTCAACCAATGTGTCAAAGAGTTAATCTGGATTGTAATATAGTCCAGATTTATTACAGAGCAACATACATAAAACTACAAGGAGCATACCTGCACAAACATCTTAAAGGAAAACTATACCCTGAAAATGAAATTTTGAGCAACAGATAGTTTATATCAAATCAAGTGACATATTAAAGAATCTTACCTACCTGGTATATATATTTAAGTAAATATTGCCCTTTTACATCTCTTGCCTTGAACCACCATTTGGTGATGGTCTGTGTGCTGCCTCAGAGATCACCTGACCAGAAATATTTCAACTCTAACTGTAACAGGAAGAAGTGTTGAAGCAAAAGACACAACTCTGTCTGTTAATTGGCTCGTGTGACCTAACTTTATAGTTTGTTTGGTATGTTTGTGTGCACCGTTGGATCCTAGGATCCCAGGAGGCTGTCCTTATTTTTTAAAATGGCTATTTTCTATTTATGATTACCCAATGGCACATGCTACTAAAAAGTGTATTATTATGTAAATGGTTTATTTACATGAAGCAGGGTTTTACATATGAGTAGTTTTATGCAGTATCTGTTTATAGAGACCTACATTGTTCGGTGGGTATAGTTTTCCTTTAAGAGTTTATCTTTATAAATCCTCCTGCCATAGGATATAAACAAGCATGCATTCTGTAGTTGGTGCTTGATAATTCTGCTTCACAAATAGGTGTTACTTTTTTTGTGTGATATATTTGTGTGCATCCTTAGCCTAACGTTTCTTTCCTACTGCAAACAACTGTACCATGCGGTGTGTTAGCAGTGTATTGAAATGCTGAAATCAGCCAATTATAGCAGGTGAAATCGGTCAGTGACTCACAGCATGCCAGACAGATGTTAGGTTGAGAAAAATCACAATTGAGTGGGTATGATTTTGTGCATGCAGCAACACTAGTGTGAATAATTTGATTGGATTGTTTACATTTCACATACATATACATAATAAAAGGCCGTTCGGTCTGAAACGTTGCTGTGATGCCCATGAAGCACCACCAATGAAGGCTTTAATTTAAATTACAAGAAGTTTTCTTGGTGGTGCTGTTCGCTTTCGTTTCTACATACATATATATCTACATATATATCTACATATACACATATACACACACAAATGTGCACAGTAACTTGCTTCCTACTACAGGCCATGATAAAATTTCGGACAGTGCCTCAATTGCTTTTCTACCCTTCCTGAGCCATCTCAGCTTTGTCATCAATAAAACATTTTCACCTAAATGATAGTGAACTGAAGATATGATTATAGGGTTCCCTGTCCTACCAATGTTTCCCTTTACTAAACATTTAGCAAGAACAACATTTTTTTTTCAGGCGTTAAGAGTTAACTTTTTTTTTTTAGGGGTAAACAAAATATGGAGATTGACAGTCACATAACATTTTCATGACTTTTTTTGTGCACTTTATTCCTGCAATTTATAAAAAAAAAATTCTAAATGAAATAGTTTGCCGAAACCTGGCAAACCTTTCATTTTTGATCAAAACTATTTTTAAATGCATTACTCTAACCAAACAGTTGATTAATAATAAATCAGGCCCTAAGGACTTGGCCTGATCCAAATTCTAAATCCAGGATTGGATATGTGCCTTTTTTATTATTTTTGATGACAGTGTGCCTTTAAAACAACCATGCGCTTTATTGAGCCCAGTACATCTTGCCATCAGGAGCGGACAGGCTGGAGCCAGACACGGAACCTCTCTTAATAAGAAGAAAGCTCAGAAATTGCATGCAATCTGCAAGCTATTGAATGCGTTGAGGTGACATGCAATAGAGTTGCAATAATCTTAGTCATATCACTTGCCATGTATCATCTGTCAGTACAACTATGGAAACCCACCGAGTCCAACAGAAAAGCATCCCTGGAAATATTTTCACAAAGGTTGACAATCTTTACAATAACAATAGTCAATTTCAAGAGATTTAATAGGGCTGGCACTGCCACATTCATTAGTAAGGGGAATGTTTAATGATATACTTTTTGCCACAACAGAGATTTATGCAGAATGCAATGCGAACAAATGAAATGGTACATGAAATGTGATGTAGAACATGGCTAGAGAAACTATTGGTCAAAGTGAGTTGACCCATGCAAGTAAATCATACCAAATGTGTATTTCATTTTGCAAGGGAGATGATATATTGCTTTTGAATCCATTGAGCCCAGCTTTAACCGTCAGCCAGAATGCTTTCCTCAGACCCAATGTGCCAGTTGATAAAGAGAAAGTGAATTCAGAGTGTATATGGTTAATGCAGTGCTGCATGTGGGGTGAAACTAAGGAAATGCTGCAGCACAATTCAGACTACTGAATAAAGGTGGCCATACATGATACCATTACAATCTTTCCCACGACCATTGGTCGTATATAAGATATTTCGTCCACTCTACTACGGATGGCCACCTTAAATGGATACTGTCATGGGAAAAAATGCTTTTTTCAAAATGCATCAGTTAATAGGGGTGCTCCAGCAGACTTCTGCACTGAAATCCATTTTGGAAAAATAGCAAACTTATTTTTTTATATTTAATATCGAAATCAGACATGGGACTAGACATACTGTCCATTTCCCATGTGCCCCGAATCATGTGACTTGTGATCTGATAAACTTCAGCCACTCTTTAGTGCTGTACTGCAGCCCATCAGCAGTACAATGTGAAGGTAACCAGATAACAGATCCTGAAAGATTTAAGAACAGCGCTCAA
>CM044431.1:204909930-204926355 GCA_024363595.1 Xenopus borealis
ATTGATATGAAGCTGATGACACTGCTTGTTTTACATTTGTAAGCAGTTCTTTGGTAAATATACAAATACTGTAAATATCTAAACCCATTACTGGCCGGCAGACTTAGGACCATGTTTTACAGTAATAGATGCCTTGCTTAGCATATATACGGGAATATGAACAGAAGTGGAGTGCTGGTTACTTTGCCAGACAACTGTAAAGAACACAGCAAACAGCCCAATCAGTCTAATGGAATCAAAGTTTTCCTTCAGCCGCTTCTCTTTAAATTCAGCCCATGGAACCACATCAGCCAAAAGGATTTAAGAAAAAAAAAAAAACCCCAAACACTATTTTGTACGATGAAGAATAAATTTGTACACAGAACAATATTATTTCCAGCTGAGCCCTTGTCTAATCATCACTTAAAGCCAAAATGTACTATAATAGCATACATTAGATGCATGCTTAACAGATTTTGCACCTCCTCATACAGAGGTACTTTATTAAAGACGTGCTGTTCAGCGATGCAGAGTGGTCTTCTTACAATTTGTTAATCTGCTAAAAGATATTGAAATGTTTCAGGCATGATCTTTCCATTATGAATGCATGCTGGCAGCATTCCTATAATTATTTAGACGTCCAAACTGTACACAACCCTTGGTTTTAAAACCACACCTTTATCATTCAACTTCCTTCACCCTTTTGAAATGTCTTTGCTAACAACTCCCGTTTCCTATCATTTCAATCCTTTGCTAGAAGAGCAATTTCTTATTTCTATAAAATGTTTGTAATGACAATATTGCATGTGTTATAATTCGCAGCACTTGTTTTCATGATACAGGTATGGGATTCATTCTCCGGAAACCAATAACCAAAAAACAGCAGCACTCCGGAATTTGTGAAAAATTGGTGTTTACTTCAAGTGTTTTACAAGGCAACGTTTCGGGCCCTTCCGACCCTTTCTCAAGCCATTGTGAAATGGCTTGAGAAAGGGTCGGAAGGGCCCGAAACGTTGCCTTGTAAAACACTTGAAGTAAACACCAATTTTTCACAAATTCCGGAGTGCTGCTGTTTTTTGGTTATTGGTCTAGTTGCCCTGGCAGAGGGCTCGGCGTGCACCTGGGGCTGCAAAGAGCCTGGTTTTGCCTACTCTGGAAGCACACATGAACTGAATTGAACTATTCTCCGGAAACCAGTTATCCATAAAGATCCAAATTACAGAAAGGCTCCCATAGACTCCACTATCCAAATCTTACAAAATTATAAATTTTTTCTCTGCAATAATAAAACAGTTTTTTTTTGTACTTGATCCCAACTAAGATATAATTAATCTTTATTGGAAGCAAGACCAGCCTATTGGGCTAAATAGTTTGGTTTAAAAATAAAAACTGGGTTATTAAGCTATGCAAAATAAAAGGTTTTCAATATAGTTAGTCAAACATGTAATGTATAAAGGTTGGAGTGACTGGATGTCCAATAGAATAGTCAGAACACTACTTCCTGCTTTTCAGCTCTCTTGGTTTCCACTGATTGGTTACCAGGCAGTAACCAATCAGTGACTTGAGGGGGGGGCCACGTGGGACATAACTGTTGTTTTTGAATCTGAGCTGAATGCGAAGGATCAATTGCAAACTCACTGAACAGCCATGTCCCATATGGCCCCCCTTCACTGACTATCTCAGAGTTAGAGAGAAAACTGTAGTGTTCTGTTCGACATCCAGTCACTCCAGCCTTTATACTTTACATTTTTGCCTAACACTATATTAGAGACATTATTAATTTTGCATATCCTATCTATTTACCCAGTTTTTATTTTACACTGATCTGTTCCATTAATGTGCACATGATTTTCTAGTAAACTTATGGCATGAAGATTAGAGTTAAGAAAAGATCTATTATCTGGAAAACCCAAGGTCCCAAGCATTCTGAATAACAGGTCCCATGCCTGCCTCTCTTCCTTCAACACATCCCACCTTCTCATCCCCACTTCCTTGGGTAGTGGGATTATATGTCAAGGTAGTGGGACTAGATATGGGGCTAGTAATATCTAGCAGCTATTCTTTTTCACATTTCTTCTGAACAAGCACAGATGTAAAATTGTCCTTATTTAGGGTTGCCACTTTTGGCATCTACATTACTAGCAAAGGAGTGGATCCATGATATAAGAGGCAGAGCCATGACATCAGCATCTCTATCAGAGGGGAATTTCATAAGTAGACCGGGGAAGAGTGGAAGAGATGTGAGCCAGGACAAATCTACTTAAAGGACAAGGAAAGGCTGGATACACTTGGGGGTGCCAAACGTAAGGCACCCCCAAGTGATTATAGCGATGTACCTCAAACCCAGGGCCTGTGCTCCAATCAGGGGAAATATGCACCAGCCCTGGGTTATAGAAGCGAGCACCACGCAGAGTTCTTACTTTTGTCATCACACTGCTGCACATTTCCCCAGACTAAAGCATGCACATTAGAATGAAAAAGCCGATTTTAAAGTTAAAGTTCGGCTTTCTGTTCTAATGCGCATTTGCGCGAAGCCAGAAGTAAGATCTCTGCGTGGTGCTGCTTCTATAACCTGGGGCCGGTGCAGATCTCCCCTTATTGGAGCACTGGCCCTGGGTTTGAGGTACATCGCTATAATCAATTGTGGGTGCCTAAAGTTTGGCACCCCCAAGTGTATGCAGCCTTTCCTTCTCCTTTAAAGCAACAAAGTCTGTTAATGTGCAGATATTTGGCACAATCAATCCTGTCTTTGGCTGGTGTATGTGATTAAATACTGTACTTTTTAAAACTTTTTTTCTCAGGAAAATGTTAATGAATGGGCACATCCATCAATACGGATATTTCATCAGAATGTGTTTGACTGCTTTAAGCAATGGAACACATTCCGCTTCCCTCCACTGGCCACCTTTCCTTCCTTATTATATAAACAGGCATTTTTCTAATAATGGAGAGCGATACAAACATCCTCAGCACACTATTTCACTAACCATCCTGTTTATCAGCAGATAATATTTATATCGGCAAAACAACACATGATTTGTGCAAATGATTCACAATTTTGCAGTGGGTAAAAAATGGTTTGTTTGAGAGGAGGGGAAAAGAAATCAATACACGGTCCCCATAGGTTCAGATGTAAAATTCTTTAATCAAGGCTTGTAGATTTGTAATTATGGTATGTCAGCTACATTTAAACAAGAGTGTTAAAAGATTGTTAAAGTTAAACTAACACAATTGCAATGTGAATTGTCTTAGTCTCATTCTAATCTACTGGTGTCACTTTCATTTAATCAGAAGGAAACAATAGGACAGTGTCAGTGCTGTTTTGGCATGCCCCTAGCACTCTTTATTCACTTTAAATTGCAATCCATTATTAGCTCCAAATGAATAGAAAAAGACATATTTAAGGATGCTTTATGCAATTAATGAGTTAGAAGCAAAGAGAATCAAAGCAGCAAGGTGCCTTCACTCTTGCTTTAAGTGTAATTCTTTGTTCTTTAGATTTCAAGCATAGTCAGGCATAAAAACACTATCTGTTGGGAGTGGGGCCAGGCAGATTATGTTTTAGAAGAAATACATGTTTATTTTTAATTGGAGACATCAGGTACAACAGTTCTTTACAAGACCTGGTATCCTGTTGTATTTCTGGTAGATAACGGCAGGTAAAAGTCTGTCTTTTCCACAACATTTTCAATCACAAGCAGGTCTCCACATCGCTACTCCATCTGCTCACCCACATCTTGCAAGCCAGCTCTTAAGCTGGCCATAGACGTAATGATTACGCTATTTCTTGGAAAAAGATCTTTCCAAGAGAGATTGTTCATTACAATACACATGCATAGAGTTGAATCTTCAGATACACAGATAGAAACAATATAATTCTACCTGTATCTGACGATTCAGCTCTAAACAGTGGCCGATGCTCGGGTCCCATCAAAGGCACCTGATAAAAATTTTCTGTCCAGCTTCTGCCGATATTGATCGGCTCGTTTCCCACCATACACGGACTGAATATCATACTAGAATTTGTTTCGTACGATATTATTGGTGCATCTATGGCTACCTTTACAGTAACTTTTAGGGGCAAATTCACTAAAGTGCGGAAATTCGCTAGTGATGCCTTCGCCAGTCCGCCGCTAATTTACTAAAATGCAAATTTGCGCTCAGGGAGGCAAAAAGTAGCGAAGTTGCGCTACCGTTACTTCATTGTGCAGAGCACATTTACAACATGATGCCTAATTTGCATAAGGTGCAAAGTTGAAAGTATAATAGAAGTATATGTTACAGCCACTACACTACACAAGCCCAGGAAACCTTTAATAAATAAAATAAAGTTGTCTTATTGCCCTAAACATGTGCCCCCTGTATAGTTGTGTTGCTATATGTTAGGAAATGTAAGGGGGAAGGAGGGTAACCCCCCAAAAAATTACGCTATTTTTCAGACTATCACCCTAAAAAAAGCCAGCGGTTTTTTTTCAAACTCCTATCTATTGTATTGAACCTGACGAAGTAAAGTCTAGCCCAGTGATCCCCAACCAGTAGCTTGTGAGCAACATGCTGCTCTCCAATCACTTGGGTGTTGCTCTTGGTGTCCTCAAAGCAGGTGCTTATTTTTGAATTTCAGGTTTGGAAGGGAGTTTTAATTGCATAAAGACTAAGTATAGTGCCAAGCAGAGCCTTCTGTAGGCAGCCAGTCCACATGGGGCTAGCACAATACCACAATATTCAATCATAGCACTTATTTGGCACCCCAAGAGACTTTTTCATGCTTGTGTTGCTCCCCAAACCTTTTTACATTTGAATGTGGCTCACGAGTAAAAAAGGTTGGGGACCCCTGGTCTAGCGCAAGAGGTAACGTTCAGTAAAATGGGCATCTTAGTGAATTAGCGTAGTTAAGTCCTTTCTTCAGTGTGCAACTTCGTCTGGCATAAGGGTGCAATGTTGCACTAGTCTATCTAGGGACACGGTTAATAAATTGGCGAAGTTTCAAAATTAATCACACTGGTGAATTAGCCCTATTGTTAGACACTTCTCGCTTTAGTGAATTTGCCCCTTAGTATGTTATAGAATGGGTAATTCTAAGCAACATTTCAATTGTCCTATATTTCTTACTTTTTAGTTTTTTAATTATTTGCCTTATTCTTCTGATTCTTTCAATGGGAAGTCACAAATGCTCTGTAAGGCTACAAATATATGGTTATTTCTTTTATTACTCATCTTTCTATTCAGGCTCTCTCTTATTCATATTCCAGTCCCTTATTCAAATCAATACATGGTAGCTAGGGTGAAATTGCAAAGTGCAGATCTGCTAAAGAAAAAGCTTAAAAATTCAAAAACCCACAAACAACAAATAAAAGTCAGTTGCAAATTGTCTCTATCACTTTCTACATCATACTAAGAGTTAATTTAAAGGTGAGCCACCCCTTTAACAAGCTTATACATTGGGAATAGGAGAGAAGTTGGGTATAATATACCTCCCTTCAAAAAATTTCCCAGTTACCATATATCATCCCAACCCCTGCTTCAGCTCCAGGGATGAGCAGTTGGAAAAGGACCCCCAGTGTTCTCCCCCTGCCCCCCCCCCCCCCCCCCCCCAAAAAAAAAAATCACCAGTTGGGATAAAATGAACCAGGTGCAGGAAGACATGTTCCTCCCTCACCTCTCACATCCTAAAATAATAGTTACTCCAAAAAGTTGGTAGGGCTGTGCACTTCTGCTAAATATAATTGCAAATGCAAATTGCCATTTGTTGTTTAATCAAAACCCTATGGTGGACCTGCGTGTATTTATACTCGAGTTGAGGTTGAATTATGCTTTTGCATTTTTTGTGATTCAGTTGCAATTGTGCCCAAATGCGTCATTTCACTCATCGCTATAACAATATCTGCATGTGATTCTTAAGACTCAAGCCTGTGTTTATTGACTCAACCTGTAACAGAAACCCTGGAATTACCAGGGATTTCCCCATGTGAATAGGTGCACAGGGAGGGCTCAATGACATTCGCTAGAACTATGTTAATATATGAATTGCAACCAATTACACCAAAAAATTTAAGTGATTTAAAGGGATACTGTCATGGGAAAAAAATTTTTTTTCAAAACACATAAGTTAATAGTGCTGCTTCAGAAGAATTCTGCACTGAAATCCATTTCTCAAAAGAGCAAACAGATTTTTTATATTTCATTTTGAAATCTGACATGGGGCTAGACATTTTGTCAATTTCCCAGCTGCCCCAAGTCATGTGACTTGTGCTCTGATAAACTTCAATCACTCTTTACTGCTGTACTGCAAGTTGGAGTGATATCACCCCCTCCCTTTCCCCCACCCAGCAGCCTAACAACAGAACAATGGGAAGGTAACCAGATAACAGCTCCCTAACACAAGATAACAGCTGCCTGATAGATCTAAGAACAGCACTCAATAGTAAAACCCATGTCCCACTGCGTACTATTCAGTTACATTGAAAAGGAAAAACAACAGCCTGCCAGAAAGCAGTTCCCTCCTAATGTGCTGGCACAATTCACATGACCAGGGGCAGCTGAGAAATTGACAAAATGTCAGATTTCAAAACTGAATATAAAAAAATCTGTTTGCTCTTTTGAGAAATGGATTTCAGTGCAGAAGTCTACTGGAGCAGCACTTTTAACTGATGTGTTTAAAAAAAAAACATGTTTTCCCATGACAGTTTCCCTTTAAAGTGTTGCCCTGCACTGGTAAAACTGATGTGTTTTCTTCATAAACACTACTATAATTCATATAAACAAGCTGCTGCGTAGCAATGGCGGAAATTGAAAAAGTTATTTGGCACAGGTTAAATAGTGGATAACAGATACAGTAACACCACTATAGAAAAGTTCACGCTGCTGCACTCTGAAATGGTGAAAGGGTAGCATTTCAGTTGGAAAGTCTCACAGTAAACAAAATACATTTATATTTAGTAGTGCTGTTTCCCCAACATTGTGATTGAAGAGATATTCACGGGATTATGTGAAAAAAAAAAATATATATATTTTTGTGAGTAACCCAAATATTTGTATGAAAAAAGGTTTTGTCACTTGTAAACATAGTAAGTTAGGTTGCAAAAAAGACATGTCCATCAAGTTCAAACTTTTAACTTTTTTAAAGCTGCCTAACTGCAGTTGAGGAAAAAAAAAACCCTTCTGAAGCCTCTCCAATTTGCCTTAGTGGGGGAAAAATTTCTTTTTGACTCCAAAATGGCAATTGGACCAGTCCCTGGATGAACTTGTACTATGAACTATCTTCCATAACCCTGTATTCCCTCACTTGCCATACAAGCTCTTAGACCCCCTCCCCCCAGGCTAATTACCATCCCAGGAGATACCCCATACTCCATACTTACCCCTCGCCGCAGATTCTTCCAGCAGAGTTGCACACAGCCATCTTCCTCGATCTCTGTAAGCGGACTGGGAGATCAGCATTCCTGCACATGCACAGATGGAGCAGTTAGTGCTACTGTGCATGCCCAAAATTACATGGAAATTGCCGATCTCCCAGTCAGCTTACAGAGACCGTGGAAGATGGCTGCGTGCAACTCCGCTGGAAGAATCTGCGGTGAGTAGGGTTGACACCTTTTCTTGAAAAAAATAACGACCTCCCTATATATTTATCTTTTTTTCCTATTAATAACATTGGGATCAACCATCAAAAACACCGGCCAGGCCGGTAAAATACCGGCTAGGTGGCAACCCTAGCGGTGAGGGGTAAGTATGGAGCATCTCCCCGGGGGGAAGTTAGCCTGGGTGGGGTAGTTAGCCTGGGTGGGAGGAGGGTCTATCTGGGGGTGGGGGTACGGGTTTTTTCCCCACAGGTTGAATTCTCCTATCCAGGCCTGGAGGCAATTTTGAGCGACTTTTAAAATCGCGCCACTCCGTCTGAACAAGCGCAGGCGACTTTAAGCCTAGCGGGCACGCAGCGCTATCGAGCTATTCGGGGGAGATTCGTCGCCGCGAGAAGTCGCCGGATCTCCCCCGAATCTCCCCGTCTGGCCTTAGCCTAAAAGCTACATTTGTAGAGGAGTCAACAAGGCCTATAATGAAAGGTACATCATTCCTACTGTGAAACATGGTGGTAGATCGCGGATATTTTGGGATGTGTGCGCTACAAAGGCACAGGAAATTTGGTCAGAATTGATGGCAAAATTAATGCAGTAAGTTATCAAAAAATACTGGAGGAAAATTTGCACTCATCAGCCCGGAAGCGCATGGGACATACCTGGACATTTCAACATGACAATAATCCAAAACACAAGGCAAAGTCAACCTGTCATTTGCTACAGAAAAATAAAGTGAAGGTTCTGGAGTGGCCATCTCAGTCTCCTGATCTCAATATCATTGAGCCACTCTGGGGAAACTTCAACACATGCAGTTCATACAAGACAGAATTTACGGGAACTGGAGGATTTTTGCCAGGAAGCATGGGCAGCTTTACCTTTGTCTGAGAAGATAATGAGCCTCATCCACAACTACCACAAAAGACTTCAAGCTGTCATTGATGTTAAAGGGGGCAATACACTACACCAGTGGTCCTCAAACTTGGCCCTCCAGCTGTTAAGGAACTACAATGCATTTGCCTGACTGTGGCTGTCAGACTCCATCATTGCATTGTGGGACTTGTAGTTCCTTAACAGCTGGAGGGCCAAGTTTGAGGACCACTGCACAACACAATATTAAGATCTGGGGTATGTAAATTTTTGATCAGGGGCATTTGGGTAGTTTGTGTAGTTTTGACAATAAATGGCTTCAGCCAACCACTAACCATGAGTGAAAGAAAAGTTTTTGTGTTATCATTCATATTCTATATGTATAGGTATGTAAACGTATAAGCACAACTGCATGCACTGAAATTAACAATCTTTCCAGGAAAGAACGTAATTGTAACGTCTATGGCCACCTTTGTAAATAAATAGGAACAGAGAACAGATGCAGCCACGCCGTGGATCTTTTAGGAAAAAGCGGCGTTTGTTTATGCACCAAAAAAAGTCTAGTTTTAACATGGCAGCCGAATATGTAAAGCAAAACAGTCTGCATTCAGTAAAAAACCTTTTCATGCCGGCTATCACTTTATACACAGTGTTCAACTTGTTAGCTCAATTCCCTGCTGCCTTAAACCAAACAGCTTCTTTAAAAAATATTTCTCAGCAGCAACCAATGAGGGGACTTAATGATTGCAATGGAAAGCATAAGGCCCCTATAATGGGTTATTTGTCAGTTGGGTGATAAATTACAATATTGTCTCAAACATCCATGGCCAGAAGGGTTCTTTGCTAGAGAAAATCTAAATCCTGGGAAGTCCCTTTCAGATTTTTCTTGCTCCACAAGTAAAGAATGAAGAACCTTTCTCCAATATGACAGCACGATACTGTACAGTTGCACACAGTTTCGACAGGAACTAGACCGGTATTAGAGTGGCACAAAATCCCAACTTGTGGACTTAGTCTGTTGCACAAACCTGGGTCATCATAAACATGAGCGTCCATAGTAAATATATTTTTAGAATAAAGTAGAGCAGCTACACAGTGTCCTACAGTGAGGATCGGTTTTCCATCCTCAAGTGAGGAGGCATGACATGCAGGCTGAATATACAGGGGTTTACTGTCTATTCATTAGTTACAGTCTATGGGCCCCAAAGTGAGGCCTGTAGCAGCACAGCAGCCCCATTATCTGTCAGTGGGGTTCCTTTAGCTCACAAATTGAGACATACACTTTCCTCTCCCATGTCTTCCTTCAATCTCTGCTGCTGAGGATTTTTGTAGCTAGTCCTTACACAGTAAAGTACCTTTGCGCAGGTTATACCCTACAGTTCATATCCTTGGCATCACAGCGTCAAACTCACTGCTGAAGGTCTTGGTGATGAGCTGTCTGGTACAAACTCTCTCCACTATTTCAATGGGGGAAATTCATTAGAAGGCAAATTTTCGCCAGCGACCGATTCGCAACACTTCACCACTAGGCAAACTCACTGGAATGCAAAGTTTCGTCTCGCCAATCGAATACTGGCAAATTTTCACTAGTGTTACTTTGGCAGTGAGAGCATTTTGGATTGAATTTTCACTAGCGTTCATGTCTGCCTAGTGAAACTTCTTTAGTACTCTTATGCTTAGGTCAGTTAATAGGGCGGGTACATAAAAGTTGTATGGACGTCTTTAATAGTAATGTTGGTGCAAATGCTTGAAGTGGCCACTTAATATTACAAATGTCCGATGAACCATGATAAAGATATAAACAATCCTCTATTAGCCTAGACATACCCTAGAACAAACCGACCATGCCAATCAAATGTCAGGGAAAAAATTTTAACACAAAAATCTTTAATAGTTCAGTGTTTTGAAAGCAATCCCGGTTTTAAAAAGTTTTTTTTTTTTTTTTAAACTTTTTTTTAGAACTTTTATGCATTTCCGGCATACAGGTGATCATGTCACTGACATAAGATTAAAGAGGATGAAGCTTCATTTATCAGTTTGCCTGGTCTGAGGTGGCCAAGTAAACTCTGGCGAAAGCAGTAACATTCTGTAAAATTTGCATCTTAGTGAATTTGTGGAGTAACGACCCCTCACCAAAGCGAAAATTCGCCTGCTGCTTTCGCTAGCAAATGGTCATCTATGCCTGTTAGTAAATTGGCGGTGTCCCTGCATGTGGGGTTTCTGGCGAATTGTCGCTTGCATCTGACACTTTTCCTTTAGTGAATCTGCCCCAATATGTTCATGTTGAGTTACAGCTTCTTCCTTGTCAAGTACAGAAGGCCAAGATTTTGTACTGAACTGTACTTGTGTTCAGCTCTCATGGCTTTTACTATAGGCCCTATTTTGCCCTATGTGCGGTTAACCTAATGTTACTACTATGATTATGACTACCCACAGGATCAAAGTACAGCTTATTTTTCTACATCAACTCATTTTCAGTCTCCCCAATTGAATGGTGTAAGGCTCAGTTAAGGGACATGCAACACTTAAAAAAATC
This sequence comes from Xenopus borealis, assembly GCA_024363595.1. Lineage (NCBI taxonomy): Eukaryota > Metazoa > Chordata > Amphibia > Anura > Pipidae > Xenopus > Xenopus borealis. The sequence continues at coordinate 204,920,884 of CM044431.1, forward strand.
ATTTTACAAGATACATTGTACTAGTCATTTTTATTAAATTAAAATGGGTTTCTTTGAAGCAGGCTTCTGTTTTGTTTTTTTCTTCAAACACAGTGCCTTTGCGATCAAATCTATTCTCTTAAAGGAGAAAGAAAGCTACTGAAACAGTTTATTGGCAATAGATTAGCCACAATATTGCAAACTATAACACTAGATTTATTTGGCAGAATGCTTACCCATACCTGAGTAAACAGCTCTAGAAGCGCTTTGTTATAGCAGCTGCCATTTTAGCTTAGTGTGACAATCACTTCCTGTCTGAGTTTCTCCCTGCTCACTCACAGCTCTGGGCTCAGATTACAGCAGGGAGGGAAAAGGGAGGGAGAGATAGAGGAGCAAACTGAGCATGCTCAAGCCCTAGCCCTGGAGGTTTATATGGAAAACAGGAAGTGTGATACAGAAGCCCATATGTACACAATAGAAGGAAAGAAATGCTGTGTTTCCTTTGACTCAGCAGCATTACTTTGAGGGTTTACTGATGTACTGATATAGACATTACTGATAAATCTTAATCAATTTTAGCCTTTCCATCTCCTTTAACAAGCATTTCCCTGTTGGCAGCCACTTCTTATTCTCCTAAAAATGGCAGCTGCATAATACACTGCTTTGGAATGTATCAGTGAACAGCAGTGCCAAGCCAACAAAAAGTCCCCCCCCCCCCCAAACCTGCACAATACTCTGTGGTTCCATCCTTGTAGGTCTGTTGTTCCATCCTTGTAAAAAGGGTATGGTATTTTGTGGGGCCACAAAGCAGATATTAAAAAACTTTGCCAACACACTACACGCTTTTTAAAATGTTGGGCAGTATGGAGCGATCTTACTGGCATGTCTGTGGTTTAGGTTTATGGAATCCATTTTTGGATCCATTTTTATGGAATCTATTTTTTTACCGGCTGGTGGGGGGCAGGAAGAAAAAGGGGCAGGGCCATGACACAGATCTTTCAAGACAGAGACTAAGGGTCTTTTTAAGGGTATCACAAATTTACCGGCAGCTACATTGCCGGTAAATTTCAATACCGGCCCTGGCAGGTATTTTACCGGCTAGGCCGGTAAAATACCAGCTTGGTGTCAACCCTAGAGGGGGGAAGGGTCTTGATGAGGGTTGAATTCTCCTTTAATAACAATAAAAGAAAAAAAAAATCCTTTAAGGAGGGGAGGCAAACTAATCTAAAGGCCAAGTAAATACCATTTTCTCATAATGTGGTGGGAATCGGGTTGCCACCTGGCTGGTATTTTACGGGCCTGGTCAGTATTTTTGATGGTTGATTCCAATGTGAAAAAAAGATAGACATATATGAAAACCTGTATTTTTTCAAGAAAAGGTGGCAACCCTAGGATTTGTTACATAACCAAAATGCTGCATTCCCTTCCTACAAAGTATGACCGTGTGCAGGCCTCGTAGTTAAATTATTGCTCATTCTGATAACGTCTAGAATAGATGAAGTAACCTGCACTACAGGAAGCCACGCCCAATACATTCTATCTCTTTGATAGGCCCAGACTCTCTAAACAAGCGCCTTCTTTTCGCATATCAGCTCACCATCAGACATCCGCTCTCCCCTCAAACTTACCGTTTTACCACGCCGGTTTTGATCTTCATTTGCCTCAAGCGTGGGTCCGCCATGTTACCGGAGTGACAGAATGACCAGTGACGTCACTAAATAGGGACAATGAGCGCTTCTGTGCAGCGGCAGGAAGAAAGCGGCAAACGCGGAAACGCAGGTCGCCGTTGCCTGGGAGACAAGTCACGTGACTCCCAGCGGCGCCTGGGGTGAACATTTGTGAAAGGCTGCGTCTGTTTTGTATTTGCGGCTGTACTGCGCATGCGTTTTTCCATTATTTTTGTAAACTGGGCTTTCACTAGATATGCAGAATTGAAGTGCTGCAGATTAATACTTTATAACATGAGTCTTGCTCCCATATGTAATATAAGGCACTAATTTTGCCTACTAGCAGTAACCCATGGTATCCAATGCTTGCATTTAAACAGGTGAATAGTAAATGCTACCTGCCGGTTGGTTGCTATGGGTTTCTGACCCGGGCAAACTTTATATTGTAATTAGGGTTGCCACCTGGCCGGTATTTTACCGGCCTGGCCGGTATTTTTGATGGTTGATGCCAATGTTATTAACAGGAAAAAAAGATAAATAAATAGGAAGGCCGTTTTTTTTTTTTTTCAGGAAAAGGTGGCAACCCTAATTGTAATGTTAATAGTTGGCAGAAAAATATCTGGATCTGGATCTTATTCATATCTAACCATTATGACTAAAGCTGGCCAATAGACGCAAAGACATCACCATCTCCCAACTTGCCAGGCTGCCACTAACATTCAGATTGAATAAAGTAGTAAAAGCACAGCTCAGACGATGTTCTGCCCCTGACAGGGATTGTAGGAAAGTTGTGTCCGACAAAACCTAGTGACAGTCTCCCACTGAAAATCGTCCGATCGGCAATACACGCTGTCATGTTACTTACCTGGGTCCACGAGGATCTGTGTGGCGCAGTTGTTGGGAGGTGTGCTCCGCTCGACTATACTCCCTGCGGTCGCGCATCTTGTCGCCCGAGGTGCGTGCATTGTGACACGTAGTTCTCCTTTAAGAGTAGGAGAAAATTATAAATACTTTTTTACCTGCCACTACATTTTAAAATAACTTTAAAACCATTGTAGCTTTACTAAATTAACGTATACAGTAGAACCCAGATTTTACGTCCCCAGATTTAAAGGGATCCTGTCATGGGAAAAAAATTTTTTTCCAAAATGCATCAGTTAATAGTGCTGCTCCAGCAGAATTCTGCATTGAAATCCATTTCTCAAAAGAGTAAACAGATTTTTTTATATTTAATTTTGAAATCTGACATATTGTCAATTTCCCAGCTGCCCCAAGTCATGTGACTTGTGCTCTGTTAAACTTCAATCACTCTTTAGGGTAAGGCCACACGTGGAGATTTCGGGGAGATCTGGCGACTAATCGCCGCGACGAATCTCCCCGAATAGCTTGGTAGCGGTGCGCACCCACTACACGACAGATCTCCCCGAAATCTCCACGTGTCGCCTTACCCTTAATCACTCTTTACTGCTGTACTGCAAGTTGGAGTGATATCACCCCCTCCCTTTCCCCCACCCAGCAGCCTAACAACAGAACAATGGGAAGGTAGCGAGATAACAGCTCCCATGACAGGAGTTTCCCCAAAATAAATGCCATTTTTGTGGCTTACACAAGCAAACTGCATTGAAACATTTAAACTCACATGGATCCCACCCCTAAAAAACAATAACCCTTAACACAGTACTCAGTAGGACTTCCATCATTGGTCCACATTACTGTAATAAGATCTACATCCTAGAATGCCAAAAAACCATTGTAGCTTTACTAAATTAATGTATACAGTAGAACCCAGATTTTACGTCCCCAGATTTAAAGTTTTCCCAAAATCAATGCCATTTTTGTGGCTTACACAAGCAAACTGCATTGAAACATTTAAACTCACATGGATCCCACCCCTAAAAAACAATAACCCTTAACACAGTACTCAGTAGGACTTCCATCATTGGTCCACACTACTGTAATAAGATCCACATCCTAGAATGCCAAAAAAGTGAGCTGGATTATTATTATTAACATGTATTTCTATAGCGCCAACATATTTCATAGCAATGGTTAATAAATACAATAATCCTCTTTCTCCAACAATTACTTCTTCTTTTCTCACATATAAGTGCTGGTACAGGTTCTAGAAACTTTAATCACTGAACATGCTTTACATCTACCTCGGCCATACAACAAGTGTCCTTGTACTTCAGCCATGTTGAATCTTTAGTCTGTCACTTGGACTCATAGTGACTTCTTGATTCCCAAGACGCTTTATTCCTCCCTCTTTGGAAAACAAAAGATGGTGTTTGATCTAAAAACCTGGATAACACAGGGTCCTGTAATAACAGATCCCAAAGTTTCATACACATAGTGTCAAGTGAGCATCTCTATTATATGTAGTGCAATATAAGCTATATTAGATTATATACTCATGGTGTGGGATAAGGCCATTCACCACATGATGATGAAGAACAAGATCAATACTTGAACAAGAGTCTAGTTGAGTTATGACAATAATCTCACAGATGCTTTGCTGCTGATCAGTGGTGTATCTAGATGTTACTGGGCCCCATATAAAATAAATTTTAGGACCCCCAATATATCCAGAGATTATTAGTTTTACCAATACATTTTGAAATTGTTCATTAATTAGGGCTTCATGGGGCCCCTTATACCTCCTGGGCCCCCCTGCAGCCATAGGGTCTGCTTCCACTGTAGTTAAACTCCTGCTTCTGATGTTTGATACATTACATAGGGTTACACAGGATAAAGTGACTGTGGCCAAAAAAGTTGATACCCCAGGGGACATGTTGAGCTGGGAGGAAGTCAATTATGTTCGGCATTACCTAAACAATTTTTTTTTGCATAAACAGTTTTTAGAAATGAGTGGACATGATAATTTGGTTTGAAACAGCAAAGCTTCTCATTAAAAATTGTGTAATTTCAGTATCTAATGGGAGCACTGCTGTAAATTAGGCTTCTGAACTTAATGGGAATTACCCACTTAGGGCAACTTTGAAATGTAATGTTTGGACGGGAGGCATGGGTACCATCCATGTGTCTTACGCATGATTTCTTGGCCATAATTTGCATTTCTTAAAGGTAATATTAAGTTATTAAACTGCTATTTAAATATCTCCATTTTACAATAGCACTTCATAGTAATAGAAAAGCTCAAGAGCCAAGTTTTTAATGACAGTAAGTGGAAGGCAAATGTCATGGGCATAGTGAACAAAATTAGAATGAGGATTGTTTAATAAGCTTAAGCTGCGTCCTTAGAAGAGAATATCACCTACAAAAGTCAATTAAAGCAGCTGCTCATTTATACAACTTTTTTCACTGTTTCTATTACAGATAGATGGAGTTTAAATCAGTAATAAGGTCAATCCAACAAAAATTTAAGCTACAGCTGAAGAATTCGTTTTTCTTTTCTTATTCACTTGTTCTTCTAGTCTCATGCAATTCAGCGGTTACATTGGGGTAACACATTCACACAGCACATATTATGTGTTATAGTGTCGGTAACACATAAATATAGTTACTTTCATATGAATGTTTATGCAGTAAAATGCATTTTAAATAAATGGAAATTATGTATGTTAAATATATATTTAATGTTATTTAATTTTATATAAATATATATATATATATATATGTAGGTGGAGTCAAATGAAATCCGATGAAGACTACACAGTAGAGAACAAGGCTCAGATTTGTGGGAAGTACACAAAGGCCTTGGCCTAGGGTGACACTGGTAGTGAAGAAGAACGGCTGCAGGTGACGGGTGGGAGGGTGATGCAAGCAGCCAGGGATTCGTATTGGCAGAGCGGTGGGGGGGGGGGGG
>CM044431.1:204926609-204955599 GCA_024363595.1 Xenopus borealis
GGGGGGGGGGGGGGGGGGGGGGCAGGGCACGGATGCAAGCAGGCAGGAGGGGCCTGCAGCACACAGGTTTTTAATAGAGACCTTATTGTTATGTTGTGACCCTCTCAGCTAAACCTTTGCTGAAAAAGAAAAGAAGAAGGGTGATGTAGTTGAACTACAGTACACATAATGAGTGCCAGAAGAAAAAATAGTTTACAAGCATTTGGTAATTTCTTCCAACCAGTAATGACAGTTACAAAATACATTTTTAAAATACATTTTTAAAATCTTTTTCACTTTGAAGCTCTAACACCCCAGTGAATAGAATGATTTTTAACTGACATGTTTACCAGCTTTAAGTAATGTGTCAGCTCTTTAAAAATCTTCCTAACATACCAGAAAATATTGGTTTGAATCCCTTCTCGTTATCCAGCGCTGCCACTGAGCTCTAACACTCCATTGAACAGAATGGCGTTTGACTGCTCAAAACAGTTGAACACATTGTGACAAATTAGAATATTCATTAGCTTTGATAAATGTGTCAGTTCATTAAATCCTTTCCTGAGAGTTAGAAAGCATTTAGTAACTGTCAGAGTCCCTTCTGTTATTTTCTCAAAAATGGCATTTGTACATAAAATTTCCCTGTCATTTTTGCATAATTTCATAGACTGTGGGTCAGATTTGTTGAAGATCAAATGGAGCTTCCACTGATCATTACCATTCATACAAACAGAGGCAAATTTCCCCCTAAGGTTCATCATTTTTTGTAAATCAAAAAGTCAACTAAGTAGCTGAAAGAGACAAGCTGGTGCTGATTGAAGGCAATTGTATATACATAAAACTGTCATATTCTTAGTTTTGTGCATCAGTTTTAGCACTATGTAACCAAATGAATAAATATCTAAAGATTAAATTAAGCAAATGGCTTTAAAATATTGGTATATTGGTTTTGATTTGTAAAGAAATGTGTTGCCTGCTGATGTTCAAGGTGATTTTAAAGATCTCTCAGTGGAACGATTCAATTCACAGACTGTGACAAGAGGACAATCCTTGAGTTCACAGAAAAGGAAGATTCACCTTCAAAAGAGTTATGGGGGTTTAATGTTATATACATGAAGAAATCATTAGATCAGAGGGTTATGACAAGTCATTTGTGAAAATATTACTGCTCAGTGTGGAATACGCGTACAAAGGTTGACATGAATAAATCTGGGACCCAATTTAAATCTTTCTAATAATAGTGTTAAAAGTCTAACGTGGTGAAAACAGCAGAGTATTTTTCTTAGTAAAGTAAAGGTCAAACAGATGCGTTCACCCCATGGGCCCAACTATATGGGAAGAAGACCTTGCAACTTCTGGGGATCACATGAGGTATAGAAGACCCAGTGGGGCAGTCATCAATAAAATACTTCAATGTATATTTACAAAAAATCACTGGTCCCAGTAACTTCACTATTTAAGTGCAGTGATAAGAATGGAAGGTGCTGTGGAAATTCTATTATTTTTTTTATATATTAGCTGCATAAGTTAAAATAAATCCTCCATTGCACCATGGCTGGGGCTTCTTCATCTAGGATACGTGGGTAGTGTTTTTTTAGCTATAAAAATGTTCTCGCTCAGCCAAAAGGGCTGGAATAGAAAGACGAGTTTAAAAAAGCTTTAAAATGAAATATTAAAAATTCTATTATATCACATTAGTCAAGCAAAATTAACTTTATTTACACAATATAAATTATTTGAATATTGTTTCCTTCAGTCTGGGAATTCAAAATTATAGCAAGCGGACAGGAGCCATTTTGTGGCCACTGTTATTAAGACAAGCCTTGCATCATCTCAGAATCATGTTTGTGCACCAGAATGGGGGACCCAATGTCCATCCCCATGCACTGGCTACACATTTAAACAGCAAAGAGAACGGGGGAATGTTTGGAGAGCAGTGACATCAAGTAAGTGCTGAATGGAAAGTGAAAGTAATTGTCTTGCCCGCCTCTATGCCACTTGCATAGAGTAGGGACAGACAATATTTGATTGACAGCTGAGATTTAAATGAGCGTATGAATGCTTTAATAAAAAAAATAGAAATTGTATTTCATGTTTCATTTGAAAATTACTTTTATTATACAGATGTTTGTGTCTGGGTGACTGGTCCACTTTAATAATAAATTTGTAGCCTTTCAGATCATTTGATTTTAGATGGGGTCAGTGACCCCCATTTGAGAGCCGAAAAGAGTAAGAAGAATAAGACAAATAATGAAAAAAAAACTGTAACACAGAAAAAATGAAGGCCAATTCAAAAGTTCTAAACATTAACTTAAAGGTGCAATATAGCATATCTGATGTAACATGTAATCTGACCTCATTGCCCAATATTACTGCTTGAGACAAGACATTGATGTCCAGGTCCTTTAATTGGAATGGAGCTGTTTTCAAGGGAACTTCTATTTACCTAACAGACTCTACAGTTAAATATGTTAACTATACAAAGAAAATACCAAATATTGGAGGCAGCAAACAATATGGGGTTATCTATTATCCAAAAAAGGGGTACAATTCCTAACTGATGAAGTATATTTTCAGTTATGTGGTTAAAGGAACAGTTCAGTGTAAAAATAAAAACTGGATGAATAGATAGGCTGTGCAAAATAAAAAATGTTTCCAATATAGTTAGTCAGGAAAAAATGTATGTAATGTATAAAGGCTGGAGTGACTGGATGTCTAATATAATAGCCAGAATCCAACTTCCTGCTTTTCAGCTCTCTAACTCTGAGTTAGTCAGCGACTTGAAGGGGGACCACAGTCGACATAACTGTTCATTGAGTTTGCAATTGCTCCTCAGCATTCAGCACAGATACAAAAGCAACAGTCTTGTCCCATGGGGCTCACCCTCAAGTCTCTGATTGGTTACTGCCTGGTCACCAGGAAAGCAAGAGAGCTGCAAAGTAGGGAGTTGGATTCTAGCTATTGTGTTAGACATCCACTCACTCCAGCCTTTATACATTACATTTCTGGCTAACTAACTATATAAGACATTTTCTATTTTGCACAGCCTATCTATTTACCCAGTTTTTATTTGTATACTGAACAATTCGTTTAAAGGCTCTTTAGCCTGCCTAGCCATGTTTCTGGCTCTGATAAAAGCCTTTTGATTTACATCCCTAAACCACTGTCCAAGATTCTTAACATGCTGGTAAACCTTTAATTTCAGGTGGAATAATGGTCATTTTGTTCCCAAATTGTTCCTACACACAACACTTCCATGTGCCCAAACTGAAAGACTGCCACTAATAAAATGTTTTTGACACTTTCCATGGAGTCGCAGGGCAAAATGGATTGTCCACTCTTCCATAAGCTTTTAGCTGCTGAACCTGTTTTCATTCCAATCAGAGCAGACCCACAGATCTATAGTCTATTACTGCCAGGGAGGGTAAGGATGTAGGAAAACCTGGCCTTTGCTGACCCAGAAGTCTCCTCAACATGCTTGCTCTAAGTTATTGACACTTGGTTATCTATTCCCATCTTCTTATTGACTGGAATAAGTCAAATGCGTTTTCAGTCAATTATAAGCTTCTGAGTCCAACAGTTGTGCCCAAAGATATGCAAATTGATTGTTAGCGATGAGTGAATCTGTCCCGTTTCACTTTGCCAACAAATTTGTGAAACTGCTGAAAAATTAATGAAATGGTGAAAAATTTGCACAATGCATTTCAGTAAATAGGCTACAATTTTTTTGGCGCGTGACAATTTTTTTACGGGCGCAACTTTTTTGTCTGACTCCAAATGCATTAAAGGAGAACTAAACCCCCCCCATTGGTGACAAGTCCCTTCTGGCCCCACTCTGCTGGCCCCCTCCCTGGCTCCCCTCTAGAAATAGCAACTGCACATGCAGAGTGAGCGCAGCAGAGCTCTTGAGCTCCATCTTATTCTCTTCGGTAATATTTGTGTTTTCTTCCTCCCCTTCGGCAATTTCCGTCTCTTACGCATATGCGCAGTTGTTGCGAACCGGCCTGACCGGTAAAAGTGATGGTTGATCCCAATGTTATTAATAGGGAAAAAAAGATAAATGTATAGGAAGGCCGATATTGCTTTCCAGAAAAGGTGGCAACCCTAGAGCCAGCGGAGGTGGGCCAGTGGGGACTTACCACAGTGGGGGGTTTTAGTTCTCCTTTAAGTCAATGGGCGTTTTTTCCTGTGGTGACATTTTTGTCTATATGACTTTTTCTCCAAATGTTTGTCCAAATTTGTGGGCATTTTTTTTTCTCAAGTTATTTTTCACTCAAAATGCATTACAGTAAATAGGTGTTTTTTCTTGTGACAACTTTTTAGTTGGTGAGAATTTTTGTCATCGCAGATAGCTAATTGCAGAATTTGGCTCCTCACTATTGTTCTTTCCAGCGCTAATCTGTGAACCTAAATGTTGCAGGTGGTACAATAAAAGCTTATAGTTTGCTCTAGTGCAAGGGATCGTAACACCTGTCTTCACTAAGTGGAAAATAAACTGATAGGCCAGTGTAATTTGTCTATCACATGTCACCCAGTGTGGTGCTACAACATTTGCTTATAGTTGTTGTATGGAGTGGGTACATTTCTAATTGCAAAACCAGAATATTTGGTTTAAGGCAAGAAGGAGTGTATAAGTCAAGTTACCAGTACAGGTATGGGACCAATTATCCAGACTGCTTGGGATGTGGTCTTTCTGGGTAATGGATCTTTCCATAGTTTGGATCTGCATTATACTGATACCATGGTAAGTGAGTATAATCACACTCTATCCTCAACTATTGACTCATTTGCCCCTTTACAAGCTAAGCATACACATGCTCAGAACCCACGACCCCTGGCTGAATTCACAACCAGATTCTTACGCTCCTGTACGAGATCGTATGTGGAAAAAAATCCTGTACGCTAACAGACTTTATTCATTATAAATTTCTACTCTGTCAAAGGCCAAGCAGAAGTACTACAGTACCATTACTCTTCTCAGTCCCTCATCGACAGTATCGACCAACCTGACGCTCTATCCTCAGGACTTTGCTGATTTCTTTAAAGACAAAGGGGTAAATTTATCAAAGAGTGAAGTCCCGCCACTAGGGTGAAATGCCACAGCTCTCAATTCATTTATATGGGATTTTAAAAGGCATATTTATCAGTGGGTGAAAGTGAAAAATCCCATATAAATTAATTGAGAGTGGTGGAATTTCACCCTAGTGGCGGAACTTCACTCTTAACTTTACTCTTTGATCAATATTCTCCAAAGTAGAGTCCATCCGCAATCAGATCCCTACCATTACTAATGCAAACCAGCTCCTCCATCCTATGCCCCCTTCTGCATGTCTTAATTCCTTCCCGCCAGTAACAGTCTGAAGTCTCCAAGCTTCTCTTGTCCTCCCCACTCACAACTTGCCCTCTTGACCCTATGCCTTCTTCTCTGCTCAAACACTGTGTGGCAGAACTAACACCACCACTTACTCACATCTTCAACTCTTCTCTAGCTTCTGGAACCTTCCCTTCTCCTTTCAAACAGGCCTGTGTAAAACCTATTCTTAAAAAGGCCACACTTGACCCATCCTGTCTGTCAAATTACTGTCCTGTCTCCCTTCTACCAGTTGTCTCTAAACTCCTAGAACGTATTGTGTTCTCCTGTATTACTAACTTTCTATACACCCATGATCTTTTGGGCCCTCTGCAATCTGGTTTCTGGCCTGGTCACTCTACTGAGACTGCATTTGACATAGTTGTCCACTCTCTCCTGATGCAGATTCTGTATTCGCTTGGCATCCTTAACCAGGCTTTCTTCTTACCTTTCTAGCCGAACATTCAGGGGCAAATTTACTATTGTTCCCGAAAATTTGCTCAATCCTATTCAAAATTCAATAAGTATTTCGACCATTGGATGCTTATCAAATTGTTTAAGGCTATCATTTTGCTCGATATTCGATTTCTCAATGAATTCGTACGATCAGATACCGATCGTTCGATTTCACGATGAAATGGTAAAATTTCCTTAGAGCATCTGAAAAATTAGTATGATTCGAACGATTGAACGCTTCGATCGTATGTATGGTATTCGAGCAGAGGTTAAACAAATTTTAGGCACCCAAAAAGTGCAAGTGAATTAACACTATCAGTGTATTTGCTTGAATCCCATTAGTAGTGATAGGCTTTCGTGTATCAAAATTAAAATACTTTCACCACACCATCAACCAGTGTATTCAGTGTGAGTGTTAAAGACAACTGTTTCTTTCAATTAACTAATTAAGAGGTACCCACATGGATTCGGGTTTCGTTTCCGATTATACTCACAAATGTTTTAAGTAAAGTTAGCGTGTATCTATAGCCTCATAACTTCCGACTTATCTTCAATCTGGATGAGGAAAATTAAGAGCGGCATGTGCGGAAAACGTTTAAAATCAACTTTAATATAAAATATTGCACTTACAAGACACTTTAAAAGACTCGCGTATAGAAGACTGGGGCCGTCCTAGTCCAGGGTTGAATTCCCTGTATAGATGCCTCTCCAATGACACGGTATCAGGCGGCGCTCCCAAAGTTTTCTTTGTATAATGTGCGCTCCAGCAGCAAGGGGGGTATTCTTTTCCTCTCCTCTGTGCGCTCTTGTGTGCAGTTGAATTCCGCCGATCAGTCCCTTTTGACGCGTTTCGCCGAAATGGCTTCTTCGTAGAAAATGGCTTCTTGTCTCCCCTCTCGTTTGAGGTGACGGTCAGCTACGTTCCTTTTGGAACTCCGTGTATTGCTGTTTGAAGGGAAGGAGAGAACCCTGTTTGCGACTGTCTTGGAGAACAAAAATTAGTACACTGTGTGATCTGAACCTTACTTTTTACTTTGAATTCGAGCAGAGGTTCCCATAGGCTTCTATTGCAATTCGGTAGGTTCAATCTGGCAAAGTAGGCAGTCAATAATATTTAAATTTTGATTCCTTCGATCATCGAATGATCAAATTATCGAATATCCAATCATTCGATCTATTTTATAATTCAGTATTCGATGATCGAAGAGGCCAAATTAGAATATCCGATTTTACGAAAAATTCATACGATCGTTATTCGATCGAATTTCTATCATTTCACGTGAATTTTGTAAATCGATCCCTCACTGTCTCCTGCTAACAAAACCTTATCTCCAATTCCACTTTATGTAGGGGTGTCACAAGGCTCTGAACTTGGACCGATGTTGTTCTCCCTATACACTCTGTCTTTGGGAGATATCATTCAATCATTTGGCTATAATTATCATCTGTATGCTGATGATACCCAAATATATTTATCCACCCCTTCATTAACAGCTGAAACAGAGGCTCAAATCTCTAACTGCCTCCTAGCAATCTCTAACTGGATGAACCAGCACCACCTCAAGCTCAACCTAACAACAACTGAACTAATGATCTTTCCACGTAAGCCTGGCCCTACTCTAGTGATGGGTGAATTTATTTGCCAGGGGCGAATTCGCGGCAAATTCCCACGATTTGGCGCTGGCGAATAAATTCGCGAATTGCCAGCGAAATTTCGCTTAGCGAAAATTCGCTGGAAAAACGAGTCGCGCGTCGTTTTTGACGTGAAGAAAACTACGCGACGCGCGGCGCGCCAAAGTTGACGCGACGCACGTCAAAAGCGTCCCGCGACTCATTTCGACAATTTTTCGGCGAAGCGAATCTCGGGAGATTCGCCTATCACTACCCTACTCCCCTTTTAACTATCTTTATTAATGGCATGCTCATTAATCCGGTCAACTCAGCACGCTGTCTAGGGGTGATATTTGACTCCTCTCTCTCCTTCTCTGATCATATTAACGCCACTGTCAAAACCTGTCACTTTTTCTTACGTAATATTGCCAAAATCTGTCCCTTCCTTTCACCTGCTAAGGCCAAGACACTCATGCATGCTCTCATCCAATCCCAACTAGATTACTGTAACCTTCTACTAACTGGCCTCCTTAACTCCCTTCTATCCCCTCTACAGTCTGTATTAAACTCTGCTGCCAGAATTATTCTCCTCTCATCCAAAAGGGTACAGGCCCCTCCCTGTTAAAGTCATTATCATGGCTTCCTATAAAACAAAGAATAACTCATAAACTCCTCCTCATAACCTTTAAAGCCCTTCATTCCTTTGCACCTAACTACTTCTCATCTCTTGTTTCTCTATATATTCCTGGCCGCAACCTTCGCTCCTCTCAGAGCAACCACTTGGTTGCACCCCCCACTACCAGGACTGGACTGAGAATTAAAATAGGCCCTGGCATTTCAGGTACACAAGAGGCCCATCAGCCCACATAGAGGCCCAAACAGCCCCCACCAGTCCACTAAACACTGACTTTCTATGGGACCTTATAGCAGCCCCTCTGGCATTTGCCCTAACCCACAAATGGCCAGTCCGGGCCTGCCCACTACTACCCAGGGCTGGCCGTACCAAGTGCGGGGCCCAATTGGAACTATTTTGGCGGGGCCCCCTAGAAGGAACTTTGCTGTCTGTCACAGGGTCACAGAGCTGGATGGGAAAAAAGTGCCTGCTTTCCCCTCTGTCCAAGTGATGGCTGCCAGTTGGGGATGGGGGCAGGCTGAGCAACTGGGAGGAGAATATGTTCCCTCATTTTGTTTAATCTATGTGCGCAAAAAAAAGTGCAAATTTTGGTTACCACTGTAAACTGTGTGTGTGCAGCACCATGGATTATATATACAGCATTAATAAATTTCACTTGTTACTCAGTTTTACATCTATCGAAGTTCAATCGAGGCCAATTGGGTTTGGGGCGGGCTGGTTGAATTAGGTTTGGGGGCAGGCTGGGCCAATCAGGTTCAGATGCAGCCTGGGCCAATCGGGTCTTGAGCAGGCTGGGCCAATCTGGATTAGGAGTAGTTTGGGCTACTGCTGAATTAAGGGAATAGGAATCAGAGCTCGCATTGGGAGCGGGGCCCCCATAAATCCAGGGCCCAATTGGGCCAAATTGGTCCAATGTGCTTAAGACTGGCACTGCTACTACACCTGTTTCCCAGCTCCTTATATATGGAATGCCATTCCTGAATCTCTCCAGAGAGAATCCTCCTTCAATATTTTTAAAACGAAACTCACAGACTACCTCTGGGAACGCCTGGATAACACCTGAACTGGCACTTATATGACACTGTCACCCACTGTGAATTACAGCACTTTAATACCCCTCTGAATTGTGTTCGTCAGGTACCCTCCCATTTAGACTGTAAGCCCCACATGACAGGGTCCTCCATCCTTTTGTCTCCTTGACACTGTGTAATTATATTTTATATTTATGTGAATTGTAGTTCTAATAATGCACATATTGTTACTTGTTAATGCAGTGAACCCTTGTTTGTTACAACTAATTTATTGTTGCTGTACAGTGCTTTGCCCTCAAGTAACATTAATAAACTGTTTGGATAATGGGAAGACCTTCTTATCTGAGTTTCTTTAGTATTCACCAAGTGCGTTGTTAAATACAGAGAGCTATTGTCAAGATATCATTCATATTAATGCAGGGCAAACACTGGGAAAATGCCAGTGTGACACACTGTTTTGGTTTAAGTTGCTCCTGAATTATCTCTTAAGATACAATGAGATCCTACTCAACTCATCTCCATGACACTAGCAACATCTGTCAAATACTTGACCCATCCTCTTGTGGATCAGTCATCCATGCTCTTGTATTATCAAGCCTTGATTATCTGAACTTCTCTTTCTTTAACTTACTTAGCTATTTTCAAGCCTATTTGTTGTAAACGGATGGGTAAAAGGCCTTTATGGCACAAAGAGATTATTTCATGTAGATTATATCCACTTTTTCTCTGTTACAATGGATGAATATGTTATATCAATGTAATGTAAATATTTTAAAAGGGATCTGGGAAATGTATAAATAAGCACCAAGACTTATATGTCAACTATATCTGTGAAACAAATACATTTTATATACATTCATATAGCATCTTCATTATTCTGTTTGGCAGTAGAGAAATCCATATCTTATATGTTTGATCAGAGTTTGTTTCCTCCTCCTAACAATATCCCCCTGGTACAAGTGAGGTCTTCTGTTATTTGTCTCTTTGTCTGGGACACAAAGCAGAATGAGTACATTTTTGATTAAAGAATAATAAGGAAAACAGTTTGTGAAAACTATTTTTAAATATGGGGCTGCAATTAGAGTGAGTCCAGAAAATGCACCAAGGCCTGAACCCACGGCTTGAAAACAAAGACTTTTAACTTTTTATGGGGTTGTATAACCTATTCCAGGTATTTCAAGCTACAACTCACATGAACCCCCAACAGAATGTGAAAAAGTATTAATAAAAGTCTCTGCTAACACAATATGTCATTTGCACTTTTACCAAGAACGTTCACTGTCCAGGAGGAGCCTTCACAGGGCCGGGATCCAAGGCAAATTCCCTCTCTGGCCGACCCAAAACATGCTACTGTAGTTTAATTGTGCCTTATATATATTTATCAAATCTGCTGTTTAATATCATGATTACTGTATAGCTTAAAAGACAAGTCAACAAGTGAGGGTGTCTTGCAAATTCCCCCATGACTCCATTAATCTGATCTCCCTGTCCGGTGGGCGGAGCTTTCACCTTTTTATCGAGCCAGAAGTATAGATGAATTAGGTCAAAGGAGTGATTTACCCATTAAGAGAGTTTAAATTAATTTTCCATTATATAAATTCTAAATGTGACACTATGTTTATAACTGATACTTCTGCAACTATTGATTTCATGTCGTACAGACTGCTAGCACACCAAATACCTCTCTTTTGGCCTCTGTGCAAAAATTTAAAAAAGCTCTTTTTTATATTTACATAGAAAACTTTTAAAATATTTGAATTATTTTATTAATATGGGGTCTATGGGTGAGGGCCTTCCTGTAATTTTAAGCTTTCTGGGTAATGAGTTTCTGGATAACATATCCCATTATATATATATATATATATATATATATATATACAGTATACACTTTGAGAAAGGCCTTGGAATAGGCTGAATCATTAGTCCGAAGCTGTTTTATCAATAAAACTTTTTTTTTTAACAATTTTAAGACCTGGGAATGCTGATCTCTACTGGATGGATGAAGATTATTTATTGATCATGCACCCAGGCAAATTTATTTTGTTCTTGTGGGTGCCGGCTTCCTGTGGGGGGATATATATATGTGGCAGTCTTCTAAAACCACAACATTGTTTTTTGCAATACTACTAACAATAATAATTTTTTTTCTTGATTTCTGCTTTGGGAATTATTGAACAATATCCAAGTTGTGTATAAAGGGAAAAGAGTTTGAAGAGATACAGAACATGAACTTGTGGGGGAATCATTCAACATATTGACTTAAATCTGTCCAGGTCAATTATACGTGAGGATTCCTAATTACTTTATGGGGAATCATATTGATTCTTGTGTAAGCAAGTGTACACTCATGCATAGCATGCAGCCGCTGCAGCCCGAATTTCTACATTGGATTTGGATCATTGTCGAGTTTTTTTTTTACTGCGGCAGACATAGGCCCAGAAGCTAGAATGGCTCTGTGATATGGACATCTTATGAAAATATGCCTGCAGAATCAATAAGGGGCATATTTATAAAGCTGAGTAAAAACAAAGAGCAGCTCAGATTTACAATTACATTGCACGTTTTAAACTGAAAATTACGGTCTAAAATACAGGATTACAAATTTGCATTAAAAAGATCAACAGGTGTAAAATCTTTCTTACAAACCTGTGGGCTATGGGTTTTCTGTAGCAGTTCTATTGATTTAGATGGATTTCAACTAGTGTAAAATAATGGTATAAAAACACGTAATTTAGACAAGTGTTAGAGCACAAAGAAATTACTCATTTACTGTGATTAATCAATCATTTATTACGCTATAAAACTTTAATTGTGAAACTTCAGCCTCTAAAGAATTGTGAGGTCATGTAAAATTCATTAGGAAAGCTGTTCTAGGCAAAATTTAATTCAAGTTTTACTTTTGAGATAGTCAAGTTTTTTATCCATGATTTTAGTCCATCAAGTTTTTACATATAGATATTTGAATAGATAAGCAAACAGTTGAGTTTTTATGATGTGAGTTCATTCGATAAATAGGCCTCTAGATGTAGAGCGCATTGCTGTCGATTGCAAGGCAGCCCCATCCTTACCCCCTACAATATGGGAGGTGGCAGGGCCTGAGGGTCTGTGGCTAGGATGGCAGCTTTTGGGGCAGTGCTTTTATAATTAGAAAAAATGTCCAAAAGAAAATTTTAAAAAATCACCCAGGCGCCACTAGAAACTTTTCTACTTAAATCCAGCTGAGGAACTAAAAGTTGGCCATAAACACAAAGATACGATCGTTCAAATCATCGAACGTTCGGACGTCCCTATTTCCCGACCTGCCACTAACCTTCAGTTGAAATAAAGCAGTAAAAGAACAGATCAGCCGATGTTCTGCCCTGACAGCAATCGTATGAAAGTTTATGTCTGACAAAGCCGAATCAAACGACCGATCGCCACGGCATGGCAAATGTCAGGACACTCCACACACAGTCTGAAAATCATACGAACTGAGGATTCGTACAATTGGATCTTTGGGGGAGGGGCTTGAAGAGTACAAGCCCTATTGCGTGAAAATTCGGAATTGATGTTTGCGGAAGTAACATCACACAAACCTGTAAAGGAGAACTGTTGCCTGCTTCTGCCAGCACATGTCCATTTAGATGTGCAAGGTGGGGTGGGAAAATGGATGAAACTACTGTAATCATATTTTCACCTGGAAAGTAAAACAGGAAAATAGAAATAACAAGGAAACTGGGGCCAATGGACTTTGGAACAGTTACTTGTTTGCAATTTGGTGTTCACTCCACTTGACTGCATTTCTAGCAGTTCATACTGTCAGAGGTAATTAGTTGGTGCAAAGTCAGTCTACCTTAATTATTCATCGATAACTGCAAAAAAGGAGCATTTCATCATTTTTAAAATGGTAAAAAAAGGAAAACCTTATAACTTTGGTTAAAAATGATGGGCACTGGGGCAGATTTATTATAGATGGACTGCCAAATCCAATCAGAATACAATGATTCTGCCTTATAGGCTGGTAATGATTAGTCCCACTCATCAACATCATTGAGCATTAACGGTCATCCAAAAATTCACATCTCAATGCAAACTGCATACAGTGAGAAATAATTTGGACAATTGTTTTCTGAGCAAGATTGAATTGTTCCAGCACAAAAAAATCATTTGTTCAATCCCAAATTCTGGATAACGTTTTACTGAGAAATTCTTCATTTTTTTATTTAATAGTTTTTCAATTTTTTGCCTTATTTTTTCCAGTACCAAATAGAGATCACCGACCCTGGCAGCCAGAAACTCTTGCTTTGTGAGGCTATAGGGCTATAGTGTTATTGTTACTTTTTATTACTTTATTATCATTTATTTTTATTTATTCCTAGCTCTCATTGACACTACTGCTCGGTTGCTAGGATAAATGGGACTCTAGCAAAAAGATTACTATTGAACTAAAAGCTCATTTTATCACTGTCTACACATCATATCACTATGCTACTATCTACTATGCTTTTGGAATATAGCAGCATTTACAGGGATCACAATCAAATTGTTGAAAAGACATCAGTATGTGAAAAATGTCACATTCTGCACAACTTTTTCAGATTTTTAAATAATCTCTAAAACCCAAATTGAAAAATAGCTTGAATTTTGGTAATATATCTACTGTTGTTTCTACATGAACTCACCAACTGTTAAAGGGGTTGCTCACCTTCAATTTAACTTTTAGTATATTGTAGAAGGGCCAATTCTAAGAAGGTTTTCAATTGGTCTTCATTATTTATTTTTAATGATTTGCAATTTTCTTCTATTTCTTTGCAGCTTTTAAATGGGGTCATTGACACCATCTAAAAACAAATGCTCTGTAAGGCTACAAATGTATTGTTATTGCCACTTTTTATTACTTATTTTATGTAGTCCATCTCCTATTCATATTCCAGTCTCTTCAAACTAGAAACCAAATTGCTGACACTGCAAACTAAAGAGCTGCTTAATAATAAGCTAAATAACTATAAAACCACAAATAATAAAAAATTAAAACCAATTGCAAATTGTCTCAGAATATCACTCTCTACATGGTAGTAAAAGTTAACTCAAAGGTGAACATGTTTTTTTTTTTGTTTTCTTTTTAATTTTTTCCTTTATAAATCTCAGAAATTTAAATTTGTGATTTTCCCAGAAAAAAACTTGAATTGTGGTAAAAATTTGAATTTAAATGTTGATCTGCCCCATGTTTTAAATGCCATACATTTTCCATTTGAACATGCATGGGAATGCATGGGCTACTGTTCCATTTCTTTCAATAGCTGCAGTTTTTCATAAGAAGTCCTGATTATATAAACCCCCATTTACCATTGCTGTTTATATTTCTGTTTACATTGCTGCGTATATAGTGAATAATGCACCCATATTATAGAATATAAGGATATTATAAGTCAACAAGGAGTTCCATGACCATATGAAGATATGAGTCTGAAGGCTAAGTGATTTTATATAAATATTCTTGTATTTTACAATATTTATTAGTTATACTGTATTTTACAGGGGGTACATTATTGATTATAATACCCAAGTTTCAGTGAGTCATGTGATAGAAATGATATCACTGAGCACCGATTATAACTGATGACATCACTAAGTACTGTTTATAAGGATATCATTTACAGGCTACTCATGGCTTTTGTGTATTATACAGGTAATATTGTAGATTCAGATATTATCATAAACTATTATCTTACATTACTGAGAAGAAATGTAACAGGCAAATATTATAGACAATGAATCGAGAAACTTTTCATTGTATGTGTCAGTATCGCTTTAACACAATGATTTCCCTTCCATGGCAACTTTGTGATGAAAAGGATCCACGTGCCATTGCTCATAATGTTAGTGTCTGTCGGACACTGTGACACATTGCTGCCTCGGCATTCCTGGGTGATAAGCATTCCCCTGTGTCATAAGCCACACACACATTTTATTGACAATAATGTATAGTGCTCACACACAATTCCAGGCCTATTGATTGCTGGGATTTTTTTTCTCCCCAAGAAAATCTCTTAAAATTGTCCCCTGTGTCAATGTTAATGCAGCATTACCCTGACACTGCATCCTATTCCTATGTCCCTGTTTCCAGTGATAAATCATCCTCACTGCATAGATTGCTTGCAATAAAATCATTTTATTCTGTTTGGCAAACAAAATCATCCAGTGTCTTACTTATGTGACACATCTGCATCCTTCCATATAGGCTGGTTCTGCTTCCAATAATGATTAATCATATCTTAGTTGGGATCAAGTAGAATGTACTGTTTTATTATTACAGAGAAAAAGGAAATCATTTTTAAAACTTTGGATAAAATGGAGTCGATGGGAGATAGCCTTTCTGTAATATGGAGCTTTCTGGATAATGGGTTTCCAGATAACGGATCCAATACCTCTACCACACTTTGGCCAAAATATGTAAGCTCATGTGCCACGTCAAATCCCCTCATTAAATGTGAATCCTACACTGTCTATTAGCATAATCGGTAGTGCAATTAAAATCAATGCTCCCCAAACAAACAGTGTGACTGAGTGGTAAGACAATGTTGCACTTACCCTTAACCCAGGATTTCTAGGGGCAAATTTACTAGAGGGCAAATCTTTGCCTCGGATGGCTTTGACATACTTTGTGCAACTTCGTCAGATGTTAATTCTCAGTGAATACTGATATTTATCAAAATGTGAAGTTTTGTCTCGGGAGATAAACGCAGGTGAAGTTTCGCCAGCAAAAGTTGTCAGCGCAAACATTTCTTAGGGAACATACTTATGCTTACGTCAATTTAAATATGGTTGGTACATACAGGTCATATGCATGCCTTTATCAGGAGTGCTGTTGTGCCAATGAGGCCAATTGAGAAACTCTCCTCAGGCGGCAGCATTCCACTAGTTACCAGGGACACGGCAATACTGCTGCTCATGGTACTTTTAAGAAACAAATTTCCGGTTTTCAAACCAGAAATTTGGCTCTTCTAGTGCAGAGAGCACAATTATGCTCTCTGCGCTAGCGTTCTGGCCCTCTCCGCCTCCCTCGTGGATCCCCCCAGACCCCTTCTCGTATTGGGTTTATTTAATGTTTACATGATTTTCTAGTAGATGAAGGAATTAAGATGCAAGTTTCAGAAAGATCTCTTATCTGGAAAACCCCAGGTCGAGAGCATTGTAGGTAACAGGTCCCATACCTGTACAAATGGTAGCCAAATACAGTTTCTAGCTGCCATTTTGTTTTTAGCCATTGTTAAGATACAACAGTTCAGAAAGCATATAGTAAGAATAATATTATTCTCTGTGATCTTGTTCTGCTTAGTGTTAAAAGGGTGTTGGCACATTCCTACCAGAGACAGAAATGTAATTTAGTCACCTGATATGTGACCTTGTTGGAGTGGCTTTGCGTCATGGTGGCAAAACTCCCAGACTCAACACGGACCACATACCATTGTATTTACAACAAGCAGAACATTCACAAAATTGGACTGGTGGGCCATGTGTACTTGATGTGATTCCCACTGAATAAAGATTATTCCATGATGATTCTGGAGGGTCTTGCTGCCAAAATTTTATTGGATGAATCTCTATTTCAAACTATAAATATGGTAGGCTGTAAAGGCCATTGATACCCATTTTTTTAAGTTGATGTTTTTTGGATGATGCACATGGCTGTACCCGTTGAAAACATTAGTATAGGAAGGGCTGCAACCATTGGCTTAAAAAGCATGAAAGACTAAAACGTTGGAATTTTAAATCAGGGTTTGACTGTATATTAAATGGAGGTGTCATGGAATCCAGTCTGTAATTTCTTTTGCTCTGTGTCCTAAAATAAAGGTTTACTATGTCTTATGGGCCCTGATTCACCAAATGTGGTCCATTTTAGACATACATTATGAGATAATAGCTTACAATATACCAACCCCCCTAATTTTTATTAATGTTATTACTCAGTTCAATCACTTACAGTATGAAATTTAAAGTCCTGTAACAATGGTTACTGTTTAGTATAACATGTCCAGTGTATTTAGAATAATAAAAGCAAAGGCCTTAAGCCTCATTTAGGGTCACAGTTGAGTGTGCAAAGTGCAGTTTTCAGATGCAAAGTTCTGTTTTCCCCCCACAATACAGCATTTATTCACAGAATTCCAGGCCATTTCAGCCACACATCAAGGTGCCTCAACCAGAAATGCCAAATGTTATTGTACATGAATGTTTTAATGAATTGCATGCAAGTTGCCGGTAGAATTATGAGAGTGGGGATGGAGTTACTTCTGGTGTGCCAAAGCAAGTGGCATTAATAGCATAAGCATTAGTCTGAGATCTGCTTTGATCAAGTCTGTTGTGGTTGTGGGGACCCTGGAATTGCAACCATGTCAAGTGTAGCAGTGATTCCAAGGTTCTGTGCACAATTCATCATAGCACACTTTGCTCAACTATGCAGAAGTGCAAGAAGTGTGTTTTTATGGCTTTAATTACATTAACTCCATATTGGGCTATGCCATGCATTGTTCATAAGTCCTCTCTGTTACAGGTAAAGAATGTCTGCTGTAGCATTAATGCCTTTAAACAATTGTGTATTGAACTGTGTATTGGGTAATGGACTGTTAAATGACTAACGAAGACCATGGCCTCTCTATTGTATTGGGCAGCAGCTTCCTGAATGTTCTCAGGCAGTGTTGCATTGTGCTGTGCTCTTTTTTTTCCCCTGCTTCATCAGGAATAATAAACAGACAATGCTTCTCCAAGTGCATATCTAAATGCAATTTGGGAAAATAAATAAATAAAATCAACTGTCATTAGCTCCCGTTTCACTTAGAGGAAGAGGAGGTCAAATAAGAAATGGCGTCAATTAGAAATGAAGCCGGAACGACCTAATGATGTTGGATTTCACATTTTTCTATGCCTTAATGCAATTCATTATAAACCAAACTGACTTCAATAAGCTGCAGATATTAGCTTATCTAATACAGTTTTAGTTCCTACCTGCTCCCTGACCCTTAGAGTAACTGCGCTGTCACCAGTCAAGACCACAGCCACTGGGATTCCATATAATTGAACGCTGCAGAAGCTGGCCTGTGGATTTTTTTCCCCCTTCGGGTCTATAGTTGGGTTTTCTTTTCCCTGGTTGTTGATTATTAGTATTTTCCTAGTTTTCCAAACTAATAAGTGCCACTATCAGGCAGTTGGAAGCTCTCAGAGGCTGCAGATTTGCTGCTTGGTGCCTTAATTGATATTGAACGAGCTGCTGGTAGATGGGAACGGGGCCACTGCTGGATAATTTGCAGTTTAATCAGCGTTTGTAATGAGAGCTGCTGATTAGGGCTGTTGGAAATAAAAGAGAGTTACAAGGAACGTCTGTCAGAGTCCGGTGATAATTCTGGACTAATTGTGGTGATTAGCGCAAACTGGATGACTTTGGGCTTTGCTAATGCAAAGAGAAACGTGCACAATTCAGCCAGGGACCCCTTGGGTATATGATCCTTCAACACTCACACAGATACGCACAAAAAATCCTCTGATCTTTACATAAACTGATAAGGAAGACTGAAGAAGCAGAAACACATCTTGGACAAGTTAACTTCTTCCTTGCTCTGACCCCTGTCTGCTTCCATTCTCTTTTCTTTTTAACCTTAGTGCTGCTTCCCAGGGCCTTCAAAAGCTCAGGGAAACAACCCAAGGTGCCCAGTAGCTTGGAGGCCCAGTGGCAACATTAATAAACAATACAACACTCAAAGGGAGATACAAACATGGAATAATCTACCCTTAGGTGTAATAGGGCCTTACAGGGTTCAAGAATAAGGGTGAGGCTTAACATGAGAATAAAATCAGTGACTAGGTGGGAGACTGGTCCTATTTTTATTAAGGGTCAAATAACATGTAGTGTAACTATTAATACAGAATATGAAAATGGGTGGAACATCTTGAATAATATATCATTTTATATATACTACTGTATATACCATAAATATTATTTCCAGTATATTTTAAAATGTATATTATTATATACACAAAGGGATTTAGTTGCATTTTGGCCTAAAAACATGGCTAGAAATGTGTACTCACCCAGAAGTTTATCAACAAGCAAAATGTTATCAAAGTTGTCAGCACTATCCTATCTTCTCGTTTGAGTGTCAGTGACATTGTACATGCTCAGTGTGTTCTTGGCTGCTGTAGAGATGGGCGATGAAAAACTCATTGGACACTGTGGATTTACCTCCAGGTCAGGCTGACAAATTGTGCTCATAGGTAAGTCACAGGCAGGTGGCATGCAATATGTGCCCCCCACCCAGCCACTCCCTGACATCTTGGAACTGTCCCTATTAGTGATCAGGCAGCGCTTGTTTGTATACTTGTGCTCGGCCCATCCCTTTCAATTATATTAGAGATGGGGTGGACACACTTATATCAACTGGTGTGACTTGGCGGCCCAGGTCAGAGTCAGGTTGTGGCAGTGAGGGTAAGGGTCGGGTGCAGGTCCAAAAATAATCAACTCACACATCACTAAAGCTTAGGGCTTGTCAGAAATCAAAAAATCAGCAGAAACTGAAGTTATATCTGTCATAGAAATTGGTGCTGCAGAGCTTATTTTTCATCGATACTGACTTCACTGGTTTCTATGCTGTGTAATGTGTCGGACTTACTAATCTGAATTTCTATATATATATATATATATATATATATATATATATATATATATATATATATATGCTCAGTAACGGCACTCACCCTTCCTATCCTGATGGCCCCTAGTGGACCCGAAACACATCGATGTCTACGTTTGATATAATGCAATAAAGCATTGTTTTTGCCACAATTATCTCTTCATCTTCCTTGAACCCTTGAAGGGTTGGAGAGAAATATAAGCATCACTGGAGACTAATTGTGTATAGGAAATTGGGGTATTTAAGCTCCAACTCACTGACTTCAAAATAAGTCTCATCTTATAAAGCTCTCTCTTATTTCAGCCGTTGGGGAACCACTTGCCTGTATCGACAGTACCGAGTCTAAAATTGCACTATAGGGTTGTTTTACTATGCAACTCTGCTACACATCTTCCCCATTCATTTCATAGCCTTGTTACAAATGTTATCCAGCCTGAAGCTAAAAAATAAGACAAGGTTTTATTCAGATCCTTTAAAATTTTATGTAGCTGGTTCATAACTCTCTGTTGGCCTTTTAGCTAGAACAGGAATGCCCATTCTAATGTGAGATCTACTTTTAGTGATGTTGTCCCATTATCTACATCCATAATATCACTGTTAGCATTCTGTTTCATGGAAAATATTACTTAAATATTATATTAATTTATAAGAGAATTTATATTAATATATTTAAATACAACATTTTTTTATGTAACCAACAAAATAAATATCTGAATGAAAAGAATAAGACAGAAGGGGAATTTAGTCAAGCTGTTTGTAGATAGTGTCTTGAGATGTACTGATCACCAACTAAATGTCTACTGGTAGACCCCAATCTATCTTTTGGGCACCTCTGAGCTAGAACAATAATGGCCTTGAAGACTTGCAGATAGGCTTGTGAGGGAGATCTTGGGATTCCATCCCTCAAGTTCAGATCTCTTCTAGTGTCCTATGTCTTCCAAAGTACACTTTTTCCCTTTATTTTACCCATTGTCAACATGTGAACTCCTACATACATGCCCAAAGGTTGTGAAGGGCAACAAGTATTTTGGATTATTATACATAATTCAGAACTCAGTGTAGACTCGTGCACAGGAAACCAACTTAGTGTAATGCTATCACAATAAGATCAAAATCATCACAGTAGTGGAGTTCAACCTGCAGGGTTTTTTTTTTTTAGGGTAAGCAATGATTGTCCACACAAATATAATGAGTAAAGTAAATAAGTAAATCATTAGTTTAGTTTTAGCCAGGTCACTTTTTCTCAGTTCTTTCATCTGGTTCGGGACCTATGGATTAAAAGAAAACTGAAGTAATTGCAGCTTTAAAATCAGGATTAAGATCTCAGCCTGGCAATTGCAAACCAGTAAGATTGACATCTGTAGCTGGCAAGTTATTTGAAGGTTTGTTAAGGGATCACATTCAAGATTACGTTGTGGAGAATGGCATTATAAGCAGTAATCAGCATGGCTTTATGAAGGACAGATCATGTCAAACTAATTGAATTGGTTTTTATGATGAAAATTTGGACAGCGGGTGAGCAGTGGATGGAATCTATTTGGATTTTCCCAAAGCATTTGATACAGAGCCTCACTAGAGGTTTAACTAGGGTTTGTCAGTCTTACTAATTTAAATTAAGAAGAATTGCACAGAGAGGGTCATTTTCAATGGTACATTCTCTACTTGGAGTAAAGTTTTTAGAGGGGTGGCACAGGTGTTCTGCTTTGGGTATTTAATATGTTAATTTATGACTTGGAAAAAGGAATTGTAAATAACGTACGAGTGTTTGAAGGATGCCACAAAACTATGCTTGCCAAGTAATTCCAGGAGTCACAATACTTGGTGATCTAAGAGCTCTACTTTCCTTATATATAGGGGAATGTAATATATGTCGGTAAAGCAAAAAATATTCGCAGTGCAAAAAGTTAAGGGTTTTTCGAGAACAAATTCTGCTTTGTGCGAATGCAATATACCTTTTGTGAACCCAGAAACTGTTTAGCGTCCACTTCCACCAGCGGAAGGCCGTTTGCGAATTTTACAGTTTCCACTAATGAGTCAATGTAATAAAACTTCTTACTGAAAAAGTCTCAATGTTTGCTCCAAAAGATTACGACACCTTCAAGCACTTCTTAAGAGTGCGCAATTATAATCCGCAATAACGATTTGTTTAAGGAACAATATTACATTGTGAGATGTGGATTTTAACTCTTAAGCTCCCCATAGACGCAACGATCTTTCCCTGCCGAACAACCGATCTTAGCGGAGTCTGACCAATCTGTCAAATTATTGTGCGGTTAGTGGGATACAAACGCTCATACATCTTACGATTTTTCATCCGACATCGGTCTGAAGATTAATCGCCAGGTTAGAAAATCTTTATCGGCCCCCATGCAATCTACCTATGTTTGCAGGGCCAAGCAGGCTGCGATCCTTCAGTTTTGCTGGCAATATCGCCTGAAATGGGCTTTTTAGTTGATGGACACATCAGGCATTTAAACGATCGTTTTGGGACAATCGTGGTCTCACGATAACCATTGGATCTTTCAAAAATCTTTACGTTTTTGGGCAGCTTTATTGGTGCGCAATGTTTTTCTCTTTGCGACTTTAATTACATTCCCCCCCATAGTGTCTAAAAATACAGGGAACAGAGTTGGGGAATTAGAAGTGAGTGGTGCTCACCCAGATTTTCAGAGTCAAGATAAGTCTCTAAAATATCAGTGTCTCTAAAATGAAAAGAGTTTAAGATTTGAATTTACAAGAGTCTTAGATGCACCCCCAAAAAGTAAAATGCACACTGCACTGGATACATGGAATAAATCTATAAATTTGACAGCTCAATCAATATCATATGTGCAAAGAAAATCACACTGCACACAGTATAGATACAATATTTGAAATAAAACAACACAGAGTCCTGTAGAGAATATGAATTCAGAATCTCCTTTCAGATAACCTGTGCACAAGTATTTTTTAGATCACTTTAGAATCATTCACTGTTGAAACATTTAAAAAAGGTCATGTAACCCACAGCAACCAATAAGATTTAAAATAGGTGACTAGTAAATGCTACCTGCTGATTGGCTGCTATAGATGAATAGACCTGTAGCAATCTTTGCACCTTTATTACATATATTTTAACTAACTTTTTATTGCTTGTATCTTTTCTGTGGTTTTTAGTATATATTTTATCTTGGCTAATTGGACATTTTACAAACGTGGAGAACAAAAATTCCTTCCTGAACATGAGATTACTATTAAACCAGTCCTTGGTGCACATTTTTGCACCTTAAATTAACCTCAGTTCTTCAAATCTGAATGGATGCCATCATGTCTGCTGGATGTACTAACTGGTGTATAAAACTTTAGAGAGTTTATTGTAGGACATTTAAATATAGTTATCATATCTCCCCTTAAAGGGGTTGTTCACCTTCCAAACA
Organism: Xenopus borealis; assembly: GCA_024363595.1. Taxonomy (NCBI): domain Eukaryota; kingdom Metazoa; phylum Chordata; class Amphibia; order Anura; family Pipidae; genus Xenopus; species Xenopus borealis. The sequence continues at coordinate 204,949,748 of CM044431.1, forward strand.
CTTTTTTCTGTTCAGTGGTTTTCAGATTGTTCCCCAGAAATAAAGACTTTTTTTCAATTACTTTCCATTATTTATCTTTTACTGTTTTTCCAAAATCTAAGTTTAAAGTTGAATGTCAGTGTTTGAGTCTGGCAGCTCAGTAATTCAGGTGCTGACTCTAAGGCTGGGGACAGACAGGGGGATTCGGGGAGATTCTGTCGCCTGGCGTTTAATAGCAGGCGACAATCTCCCCGAATTTCCTTCTCCCTGTCTGCCGCTAGTATTAATGACAAAGCGCCAGCGCCTGTGAACACACAGCGCGGCAATTTCCGGAATCGCCCGAAGATACTTCGTGAGGAAACTTCGGGCTATTCCGGAAATCGCTGCGCCACGTGTGCACAGGCGCTGGCGCTTTGTCAGTATACTAGCGACAGACAGGGAGAAGGAAATTCGGGGAGATTGTAGCCTGCTAAAAACGCCAGGCGACAGAATCTCCCCGAATCTCCCTGTCTGTCCCCAGCCTATACTGATACAATTTTGCAACATTTAATTGATACATTTCACAGCAACATCTCTGGAGTATTAGCAACTATTGTATCAATTCTAACAGCTGCCTGTAATGAAACCCAGAGATTCAGCTCAGCATGGGACAAAGATAAGAAATGTATCCATTAAAATGTATCAGTTTAGAACAGTTGGGGGGGTTGGCGACCCCCCCCCCCTCACAGAGCTGCTTTAGAAGGTGAAAAATGACACTTTACACTTCAATATTAGAAAAATGGTTACTAATAGAAAATAGACATTATTTCTGGTGATCTATCTGAAAACAACTAGTTGTTTGAAGGTTGACAACCCCTTTAAGCAGCTCATTTTTCAGAGCATACATACCCAACCTGGCCAGTCTTTCTTCATAAATGAAACCTTCCATATCAAGTCAGTCATTCTCCTTAAGTCTTTTTGTCTCTTCATTCCCTTTTCTTTTATTTCTCTTTAAAGTACTGGGCATATAGCTGGTATCATGGTTAAAAAAAAATCATACTTTAGACTAACATAAAATGTACCTGGCTATTGGAGACTGTTAAATACATAAAAGAAATATCTATCTGTCTAGATAGAAATAGATAGACAGCCAGATAGACAGAGTGATTGTTTGATAGATAGATTCAAAGATAGAGAGATGAGAGATTGATTCATTTATAAATAAATGATAGATAGGTTAATCAATTGATAAAAAAAATGTTAGTCTTGGTATCAAAACCTTCTATGTAATATGTTATGTCCTCAGCTGGAACACTAACAGATGATTTCCACGTTGTCTCTGGAAGCAATATCAACTCCAGAACTATTCAAAGGAAGGTTAGCTTTTTATAGGTGATCAAACGTAACATCACCATGAGAAATGGTAAGCTTTGGTTGCAGTGGTGTAAAGGCCACCACCATTATAACCATCCACTGCTTCCCCGATGCCCAATTTTTCAACATAAAAAGCATTTCAATGTGTTTGACGTGATCTGTCCTTCATAAAGTCAAACTGTTCTTGCTATCTATAATAACACTGCATACGTTGCAAGTTCTGCATCACTAAGGGGTACAAAAAGACATTGGCTAATACTTGAATCTAGAATTGTGCAGAGTGCAGCATTAGTGGGCACAAGGCAACCATGTCCAGGGTACCGTTGCAGTGCGCACCTCCAGTGTATTTTAATTTGTGAATCTCAATGACACACAAGTTAGGGGGCAGGAGGGGGTATGACTATGCCCCCCTCCCTAACTACAATGATGGGGGAGTCCATTTTGGAGCACAAGGATCTGTGCCCAGAGGCGGTGTTTGCAGGGGCAGGTGCAAATCCCAAAAAAACATGCTGGCTTGTATCTGTTTTTTACAGAATGCACCCATGTCAATATATGAACCCACTAATATATATATATATATATATATATATATATATATATAGATGGCACCTAATTAATGAGAATTATGGGCAACATCTTAGAGGACCAGTGGTTTATAGGTTCTCCATTATAGATATGATATTGTAGATCTGACAGCAGTGAATCTATCCCATTTTGCTTCGCCGAAAAATTAGCGAATTTCCAACGTGTTTGTCTTGTTTTTTTTACGCCAGCAAATTTTTGCCAGGTGAATTTTCGCTTGCGTTTCGTGAATTTATTCACCTGCTTCCCCAAGTAATGGGCCAATGCCACAGAAAACCGGCTCAAACATTTTTTGTGGTTTTCGAAATAAAGGGGTACCTGATTTCCCAGGCGTGTTTTTTAGTTTTTTGTGAAATGCAGATGAAGGTAATTACTAACAATTTCCATATGGGATTTGTAGCCCACTTAGTACAAGGACTCACAAAACTCTTTAACAATCTAAGGAAATTGGGGCCACCAAGCTCTGGATTGACATTCTCATAGAGCACTGATTCTTAACCTGTATCTCCTATACTGCTAACAGGCTGCAACCCCCCAGTGTCACTTATTAAGCAACACTCATTCTTGTGTGTTGGGGCAACATCTGGGCAGTTATGGTATGGAAGAGGCAACACCATTGGTTTGTACTAATGTATAAATGTTACAATTCTTTCCCTACTATAATTAACTTAACTGGTTTTTGTCATCATTAAACACAGCACAATTTAGAATATTTATTCACCCCTAGAATACATACATAGTTAGATTTAGTTGAAAAAAGACCAAAGTCCATTAAGTTCAAGTAGTAAGAGATACTGTATTCCTGCTGGCTTATTGAACATCCCCACTCTGCCACCTATGTGACTGGCAGTTCAGAATCATTTGGCACAATAAAAAAGAGAATGTATTCTGTTTAGTGAGCTGAACAAGCATTGATGACAAACATCTTCTGCACAGACAAAAGCTCCCAAATCATTGTTCAGGCATATAGCAGATATATCAAAAACTTAGTAAAAACCATCTAATTGCTAAAAAGTACACTTTTTAGTGCCCTTTCAGTCTTGTTGTAGAGGATCTGCAGTGAGTGAATGCTGTGCATTGTGAATGATTCCAGGTAACACATTCCATCCTAGCAGTCACAATGGCTGGGACAAACAAGCTCAGTTCTCATCAACCTTATCCCTGTAACGACATCCACTGAAAGATTCCATAGGTAAATTACATTACTTGGCAGCAAATATGCCCTTATTGAACTTATTAGTCTTAAAGTTGAATTTCTGGTACAAGGAATATTACATGTATGGGACTTGTTATACAGAATGCTCCGGACCTGGAGTTTTCTGGATAACAGAACTTTCTGTTATCTGGATTTTTAGAAACATGAAATAAACCCAATAGGGTGGTTTTGCTTCCAATAAAGATTGATTATATCTTAGTTTGGATCGAGTACAAGGTACTATTTAATTATTACAGAGAAAAGGGAAATTATTTTAAAAATTTTGGTATAAAGTGGGGAAGATGGGAGAAGGCCTTCTCGTAATTTGGAGATTTCTGGATAAATGCTTTCCAGATAATGGATCCCATCCCTGTAATAAATGCTATAGGTGGAGTAGAGTGCAAAGTGAGAGCCCAGTGTAACCTCCATAAATGCCAAATGCCTTTAGAATAGCACCTTTGATTTTTCACAATACATTTTGTGAAAAAAAGTGTTTAAGTGTCTAAGGGGGAAATTCACTAAAGCACAAAGTATAAAATCATAACATCGCAAATTCACTAATACCGACTCTGAACTAGATAGACTAGCGCAACTTTGCACCCTTGTGCCAGGCAAAGTTGCACACTGACGAAGGATCGTAACTACGCAAATTCACTAAGATGACCATTTTACTGAACGTTACCTGTTACGTTAGACATTACTTCGCCAGGTCAGACCTGGCAAAGTTCAATACAATAGATAGGAGCTTGAAAAAAAAATAAGTCCCACAAAAACGCTGGCGTGTTTTACCTTTTGTAGGTCTGAAAAAGAGCAAATTTTTTTGGGGGGTTACCCTCCTTCCCCCCTTACATTTCCTAACATATGGCAACACAACTATACAGTGGGAACATATTTAGGGCAATAGTACAACTTTATTTTATTAATTAAAGATTTCCTGGGCTTGTGTAGTGGAATGTAGTGGCTGTAATATTACTTCTTATATACTTTGAAATTCGCACCGTATGCACATTAGGCATCGCTAGCGTAAATGCGCTTTGCCTGGCGAAGTAACACTAGCGCAACTACGCTACCGTTCGACGACCTTAGCGTAACTATGCACTTGTGAATTTGCGTAGCGCTTGCCAAAATTCGCCTGACGAAGTGTGGTGAACGTTAGTGAAGGCAATGCTAGCGCAATTTTGCCGCTTAGTGAATTTCTCCCTAATTTCTCCCTATTGTTCATAGATGTCCACATGGGTCATCCTGGGCATTATCATCTCTAGCCCTGAATTATTTTATCCATATTCATTAAGTTTATGGCTTGTGTCTAGGGTTGCCACCTTTTCTTGAAAAAAAATACCGGCCTTCCTATATATATTTATCTTTTTTTTCCTAATAACATTGGGATCACCCTTCAAAAATACCAGCCAGGTTGGTAAAATACCAGCCAGGTGGCAACCCTACTTGTGTCCCTAACCATTCCTGTTGTGTGGCTACACATTAGACTACCCCTTGCAAACATTCAATTCATTTGGCTATTATATGAAACTAGAGAATGCATTTTAATGACCACTGTGACACGGCGTCATTCTTGTTTTCCAGAGCATCTCTGTAAAAATAAAAAGAACAAAAACATAAATGTTGTAAGTAGACAAATCAGTGAAATAAATGAATGCATTTTAAAGAACCCCATATAAAAGGCAGCTGTAAAGCATGCAAGGGATAAGACTTGTGTGTAGAAAACATCCCATCCTGCCTTACTCCATAATGGTACCTTTAGCATCTAAACTTTATATATGTGCAAAACCTAACCCCATCCTAGTTACATAGACTGTGTAGGATTCTGCAGGGATAATAAAGGGAATACATGAAATAAAATGACACAGATTTTGGCTATGGTTTTGCAGTTCACAGTCTATAGTGTTGTTGCTGAAACAAAACCAAGCTCTGCTTGTGGAAACGGCGCATTTAAATTCCAAACATGTCAAAAGCTCATTAGACGATCCCCATTACTGAAATGCAGAATGGACCATTTTGCAGTTCCCTGTTCCGACTAATGTATTGAAATCCTAAATGTGTCACATTTGATATACATAGTGGGGATCAATTTCTGTAATATGGGAATTATCATAGTATAACTCAAGTTCTCATTTAACCTTTATCCTGCCAAATCAAAAGGGCCCCTGCGCGAAGCTCTGGCAGGGAGGGAGTTAAAACAACAACCCCCATTACACTGAGATTAGATGTTTTTGTGTGCTAATGTGAAGACAAATAGAAATGTGATCCTGTTTCCATGCTTTCTTGCAAGCCCCTTATTTTTGTTGTTGAATGTATTATAGGGCAAATTTGAATTGCTGCAATAAATATTTGACCAAGATAGATGTGATTTTTTTTTATTAATACTAAAAGAACTGTTGGCTGTGAGATTTCCTTTATTTTTTTTATTATATACAGGTATTGATTAGGTTATCCGGAAAACCCATTAACCAGAAAGCTCTGAAATACGGAAAGGTCATCTTCCATAGACTCCATTTTATCCAAATTTTTAGAAAAGATTTCCTTTTTTCTCTGTAATAGTAAAACAGTAGCTTGTACTTGATCCCACCTAAGATATAATTAATCCATATTGGAAGCAGACCCAGTCTATTGAGTTTATTTAATGTTTACATGACTTTCTAGTAGACTTAAGATATTACGGAAAGACTCGTTATGCTGAAAATCCCAGATCCTGAGCATTCTCGATAACAGGTCCCATATATATATA
>CM044431.1:204957479-204972442 GCA_024363595.1 Xenopus borealis
TGATAATTCTGTATCTGTGTCATACCTCCCAGCCCATTAGATGCTGAAATCTCACCTGGTTAAGCAGGGCTGCACATTGGCCTCAGCGGCGGATACCTGATTATACGGCACAGCTGCTAATTTACCAAACGACCCTTACAGATGACTTGATGGACATGTCTCACTCTATTCATGCTGTAGCTAAGAGAATGTGCCGTATTCCTTCAGACGTCTTTCCCATCTACCCGCAGAATAAGAAATGGAAAATTAGTGAAGGTGTGTGGAGGAAGGGAGCAGAGCAATTAGTGCTTTGTGAGGAAGGAGATAGAAAGACCGGTGCCAGGCACTCAGTAGGCAGAAGGGCAGAGGCATGCTGGGCTGGTGGCACCCTCATGGAAAGTACAGCAGCCCATTGCAGCCAGCTTGCAGTCTCTACCTTCTCTCTCATGGGAACCACAGGATATAGTTGGAAATATGACAGTTTAGCTGAAAGACATTTCCAATAATCTTAGCCTGTCATGTTGTTGGATCCTTCCCAGCCCCCAAAGCCCAGCAGGAGCTCCATCTCTTCCTTACATCTTCTTCCTCAGCCGCAAGTGCCTTCATCAAATAAATGTCTGTCTTAGCTATTGTATAAAATGGATATATTTATATATATATATTTATATAGGAAGCACCATAAACTCACCCTGCTGCTGTATTGTATCACAAACTGCCTGTCATGGATAATCCAGGGGAATCATCATTCCCTAGCATGGAATCACTGGCACAAAGTAACACAGCCACAATAGAAAATAAAGTAGTTGCACAATATATATCTGGGGTTGGCCCCAGGTATTACTAAACTACTATTCCCACAACCCTCCAACAACCTTTGGCCGATATATCTAATGATGTTTGATATTGGGCCAGATTCAATTCAATCAGATAAATGTTTCTCCATAGATATAAAGTTTATCAATAAACCCATATATATATATCTATATATATATATAGATATATATATATATATATACACACACCAACGTTGGGGGTCTTGTTGTTTGAGATTTTCCCGATAAAGAAATTCTGCCAAATTTTAATTATTTTTTTGTTTTGTAATAATAAAGAAAAGATAACACTGATCTAGAGGAAAGCTGTTACCTGGATGTTTATTTTTTTAATGTGTTGTGTACATGTGTGTATTAAACAAAAAATATCCACTTTAAGCAAAGGAGTGGAATAGTTCCCAAAAAAAAAACTCTGATGGAAAAGAGGAAGTGTTAATGAATGCCTTCAGGTCTATTCTGAATTTAATAGCTAACTGCATAATTATAACAAACACTGTATGATTCATCAAGCAAGATTAATTAATAGGAAATGATGTTTCTGTCTTTAGAGATGCATGGTGCAACTGATGGGTGCTGGAGGCATCTGAACGGGCGGTAAAATCATGTATAACCCAAACACAATTGGCCTGTGGTAAATGGGATTTGTGCGAACTTTCCGTAACCACAATTATTGTGATTTGCAGGCTGATTAGGTATGGCACAATATTTAGTTAAAATATAGATACCCTCTGTCCGTCTGCTTTGTCTGAGTAATAATGCTTTCCATCAGTTTGTGGAACATGTACAAAAAAATGAGGTTACTTGGATAATGCGGAGAGTAATTTAATGCCTATTCTGCTCTAGAGCATGAACGCATGGCTGTCCTCCCCTCCTCTGCCATCCCCTGCCCTAGAATGGGCTTGTCTGCTTACTGTCAATAGGGGAATGATGGATTGGAGCCCTGCATATTAGCTGGAGGATGCAGACACCTGCAGCCCAGTCCCCACGACCTGTAGCCTCAGCAAAGCCACCAGTTCTGCGCCAGATTAGCCCCATCCATCCAATGTCAATGGCTGTCTTGTTGAGAAAATCAGTGAGTAAACACGGCTGACAGAGAGGGGGCCCAGCTGATTACGCATACAAATAGACTGCAAACTCCTCCAGGAGAGACTGCCTACAGAGATGGCTTTCTTCAATTGACAGGGCTGCCTCTCCCAGGATCCTGTGTCCTGCTGTTCCTACTTTGTCCTCCATCAATCACACAATTGTGTCCGGGATGTTTTATAGAGTCTCTTAATATCCCTGCCTTCATCTCTATTCACTTAGAGAATGATCTGCCATAAGGTAAAATGCTCTCTACAGGATGCGCCTGGTGGAGCCAGAAACAAGGCCTGCATAGGACTGGCACTTTCTGCCCCCTGTGACAAGGACTAATGTAATTAAAGGACATCTACCCTATGAATATGCATACTGCCTAAAGTCTAAATCACCATTAACTGCAAAATGTATTTGTATAAACACAGGGCATTTACTAATATTTTTATAAATCTCTAAACATAATAACGTAAATAGTTTTTTGTGATATCAGCGAAACTTCATTATCCTTACAATGTTAAATGTTGTCTATCCTACCATAGCAATATTATACACACACACACATATATAGATAAATATATAATATATATAAAATCAAAATAAAGAGTGCACCACTAAATCCATTCGGTAGCATGCAATGAGGGTGTGACCACAAGTGCAGAGGGTCTCTTTTCTTTGTGTCAGATGTCTTAATTATTATGCAAATTATGTATTGATACTCAAAAATATATCAATTATTAATATATTAGTAAAATATATAAATGCATACACTCATATAAAAAGCATATACTACCCACGATAGGTCGTTAGATATTATTATGATGTAATAAAACTTTCTTGAACTTCACAGTTATTGGTGCGCCGATCACTCAATTATAAATATATAGTCACAGCAAATTTACATACACACATATATATAATGTGGATAGACCACCACTCTCTTTTTTTGTGTGAATAATTTAAGATTTATTGTTATTCATGGTGAAATACATCACAATCCAATGTTTCGGTCCCACCTGAGGACCTTTTCAAAGGATATATATATATATATATATATATATATAAAAGTACAGCACAGTTAGACAGATAAGTGATAATAGTTTATAGTGCAAATGTACACAATCTTATTGCTTATCCAGAGGAAGATCACAGAATAGAGATCAAACCGTTGGAATCTTTTTTTTTATCACAATAAGCACAATAACCATAATCATCACTTTGCTTATTTTTATTTGTACTTATACCTACACCCAGGCAAGCTGACTTTACTTTAATTGAGTACTCCTCTGTTTGTATATATATGCCTCATTCCACCATGTATCACAACTCCTAGCACTTACATATTTATTCTCGGTTTTATTTACTGTACCACTCTTTTGTGTGTATGTACTGTAAAACATTGTGTACATTTATGACACCATATAAATAAATAAATAAATATATATATATATATATATATATATATCTTGTGTATATTATTCAAATGTTTATATAAATGAAAAACAACAAAAAATACAGAACATATATACATTATATACAAATATAAAATGTGTATATAAAAAAATGTACTATTGTTTATTTACATAGCAGTATTAGAAAGATGATTATCCCTGTGAAGTTGAAATTACAATGAACTGTATCAATCAACTATAGAAAATAAATCATGTCTTCGCACAGAGGACGTTTAACACAGCAGAGGTTAAGGTTCCATTGTTTTAAAGGCCACAACGACAAATTTGTTTGCTAATTATTCTGTAAGTCAATTAACAATTTAGTTATTGGAATATTTAAACCCTTTCCTTACAGAAGTCCTGCTTTCATGAGAGTCTTTAGCTAATTGTTGCACACACCTCATGCAGAGCACAACAAATTAGAGAGAATTTTGTGGCTTTACTAAGTGCAGTTAATGTACTTCCCGATTATGCATGTTAAACCTAATCTATCTGCATAACAAAAGAGGAAGTTAGGATTTATTATGGTGTTTCCACCTTATTTACAATTCGGATACTTCAGATAAACCATGTTTGTTTTGACCTGATTTAGTTTAATTGTTACGGTGGCTGCTCTACTTGTGAGGATGAATTTGCAGTGAAATTGAAGGAAATATTTATTGGCTATTGGTAGGAGAAAATAAATGCCTGCCTTTATTGTGCCCTGCCCCATTCTGGATAATGATTATACCTAGTGGTTTTAATGAAGGGGCTCCTGTACCACATTATTAGCAATAAATCTCAGCCATTCTTTGTTGGTTAAAATCATTATGATCATCATTACTATCATTACTGAACTCATTATTCTTCTGTTCGTATCAGAGGAGATTTATGATAATCTCTTGCATCATGCCTGTGATAAAGAAGGTGTAAAGGTTTGATTAATAACAGCCTTCACATTTTAATACCACTCGTTTCCTTGCAGGTTTTTTCCTAAATAAGAAAGGGCTGGGGTAATTAGAGAAGGTGTTTATGCCACTTAGCAAGGATGGACCCTATCAAACTCCCATGCATTACTGGCACTGTTTAAGAAGGCATTCTAGGCTGGAAAACAATCAGTATATCGTGGGAATTCTCTCCTAAACCCCCCTGCAATGCCAGGGTTAAACAGGGCTTGTTTAGCCATTCAACAACCTTATGTTTCAATTCTTCCATAAAACCCCTTAAAACTCCTCTAGTCACCAGCCCAACGTTTAGAGATTTATTCCAGTGACTGTGGTTTGTGCTCATGTCTTTAAGCAAATAGCAGTACACACTGTATTTTATATTGACAAACATTCTGGCAATCTACGAAATTCTAAAATAACCTTTTTATCATCAACAAGTAATAGAGTCCATTATTATGCTACTACGCATGGGGAGGCGATCGCATGAAAGCGGTGTAAATTCCATGAAAATTTTAAATCTGGGAAAGACAAAATGCAACTTGCCTGTATGGAAGCAGGTAAAAAAAATTGCGTCAATTCCAAAAACTTGAAAGTGTTCGAAGCAGCGATTCTTTGCTGCAAGTTTCACAAATTGTGACAAAAACTAGAATTCAAATGATAATAAAGTTGTGTCATAAATGTAGCATATAACCCCGCCATTTAAATCCTGATATAGGTATGGGACAGTTTTATTATAATTTCAATTCTAGTGAATGCAGTTTATTTCACAATATCCATTTTCCAATCTGTGTAATATCTATTTTGTAAACATTTCACTCGACTTTATATAAGCCATTATCCAATAAATATTCTTACTGTTTTTTGCAAGTAAAATAATTTTTTACCACCCATTTCACATATCTTTCCCCTGTGGATACCTGTTTCACTAGAAACATGTACACATCTTAAAACTTTTAGCAGACCTTTCCTCTTCAATAGTATATATTTTGATTAAACACACATATTTCAGAGCCTAGTAAATAGGTCATTTTATCAGTAGAGCATTTTGCACCTTGAGAAAAAAATCCCATGATCTCCTTGTACCCACTGTGCTTTGCTTGGTGCAATCCCTGCAAGGAGAACACTTCCACATCAATGGTCACTTCCGAATCTCTTCAACGTGGACTTGCAAGAATTCTGCACTAATTGCTCCAAAACCTAAATCAAAGTTTAAAAGGTTGAAACGGGGGTCATTGTGGATTTTCGCTAAACCCGATAATGAGTATATCCGCATCTTTGGGACAATAGGGCTGATAGACTAATATAGGTGTTAGATCATACCAGTGCAGTTGCCCATAACGATTATAATCAGCAGTAAGTTTTAACAATTTAGAAAACAAAACCACTGGCTATGGGAAGTTCAACACAAGTTGTTCAGGAGCCATGTTAGTAAGTCTGCCACAGTGGGACGTATAATATTTCCTAATACCTTAAATATCGTTTCCCGTGGACACAACAAAGTGCTTGAAATTGTAGGCAACATCACTGCCATCTGCTTTTAACAAAGATAATGCAGTAAATGTCATGCTTAAAGGTACATGCAAGGCTTTCACACAGGATATTCTGATATATCAAGTGAGGGTTAGATTTTGAAGCCATATTTTTGAGATTCAGCCAAATTTTACTTGTACAAACAATTCCTGAGATTCTGAGAAAGCTTGCATCAATACATACATTGTATACATAACTAAATACAATGCTAGGGTTCATCTTTTAAAAACACCTCAATGGTGAGATATACAGTTTCAATCCAGCTACATTAGATGATGGGTGGCCACTAATACCTGCATGCTTTTACGTCTGTAGTGCTGAAGTTGCTTAGCATTGTACAAAGTAAAAGAACTATGAGGCTCAGGTAAAGCTGGCCATAGACGTAACAATTACGATCTTTCTCGGAAAAGATCTTTCCAAGAAAGATCGTTCGTTTCAACACACACGTGTAGAGCTGAATAGTCAAATATACAGGTAGAAACAATAGAATTCTACTTGTATCTGACGATTCAGCACTAACAATGGCCGATGTTCAGGGTGATTTCAAAGGCATCCGATCAAAATTTTCCATCCAGCCCGATCAACCAGCCGACCGATATCTAAATCTTCTGACAATATCGGTCGGCTCATTTCCCACCATACACGCACCGAATATCGTACGAAAATTCGTTTCGTATGATATTATCTGTGCGTCTATGGCCACCTTAAAACCCAGGCCCAAGTGCTAACCTCAACGGGGTTCATTGTAATTTGCATCTCATATGAAGGTGCTAGGCATTTAGGATGGGATAGATTATATTGTTTTCCCTAATACATAAATAAGCACACAGTGGTAGCCAAAGACCTATAAAAGTATGTAATCTCTATCTAAAAAACCCTGTATTAATAAAGCTCTGACTTATGGGAAAGCCATCTCCCATACAGTCCATTTTAAGCAACCAATTACATTTTTTTTACATTTTCTTTTTCTCTGTAATAATAAAACTGAGTTGCATGAATCCATATTGGTGGCAAAAGAACCCTATTGAGTTTATTTATTGTTTACATGGTTTACAGCAACCTTAAAATATGTCAATCCAGGTTAGATAAACCGCCCTTATCCTTACTACCGCACTTCCCAAGCATTATGGATAATATATTCTATCTGTACTCTTTCATAAAACTGTTTTTCCCATTTGGGAAATTACCTAAAGTTAAATATGTGATGTGCCCCTAACTGTATATCAAGGGGCAGATTTATCAAATTAGTGTGAAGGATTCGAAATGCGATAGAATACTCTATTTTCGATAGAGCGAATATTCTAATATGCAAATTAAGTATTTTCGACCATTGAATATGAAATATTTGGTCGCATTGAATAGAACGAATAGATCGAATAAATAAATAATTCGATCATTTGACTATTCGCTGGTCGAAGAACTTGACCTTTTAATTTTTATTCGACTGCCTACTTCGCCAGATTGAACCTACCGAATTGCAATAGAAGCCTATGGGAAGCCCCCATAGGTTTTTTTTAAAGTTTTCATATCGAATAGTATTTGTACGATCGAACGCTGCGAATATTCAATTCCTATGAATTTTGCATTAAATCGTTCGATCGTGCGATATTTGCGAATATTCGAAAAGCGCTCAGAACCTGCGAATATTTTTTTCGAATTTTTTTTCTTATTGTCCATAAGAGAGGAACGCAGATCCTCCATGCAAAAAGATAATTTAAACAAAAATTTGCTAAATAAATGTTATAAATATTTGTATTGTAGACTCATTTGCTTGTGTTCTGGAACCTTTACAATGACTGTCCATTCGGTCAACCCATTAAGATTTTTTTTTCTAAAACTCTCTTCTTTGGCTATCTCTTTAAATCTTCTGACTATGTTTAATGGAAATGTTCAAGTCAATTTGGATCTATGGATCACCTCTCCTGCACAATGTATTGTGCAGTACCCAAAGGGTTAACTAAGGGTGCCCTAAACAAGAATCCATATTTCAATATATGAAACTGAAACAGTAACATTAGGAATAATTAGAGGAAAAATCATTTTAGGGTTAAACTCTGTCAAAAATTAATTCACTTACAAAATCACAACTCACAGTTTTTGTTTTCAAGGTTTTCTAACCTTGAATCTTTATCTCCCAAGTCAAGCACAGCTAAAAAAGTGAAAAACAAAAGATGCCCATTGCTTTGGCAGTAGCTGAGCTCTATATGTCCCTTAAAGGTTACACGCTACTCTTGCCTCTCTTTGTCTTGCAATGCCCTTTGCTGGCAAAAATGGAGACATCATCTTACCCAGACTGGCTTAGTATTTATGAAGCTTTTCTGACAAATAGGCAGGCTGGCTACGCATGGATGGCTGCCTTCATTCCGCACTTGGCTTGTTTACATAGAACCGGCACCATTTCCACGGATTAAACAAATCACAGCTAGAAGGAGACATTTATAATCCGCTAAAGAGACCACAAGGCAGTTTAAAAAAAAAAAAATGCCGGTGTCTGTGCGAGAAAAATAATGATCGTGTCCAAGGGTTGACCTTCTATAAGGCGAATATAGTGTCCAAATTTCCCAGGTTATTTATATTAATAAATCTTTATAGAATGGCATTGGATAGAGATTTTACTCTCATATCAATGACATGTTAAATATATATATATATGCTTGTATAGATACACAAGCTTAAACAGCTAGATGGTATGAAGCATGAGCAACCCCATTCACTAGGCATTTCAAGCATATTTAATATAAAGGAAGTAGATTTATGTCCCCAGGAAGTGTTTACAAAACACTAGAAAATAAATATAGGGAAAGACAGACCATGAATAAATTCTGATTCCCAGACATTATAATTTGCTACTTAACACAGAGAGGCAATCAGACAAAGAGGGAAGGGAGGAAACATTGCTGTCCTCTATCACTTTAACTCTTTGTGGTCACAAGAGGAGAGCCACCATGCAGGGTAGAAACCTTCCAAAAATAGTAGAGGTCTGGAAAAAAGAGAGGATCACAACAAAATATTGAATAAATTCCCTTTTAATTTATTTGATCATTCCACATTACGGGGCTATGAATTGCTCAAATTTGATAACAAGTACTCAATTCAACTCATTATGTAAGTTAAATTAGACTTCGATAAAATTTCAGTGGAGCACAGTGGTTCCTCGAATGAAATGTAATTTGTGCAAGAATTTGTTGTATCTGTCACAAATATTTCCAATTAGCGAGCATAATTATTTGATAGTTTCTGCAATTATGGCTTAAACGGGTGAATTTGGGACTGTGGAGGACCCTAATTGGCCTAAATTTGATATTTTGCATATTTGCATAATGAGGAAATTGGTAGAAAATTGTGTTCATTCATTTGTGAAAAATCCTATGAATTTTATGAATTTGAAAGCTCTGTTTGTGCAGACTGTGACTTTGCCTGCTGATCCCTGAGGAGCGTATGATGAATGCCTGAGCGAGCCAAGTTCTCTAGTGAGGAGTGGGGTGCGGGGGAACTGGGGAGACTGTACTGCGCAGCTGCCACTTTTCTCTCTGCCGCCTGCCTGCCTGCAACAACAGCTCCATGGCAATGATCAGGAGAGAGACTTGGAGATGCAAGACCTTCTTCTTCCGCATCTCTTCTGCTAACACAGGAAACAAAATACCATGCAGCTGACGTATCTTATGGCGTCAGTGGGATAAATGCAATAATCTACAGCCCAATCTGGGTTTGGCATGTGAAGTGCACAACAATACCATCTAAAAGCAGTTTAGGATCAGTGGTGAACATAATTCAAGCAGGGAGAACTGCAGTGACTGAAGGAATCACCATAATAAACATATAGCTAAATAAGATATTAGAATAAGAATATATTAGAGTGTAGCTTTAACTAAATACTGTATATTGTATTCTCATCAGAATGTACCCAAATTCTGTGTTCCTAAAAGAACTGCAAACTAAAGCTGGGTGAAAACGTACCAGTACAATTAGATATTTGTAATTTGTCTGCTGGCTGGTATCTATATACAGGTATGGGATCTGTTATCCAGAATGCTCGGGACCTTGGGTTTTCTGGATAATGGATCTTTCCGTAATTTGTATCTCCAAACCTTAAGTCTACAAGAAAATCATGTAAACATTAAATAAACTCAATAGGCTGGTTTTGCTTCCAATAAGGATTAATTATATCTTAGTTTGGATCAAGTACAAGTACTGTTTTATTATTACAGAGAAAAAGGAAATCATTTTTTAAAAATTTGGAATATTTCGGTAAAATGGAATCTATGGGAGAAGGCCTTTCCATAATTTGCAGCTTTTTGGATAACAGTTTTCCAGATAACGGATCCCGTACCTCTACCATGAGTGTTGGTCAGTTTGTTGATCCGGCAGGTATGAATTAACTAATTAATTATACAATTAGAATTTTTTCCAAATTATTGTTTTCTTAGCATCACAAAAGTACAGAGGTAAGACAGCATTTTCGTAACATTTAACTATTTTTACTATATACATTAAGGGGCAGATGTATCAAAGGTTGAATCTTGAAGTAATGGGAGTTTTTTTTAAACTCCCATTTTACTTTGAAATTCGAATTAAAAAAGACCAATGAAAATTTATTTTAAAAACTCGAATTGAGGGGGAATCAATTGATACGAATTTTGAATTTCAAAAATAAAATTTTTCAAAGTCCACCAAATGACTCCAAATAGGGTCTAGGAGGTCCCCCAGGCTAAAACAGCAATTCGGCAGGTTTTAGATGGCAAATGGTCGACGTAAAATTTTTAAAGAGATAGTTACATGATAAATTTCTAAAATTAAAATTTTTTTTTGCAAATTCGAATTTTTTCATTTGGACTATTCCCTAGTCAGAGTACACAAAAATAACATAATTTTTTAATTCGAATTTTCAATTCGACCCTTTATATACATGCCCCTAAGAAACAGCTGGAAGGTTGTAGGTAGAACATTTATAAATTATAGTTCTTTCCCTAATGATTAGGGCCCCAACCCTCCTGCAGTGTATGGGGACCTCGATTCTGTAACTGTAGTCTTGGAGTTGAAGGAAGAATGGAGGCATTGCTCTAATGGAATGCATTCTGGGGAAAATAGAAATCACAGAAAGTAATGAGGCAATGTTTCCAGTTCCATTGCAGAGGCATTAATAACACATTCCGTACCAATAAGATAAATGGGAAGGGGATATGAAAAGAAAACCAAGAGCACCATTCGACTGGATCAGCATAGATGGGTCATATAAAGACATGTACAGCATGAGACCCAAGGTCACAGTTCTTATTCAGATGGTGGAACAAACTGCTTTCCTGAAGACACTAAAGTAGTTAAAGATACAGGAAAAAGCTTGGAAGATGGAATACGATTAGGATAAGAAATTAGTCAGATCAGATTGAGTTTATGATAAAGCAAGACCCAAAAGTCAACAAACATAATTACAGTGTCAAATTCACATTAATGCACTCCATAACTGCCCTACAAACAACAAAGCTCAATGTGCTCCTCTGAAAATAATCTGTTAACACAGGAGGAGGTATAAAATAATTCTATAAGATTTCAACTCTTATATACCCATACCATACACCCGTAAGAGGCAAGACATTCCATTCCATAATAGACAGACCTCTGTCACATAAGGTTGGTGCTATGAGACTGTCAGAACTCACAGGCAGACATACCCTTGGTGCAGCAAATACAAGCCACTTTTAGGAGCCCATTCGATTGTAAATATAGAAATATTCATTGATTTTCGAGTCATTTTCTGCTAAACATTGTCATTCCTTGTATTCTCTTTATGTAAAGATTATATAATTTAACTTTGAAAATATTCAGAAACCAACATTTAAACAAGAGAACAAGATCACAACCAGGTACAATAATTGATAGTCAGTAAGTCTCACATCGGTAGCAGGGAAGATAAGAAATGATATTAATCAGCTATTGATCTGATATATTTAGATGCTGATTTCTTTATGATATTGCAGCTACTCTAACAAGTAAGGTATATAGATATTTACATATCACAAGAATTACTACTCTATGATATTTACTTCCTACAGTGGGGAATTAAAGCAGAATGGGCAGCTAAATGGCAGTTGAGGAGGGCATAATATTCACTAATTGATAACAGTTTAGGCAAATAAGCGATGGACACTGATTTAGGGATAATATTAACAAAGAATAAAAAGCAAATTCTGTTTATAGGGTTCTAAATTGTAATTAGAATTATTATTCATAATTATTCCATAATTATAATGTAATTTTCACCCAAATACAATACAAAAAATGTAATTCTATGAAACTTTTCAATTTAAATTAATTACAAATTTTTAGTAATATGGTAACATAGTAACACAGTAAGTTAGGTTGAAAAAAGACACACATCCATCAAGTTCAACCATTTTTTTTTAACCTGCCTAACTGCTAGTTGATCCAGAGGAAGGAAAAGGACCCCATCTGAAGCCTCTCCAATTTGTCTCGGGGGGGGCGGAAACATTTTCCTGACTCCAAGATTTCAATCGGACTAGTACCTGGATCAACTTGTACTATTTGCTATCTTCCATAACCTTGTATTCCCTCTTCTCCAGTGTGAACATCCCCAATTTGGCCAGTCTTTCCTTATAGCTAAGATTTTCCATACCTTTTACCAGCTTAGTTGCCCTTCTCTGTACCCTCTCTAATACAGTAATGTCCTGTTTGAGTGATGGAGACCAAAACTGTACGGCATATTCTAGATGTGGCCTTACAAGTGCTCTATAAAGTGGAAGAATGACCCCCTCCTCCCGTGACTCTATGCCCCTTTTAATACAGCTCAAGACCTTATTGGCCCTTGATGCTGCTGACTGGCATTGCTTGCTACAGCCAAGTTTATCATCTACAAGGACTCTAAGGTCCTTTTCCATAATGGATTTGCCTAGTGCAGTCCCATTAAAGGTATAAGTGGCTTGGATATTTTTACATCCCAGGTGCATAACTTTACATTTAACAACATTGAATCTCATTTGCCACTTAGCTGCCCAGATTGCCAGTTTGTCAAGATCCTGTTGCAAGGATGCCACATTCTGGATGGAATTAATTGGGCTGGATAGTTTTGTGTCACCTGCAAACACTGAGAGATTACTTACAATAACCTTCACTTAAGTCATTAATGAACAAGTGGACCCAATACCGAGCCCGGAGGGACCCCACTAAGAACCTTACTCCAAGTAGAGAATGTACCATTCTCTTCCTGCTTCTGCTACATAATTCCAGGAGTCAAAGCCACAAGTGTAGATAATATAAACAGTGGATGTTTCAATAGCAATTACATTTGAGCATAACTACTCCACTGAAAATATTTAATGAATGTATATGGGACAGTTGCTTAGCATTACATTTTTATTAAACAGAAACAACCGTTCCTGGGTAAAGACCTCCACCCTTAATTATTATAAAAAATACCTGTTTGGTACAGTTTTTGGACATTGCTATATAAAGAGGATAATAATAATACCGTTATTTAAAAGAGAAAAGGGGATCATTTACTTTGACCACAGATGCAAAGGCACTGCGGAAAGGTGCTTTGTGGACTAGGCAAAGGTTTTGGGTGATAGCGAGCAGGTAGGTTATATTGACTGGTAGTATAGGCAGGTAGGTTATATTGACTGGTAGTGTAGGCAGGTAGGTTATATTGACTGGTAGTATAGGCAGGTAGGTTATATTGACTGGTAGTATAGGCAGGTAGGTTATATTTACTTGGCCTCTAATATTACTTAGCTGGACCTACCCTTAGATGTCACTAACACAATTATATCAACTAGGATTTTATAATAGTGCACCAGTCTATTATATTAAGTCACCGTCTGACTTTAGCATTTCTGGGTTTTTATATTATACTTTGGAAAATAATTGCAAGATTATCATCTGGCATAAAGGATATATTTTGCCCATAGTATAGTATTCTACACAATAAGATGAGCTGCCTACAGTGCTAAAAGTCATAAGTGAATGAATTAGTATCACTTCCCAATGAATTGTTCTGAAGGAAGCACTGAAGAGCTTCAAAATGTGCTTGGGCTCCTTTTATTGACAGGTCCTGCTATTTACAGTGGGTACTTTGTATTTATACTTACTGTCACTTTAACACCAATTGAGTTGCGGATTACAGACCATTAATTTTAATGCACATTCAGTGACATTTAAAGACCAAGTTCCAATGTTCCTTGCATCATGATCATAAATGGCATAGCTAAAGCGCCGGAAATATAGAGTCTTATTCTGTGCCTTACGCTGGCTGCTCTCGGAAGAGTTTAACTAAATAACATGGGGTTTTTAAGATAACGTTTAAGTTACATATGTTGTTTCTTTATAGCAAAGGATACAACTTTGCATATATTTTGTACACATTGTAAGGTTCTTTTAGTAAGGGCAGCAGCCGAAGTGATGAAAGGATGGCTTTGTATGCCTGTTGTAAAGTCATCATAAATTGTGCTCATTGTGAAAGATGTTCCATTTAATGAAGGTTCCGTCATCTACTGAGAGACCTTTGCATTCTCCATAAAGCTGCAAGATATTTCTACCCTAAAAGCAAACACTTTAGACACTTTGAAATCAACATATTACCTTTTTCAGGGTTGGCATAGGAAGCATAATACATAGGAAGGTATGCTGGGAATTGCAGTGCACCAACAGCTGGTTGAATATCATTAAACTGCTTGCAAATAATAATCTATATTAATTAAGGGACAGTATGTGAATAGAACTTAGAACTATGTTATATTTTGGCTTCAACTGGGGACCAGCAGATGCTGCTGTAGCGTGAAGGGAATGATCCATTAATATTTATCTATGAAAAGTCTCCCCCTGGGTTGTCTCCTGTGCTGGATGTATTTTAGGTGCCCCTGAACCTAGTTAGTGACATTACACCTACAAGAACTACCTGTTGTAGAATCCCACCTCAACCAGAGCAGCTGTACTAGTTGAAGGAACCCTTCACACAAGAAGCCATGCAAAGTGGTAAGACTACTTAATGATTTGGAAGAGAAGCATCTTATCTCTCATTGCACCCCCACCTAATGGTTTTAAAATTAGTGGTGAGCACAACTTTTCCTTGTTTGTTATAGTTCATATAGGAGCAGCTCCAAGTTGTGGCTCCCACCCCTCCCAGCTATAGTCAGGTGATCCCACTGGTGTCTAATAAAAGG
>CM044431.1:204974089-204986560 GCA_024363595.1 Xenopus borealis
ATGATATTATAAATGGAAACATTTATTAGCTGAGGCTCTTGGGCCTGACTAATTGCAGAGCAGGTGATTTCACATAGTGAAACAATGGATGTCGTTAATAAGCACATTCAAGTAAAATTAGCAGAATTTGTTCTTATCTTTGATCCATGGAGGTTACTGCATTTATTCTTTGATAACCCATTCTGCAGATCAGTGATTGTTGGACTTTTTTCAAGCCCCATTGATGGTCCAACCTTTATTTAGGACCCCCTTATCTCATAACAAAGTGTGTCAGAAATTCAGTCATATTTTCAAGATGGTACAGGTTTGGGCACTGCTATCCAGAAACCTGTTATCCATAAATTTCCAAATTATGGGAAGTCAGTCTCCCACAGACTCCTAACAAAGTTATGATTAAACGTTGTTATTATGAAAAACACAACTGGGTTTATTTAATATTTAGAGGCAAAACAACTGGGTTTTAAAGGACACCTATTGGGGCAAAATGATACCCCCAACCAAAAGTGCGGGCTGATAGAGCCCTGTGGAGAGACGGCTGCTCGCTCCGGGAGCTCCCTCCCGGAGCGGGGCCGATAGCGCTTGCGAGGGGCATTTTTTTTTTAAAAAACAGTGAAAACCCCAACCGGAATGCGGGCTCTATCAGCCCGCACTTTTGGTTGGGGGTATCATTTTGCCCCTATAGGTGCCCTTTAATATTTAAAATATTATTGAGTAGAATTCTGTAGTTTGGAGATTCAAACTACAGAAATATCACTTATCTGCAAAAACATAGGTCTTATACCTGTATAGTATAATAAATAGGTGCTTACCCCAAATCTGATACTAATTGACCACCTACTTGAGCTTTAATGTGTACATTGAACAACAGCAAATAGGCATTGACACCAAATCTCACCCTAATTGGCCTTAGTTTTGAGCCCTCCTAAAACCCACTGTCGGACTGGCCCACCAGAATACCAGGAAAACTCCTGGTAGGCCAAGGTGTCAGTGGGCCCTCATGCTGCTATTTCATGGCCATTCCCTATTTCTATGAGAACAAAAAGGCTAAATAGATGGAATAATTGATTATAGTATGTTAAGAAAACAACCTAGGAGAATAGAGTTTGGTAGAGGAGATGAAGAATATTAGTGCTGAGAGTGGGCCCCTGGTCTAAAGTTTTTGGGTGGGCCCCTGGTGTCCCAGTCCGACACTGCTAAAACCACTCTAGCAGCCCCCCCCCCCAGCTCCAGTGGGGAAGTGGAATGGTCCATGGGTGCATGCACAATATTACGTACAATATGTGTAGCAGTTGGACAATGATTGACAGTCAAAGACATGTTCATGGATACAGTGGTTCATTATGATTGACTGTTCACCCTAGTGCATTTGTCCTAATCTCAGTTATTTGCCCCATTCTGTAAAAGCATAGAGTTATAATGCTACAATAATTTGCAAAGTATACAGTATGTAGCACTATGGTATGTATTTACAATTTGCTACAAAATTCATCAGATGAATGTGCTACAATATATGGAGTTGGAATACTCCCTGAAGAATTTGATGAAGAATTGTTTGTTCATCCTTTCATGACTATGATCCTGCCATGATATCATGTATAATAAGTCATTCCTTCATAGCACTTCTCCTACAGATACATGGAAGTCTAATGAAGCAAGGCAGGTGGATATATTGCCCAAGAGCTGGTGGTAGATTATCTTTCTGCTGCACTGGGGCATTCTTGAGAGTTGAATCTGATTTGGGTGTGGTGGGCCCCTTCTCCTTCTGCTTGTATGAGCTAGGGCAGTCATTTAAAGGAGAAGGAAACCCTTCCGTCGCAAAACATGATAAGAGTCCAATGTTCCTAAGCATGTCAACATTGCCAAAGAGCACCCTAGAACTTGGAACTTGGACTGAAAGTGTTTCTCTTGGAAAAAATTTGGCAGAGGCTACTGTTCGGTTTATAATTATAGGTGGGCTGTACAACTGAGTTATGTCAAAATATGTCTTCAATCCCTTAAAGGAGAATTAAACCCAAACGTTAAAACCCCTACCCCCCAACCCTATATAGACCATCTCCCCCTACAGCTTACCGGCTACCCCGGGCAAATCCCCCTAACTTTTTACTTACTCCTCTGTGCAGATTCTGTCCATTGGAGTTCACGGCAGCCATCTTTGTTTTTTTGGTACTATTCGAAATCAGAGCAGCGTTTTGGCACATGCGCAAGCTTCCAGTCCCTAACAACTACACATGCGGTGTTTTTTCAGGACCGGAAGATTGCTCCAACTGTGCATGCACCGAAATGCAGCATTGATTCCGAAGGTTACTGAAGAAAAGAAGGTGACAGAAACTGCGGGAGGGATAAGTAAAAAGTTAGGGGCATTTACCTGGGGCAGCAGGTAGGCTGGGGGGAGGAGGGAGGGAGTCTATATATGGTTGGGGGTAGGGTTTTTTTTCAAATTTGGGTTGAATTCTCCTTTAATGGTGCTCTGTGCTACACCCAGGCATAACAGCAAAACAACAAAAGTAGGAAGAAGAACTTCAGCAGATTACTGCAACATGTTTTTTTGCTATCAGGGTAATGGTGCCACCACTAGAGTAAGGTTAATTTTATTTATTTATTTTAATTTTTTTATTATTCATCTGCAATTTTGCATATGTTGTATAAAGCAACCATCCTAATGCTCAAGATGGACAGAGCAGGTAATATAGCAGCTTCCTCTCCTAATTATGAGTGCAAATATACAGAGAAGGAATGCATTCTGTGCAGAATATTTTGCTTAAAGCAAAATAACTTCATTTTAAACTGCAATGTAGGCATAGTCTCTCTCTAATAGAGATAGCTCCCTTCTGCTCACCTCTAAGAGCCAGCTCATAGCTGTAGTCTGGTCCAGAGCATCACATTTTTAGATGGAAATAAACTTGTGCCCGCCATAAAAAGGCCCACTAATGATGCTACCATTTCATGGGATATTACACCAGAATGATAATAATCCTCCCATTTGCATCTGATCTTCTGAAAGACTCAAGGAAATTAGCTTCCATGCCATTTAGGAGGGGTAATTTATGGGATAAAAGAGAAAGTACGGAGAGGTAATGGGATGAGTTTCACACGGGAAGCCTCTTCCTCAGGGACAATACACAAAGCCCCCTTTGAAAAGAATTATAAAAAAATAGAGAAGGAGCCTTGGGAAATGTGGGGGTGCAATGGACCCCCAAATTTGATCAAAACCTACTTGGGAAGCAACCTGCACTTTTCCAGCTGTTGTTGGACTACAACTCTGTATCTTTAAACGAATGCTGGAAGTTATAGTTCAACAAAAGGATGAGGGTATCCATCCAAATGTATGAAATGAGTGCTAAAAATATCCAATTATTATACAAATAATAACAAGGTACTATATCATGTGCATTTTATAATCAACAGACCCCTAGCAGATACCCTGGCAGCCTTCTGTTTCAGAGTCACTGGCAGAGGCAACGAAACCCCAAATCAGCACCAATGTCCAAAGCAAAGTCGGGCAGCCCTGTGGATCCTGTGCTGCCGGGTTTTTTTTTTTTTCTCTTTCTTTTCTGCCAACCTGAGCCAAGAGAAGCTCAAAAACTCTGCGTATTTTACTTTCAGAGTTAATGGGAATAAAATACCTCAGTGGATGAGTGCAGATGTGTTTGATACAAATAGTCATTTTCCTATTTGCTGCCTCATTGAGCATGATGAATGATTGGAGTCAGAGAGGCAGCGTGATAAATGGCAGCACCTTGGCTCCATTGCATGCCCTATTGATTCTCCTTCTTTATTACTCCTACAACCCAGCTGCTTGCTTTGCCCTCCCCACAATCAGTTTTTGGTGATGGGGGGGTTGCTTCCTAGAAACTCTATTTATGAATAAAGGGGGATTGGATTTTATAGAGAAGCACCATATCAGGTTTTTGTTAATATTTACATCTTTAATTAGGCTTGGAAGGATAAGCACAAATGTACACACACACATACAGGAACGTGTATCTATATCTATCTATCTATCTATCTATCTATCTATAAATATAGATATCTATATATAATCTCCTCTCGGTTCTCTATATATTTATATATCCTCTTAGTTTTGTATATATATATATATATATATATATATATTTATATATATATATATATATATATATATATATATATATATATATATATATATATATATATATATATATACACACCCCTCAAAGAAGTATTCATAGGTGTGAAATATGTAAATTAGTCAATGTAGTAAGGCAATATGATGACAGTAGGGCAAGAAGTCATCTTTAGCAGAGTTGTATTTAGGTCTGTTGAGCACCTATGAGCACCCCCAATGAGCACCCCCAATAGCGAACTGCACGTGTCTACGTGACATCACTTCTGAATGATTGTGACATCACTTCTGCCTAGGCATGCTCCAAAAGACCAGAGTACCGCTCAGCCCTGAGCTACGCCATCAAATTTAAATAGCAAGATCTTAGGTGGACATTTTGTTTTCTTTAAAATATTATATTTTCTATATAGGCACCCAAAGCTGCCACCCTAGGCCCTCAGGTGCCCCTTATATAAATACGGCCCTGGATATTGGAACAAGATGGCAGAGTTACAGGCCATTAGGTGTTATTAAAGTACAACTCCAGTGATTTTCAAATATATTATTATAATTTATTGATACAGTACCAACATATTCTGCAGTGCTTTACAGAGAGTATACCTCATTCACTTCAGTCCTCCCCAGAGGAGCTTACAATCTAATATCCCTTTCACAGTCACACACAGTAGGGTCTATTTTTATAAGGAGCCAATTCACCAGTGTGTATGTTTTAGGAGTGTATTTGCCAGTTCCCTTTTCTGTTATTCTGACCTGCCTTATGCAGATTGGCAGGCAAGGTCAGGCACGTGCCTGATTGGGTGCAGAGCCGGGAAAACTGGGTGTCATATTAAGTTTCATCGGTGAATAAAATACAAGCAAGTTGTTGGCGAGAGTTATGTGGGGCACCATATTCTCATGGATCCATAATGCTGAATATAAGAATATTTTAGTGCCATCTCAATTTCAGCCCTTCTGTCATCGTTTCTAATAGCGTTATCGTCAGTGTTTCATAGTGTCCCATAGATCATGTGCAATGGGAAGGGAGACCAGGCTGCGGCACTGTGAGAGGCGCTTTATTGAATACAACTCAAATCAAATAAATTCCAGTAAAATTGCTACAGTGGTATTTGCTTAAATTCTTCCCTCCCCCAATCCCAGGCCCTTGGAAATCGACATGCATGTTGCAATCTAGAGACAAACTGACTATGACTATGCACATCCGACCATTTAAAGCTTCATTTCCACAGAGAACAGCTGCACAACACAAATAACCTGGGAACTCTGCTGAATGCCAGGGCTGTTTATTGGGTGAAATAGCAGGCAGAAGCCGTAGGAAAAAGCATGAGTGTCATCATGCAGATCTAGCACTAGCCAAATGGAGAAATAGGAATTTAAAGGGGAAGTATTACAGATAAACTGGTGTCCGGCTGATTAAAACAAAAGAGTGTTTCATTGTCACTGTGTTTCAAAAAGTAAAATTTTTGGTTTACCTATGTATAGGAGCTGTTGTGTATAGGAAGAATTTGTTGCAGGTGAAAAATGGTACTGCAAGTGACAAAAAAATCTAAAGCTGTCTTCCATTTACATCTTGACTATGACCACCACATCCACTGGCTTGCTAGGCCGTGCCTTGATTGGCTCCTTATAAAACAACAAGATGGTTATTGGCTGCGGAAACATATAAAGCATCACCTACCATGGGGCCACAAGATAAATAAAGCCATTTATACTTACTGTATGTTTACACATAATTACTAAGGAAATCTAAGAAAACATGCTACGCACATTCAAGCAAAATATACTGAATGCCTCACTGACAGTGGCATTACTAGGGGTACCATGACCCCCCGGTGAAAAACCTGTTCCCAGGCTCCCATAGTATGTCCCCCTACCGGGACACACAACCCCATGAACCATCTTACCTTTGGGCCTCCCTGTATCTATCTGCCGTGACTCCAGAAAGCATGAATTAATCCAATTGGGAGCTGCCAATCTGCTTCCACTACTAATATAAAATGAACCATCACCAACTGACCTTTATTTAGCAAGATAAACTCATAAACAGCTTGTTGCCATACTGTACAGGCATGGAATCCCAGAAGAATTATTTTGACTCCAATAAGGATTAATTGTATCTTAGTTGGGATCAAGTACAAGCTACTGTTTTGTTATTACAGAGAAAAAGCTAATCATTTTTAAAACAGTGAATTATTTTCTTTAATTGGAGTCTATGGAACATGACCTTTTTGGATAACATGTTTTCGGATAACGGATCCTATATAATGTGACTCTAACTAACTTTTCCCCACATCCCCTGTTGTTGTTTTTTTCACTAAAAATCTCCTCCATCTTTAAGCAGGCACAAACCATTCTATCCTAAGGACCAGAACCTGTAAGCCTACTCCAAATTCCATCAAGCGTACAAGCTGAAAAGTCAAGTTTTGAGCTGTTTATGTAACACAATGGGAGTTTATGGGATGCTTGCAAAGTAAATGTTTGAATGTGTGAGAAAATGCTAGAAAAGAAGGATAAACACAGGAATCATTCACCGACAACTCTAATTGTTTTTCACTGGTGATAAAAAAGTGGAAAAAAGGATCTTTTTCCAAACTATGATAAAACAATCCCTTATTATGCATTTGTATTTTCCCTGGTATAAAGGACAACTTAGTAATACTGTAGATACCAATGCTGTATAGAGCTTTTTACATATCAGTAAGTTCAGCTCATTAATATAAAAGGATATTGTCATTTAAAATACATCAGCTAATAGTGCTGCTCAAGCAGAAATCTGCACTGAAATCCATTTCTCAAAAGAGCAAACAGATTTTTTTAATATTCAATTTTGAAATCTGACATGGGGCTAGACATATTGTCAGTTTCCCAGCTGCTGCCAGTCATGTGACTTGTGCTCTGATAAACTTCAGTCACTCTTTACTGCTGTACTGCAATTTGGAGTGATATCACCCCCTCCCCCCCAGCAGCCTAACAACAGAACAATGGGAAGGTAACCAGATAACAGCTCCCTAACACAAGATAACAGCTGCCTGGTAGATCTAAGAACAGCACTCAATAGTAAAAACCTATGTCCCACTGTGACTCCTTCAGTTACATTGAGAAGGAAAAATAACAGCCTGCCAGAAAGCAGTTCCCTCCTAAAGTGCTAGCACAAGTCACATGTCCTGGGGCAGCTGGGAAATTCACAAAATGACTAGCCCCATGTCAGATTTCAAAACTGAATATAAAAAAATCTGTTTGCTCTTTTGAGAAATGGATTTCAGTGCAGAAGTCTGCTGGAACAGCACTATTAACTGATGCGTTTTGAAAAAAAACATGTTTTACCATGACAGTATCCCTTTAAGAGACAACAATTTGGAGGGAATGTTAGAGCTCAATGCTACCACTGAGTGACGCATAACAGAATCAGTCAATCAGAGCAGAGGAAATCTGCTAGTGACTCGCAGCATGAGTATGTTGGTTACACCTGCAAAAAACGTTTGGTTGATCAACTCCCAAATAAATATATAATAAAATATAATTGTAAGAATGTTTCTAGTAATAGTTAACATATTTAAATGATTTCTCATTTATTTGTAAATGTAATTGTTATTGCAATCTTCTCTGCATTTCTTGTTCTGACTACTGAATAAATGAAGCAAGACATTAAGGGGCAGATTTACTAATGGTTGAATTTCGCAGTGAAAAAACTTCAAATTCGACCATCTAAAATGTTTTGGGGGGGTCGTTTTCGATCTAATATGGCCATTCTCGATTGAAAGAAATCATTCGATTGCATCGCTCGAATCAAACGATTTGAAATATTTTGTGCAAAATCCTTCAAATTCCTAGGACAGGTTCTAGGAGGTCCCCCATAGGCTAAAATTGCAATTCGGCAGCTTTAAGGTGGCAAATAGTCAAATTCAAAGGATTTTAAACGAATATTCGATAATCGAAGTAGCCTAAAATTACTTCGACATTCGAATTTTTAAAATTCGAATTTTATTAGAATTTTCACTTGAACCCTTAGTGAATGTGCCCCTAATTGTCCAAATATTCTTGGGCCAAAACTAATTCCACTCCCATTTCTATTAAGGTGTGATACAACAATCTTGTTTTGCAATAACTGTGTTATTTACACAAGTGTAGTCATTTTAGAAGTATTATTTGTGGGTATTACGTTTAAGGCTGTTGACTGTGGGGTATATATATATATATATATATATATATATATATATATACATTATTATCTTGTGATATTAGGGTTTTTTTTGGAGTGCTGAATGTTTATTGTAGTTCTCAATTAATAAATCTAAATAATTATTATATCCATTACAGGTTTGGGACCTGTTATCCAGAATGCCCAGGACCTGGGGTTTTCCTCACAAGTGATCTGTCGAATTTTTGCCATAAAAAGCTTGATCAGATTGCGATAGATATTGGTGACAATTTAAGGGTTATTTGCCAATAATTCTGTCTCTAATCTTTAGTAAACCTCGCTAAGCATCTGAAGTAGTGTGGCCACAACAATAGACAATAACATATATGCAGAGCAAAAAACCCACAATGATATCAGTAATCAGAGCTTAGTAAAGCATCTTTGGCATTTATATCTTGGTTACCATC
Source organism: Xenopus borealis (assembly GCA_024363595.1). Lineage (NCBI taxonomy): Eukaryota > Metazoa > Chordata > Amphibia > Anura > Pipidae > Xenopus > Xenopus borealis. The sequence continues at coordinate 204,982,794 of CM044431.1, forward strand.
TATTTACTTTACTAAACGGACCCCATTGTTTCCAATCAGTGCCAAGAATAGACAGCAGTCGCATTTACAAACAACTTTGAAATCAATGAACAAGTATAATGTACTGATGCAGCGAATAGAAATGATTTGAAATTCACATAAAGTCTCAAGTTCTTCTTCTGGGAACCTTTCCTCCCCTTCCTAATCCATTTCCAGTCTCCAGTCTGCACTGGGAGACCTATTCTATGCTTGGCTAAATCACCTTACTTCGACCTACTTCAATATCAAAATATCCATATGAGAAAAGAAGAATTCAATTAATTTTTTTCCTCTGGTGGAACTTTGTCATTAACTTCCTTAATTACATAATGTTAATTATACAATTATTCTAGACCCGCTGGATTGCAAACTCACGTGTTCCTCATTTTTATGACTTGTGTCTATGTGATGGGTCATGTTTGTATGAGCGGCATTTTCACAGTAATTACTAAGCATGAAACAAAACTTTGTTCCAGTTATTTGTTGTCTGTGGGCGGGCGGCACTTACAGGGCAAGGTGCTCATTGTTGCTGTAGAGATTAGAGTGACAATAATGTGCAGGTAGGTTAAAGGAAACAAGGCTTCCCATGTAGGTTGTCATCTTTCTGATGTCCATATACCAATTTTTATGTTGCAAAAATATTCCAATAAAGAGCTAAAGCGGAAGGAATGCTTATTTCTACCAGGAATGTGTGTGTTACTATTTCCACAGCACTTGTTCATAATAGTGAAATGGAAATACAACTCCTTGCAATACTTTTGCCATGGCTGTAAGGCGAGAGGGATAAATCTGACCAACAAACAAGCAATGCTAGCAATAATGTTAATTAAGTAAAAGGGCAAAGGCCAATGTCATTCATGGCTATCTTCTTCAGACCTTAAGGATGTCAAACATTCGCTCCCCCATCTCTTAAAGTGGGTACATTTTCAAAATAATAACTGTGCACAGGGTCAGGTTGGGCTTGTGGGACACGAGAAAAAGACAGCAGCCCCAGTGAGTTCCTTAAACTCCAGCCATGATATTAAGGGTTAATCTTAAGGGGGAATTTTTGCCAGCATCAGCTTCGTTCACTTCACACTACTTTGCCAGGCACAAATGTGCTACAACTACGCCAATTCACTAATATGCAAAGTTTTGTACTGGGTGCCGAACGCTGGCGACTTCGCTAGCATTACTGTGGCAGCATTTCATAGCGAAGATGTGCTAGCGTTCATTTGTGCTTGCGCTTAGGTTAATTTGCATAGGTCAGGTAATTTAAAGTTGTATGGACATCTTTATTATAAATGTTGGTACAAATGCTTGAAGTTACCAAGAGAGTTAATATAATGCCCTACACATTTATTTGTTATTAATTGTTATAAAATGTCTGGAGAAAACCAGTTACCCAAAAAAAAAGTTAAGCTAGGACTTTTGCGTGCAATCCCGCTTAAAAAAAAGGAAAAGTCCAGGGGCGCTCTGCCAATGAGGCAGCGCCCCACTGGGTACCAGAGGCGGCAAAAATGCTGCTCCTGGTACTTTAAGAGATTTTCAAACCGGAAATTCGGCTTTTCCAGCGCAGAACGCAATTATGCGATCTGGCGAAAGAGGTAACCTTCAGTAAAATCCACAATCCGTTCACCAGAGTGAAAAGTCTCCTAGTGATGGAGTACGAACAAACGCTAGTGACGGTCTCTTTCGCTAGTGAATTGGCGCCTGCGCCTGTTAGTAAATTGGCGATGTCCCTGCAGGTGGCAACGCTGGCTAGTTCTCTCAAGCATTAGCCACTTCGTCATTTAGTGAATCTGCCCCTTAGTCTTTGAAAGGCATGTTGGGCTCATCCATGTTGGTAAATCATGTTCAGGTTGCTAGGTAAGCTTTTATCAGTCATTTTGGATATGCATGGTGTAGCTTTTAGGTGATTATCTAGATCAGTGCTGTCCTACATGACTGTGACTGCTTACATCTTTAAAAGGTATCAGTACAGAGATTAACTGGTCCCTGCATTGGTTAACACTGGCTTCCATTAACGACCCTCCACCATGTAGGTAGGGTTAAATATTTAGGAAGGACAATATTTTTTCAAGAAAAGGTGGCAACCCTACATTTAGGCCAGAAAATTTCCGGCCCTCTGTACTACAAAAGTTGAACAGCACTGATCTAGGTGCAAGTCAGTTGCATATGTAAGGGCAAAACACTTTGGAAAGCTTGAAAGTAACACCAACTTAAGGCAACCCATACTCAATTTCAATGCACCAGGGATTTTGCACATTGCACCCTGCCCCTAGATACAGGGGGGCAAGTTTATCCTACTGTATACCAGATTCAGCCTCATCAAACAGATATTCAGCCAGATCCGTCAGAATTATGCTTAGTGCAGATTTTCATCCACAACACAAACCCAGATTTCTCCGCCTTCTCATGCATTTGTGTTGCCTCATCCATCTCTATTAACAGCACCAAGAATATTATCAGTATGGCAGAACAAAGGCATTAAAAAGTAGCCATTGATTTCAAAGAGGCAATTCACAGACTGGTTTTGAGACATGGGAAGCCGCAATTGAACTGAGCCATGATGTATATATTTATTTACCTGGTCCTATAAATGCAGCAATATACAAGGCATAAATGCAAACAGGGATATACTGTAATTATTATGAACATGACCGTAAATAATGTGCTTAGGTGTTTCAATACACACATGGGATGAAGTCCCAGCACCAAACATCTTACAATCTATTAGATTGGTGTTTGAGGCATGGCCACTTTCTGTAACTGTTTAGGTGGCTGTTAGAAAGTCTATGAGCATAATTCAGATAAACATAGAATGTATGCTAGTGTATCCCCCAACTGCTAGAGAGAATGTAACAGTAAAACAGATATGATACATCTGGTGGAAATGTCCCAGAATAAGAGAATTTTGGACCTCAACAAGGCAACAGACAACAAAGACGCCAGTAACACTGTCCTTTTTTTGTTTTACCTGTTGCATTTATAGGGACAAGACTCTTCTCAAACCTTAACTTGTGTTTCTGTCAGTCCATAAAATAAAAAAAAAGTTATAGTAATAGTAAAGCCTGTGTATCTGTCTGTTGGGCGGTATAGCATGCTTTTGGCATATCGTGAATGTAGCTAATGCAATCTCTACTGATGCAGAGGTAGACTAGGTTGTGTAATTGATATCTATGGAAAATCCAGTAAATCCAGTAATCTCTGGACTATTATATGAAAATATGTCAGTTCAGTGTAATGAACCCAGTGCTATAACTCCATACTGTTTATAATGATCACTTTGACATTTGTATCAAGAAAGCAAGCAAAGTAACACTGTAGTTTTCAATGGTGCTAGTCCCCTACTGTAGCGATGTTTGGGTCTGGACATCCAACCTGCATCCTCCAAAATCTAGTTCTTCTAATACTGGGCCAAAACCAGACAACCAATCCAAATGGGCCTTCCAACCAGCCCCCCATAGTCACCATTAGTGTCACTTACTATGACCCCAGGCAGATGTTCCAGATACTTAGGGACACAAGAACATGCCCAATGGTGCTCAAGCAGAAAGTACTTCTGTCCAGGGTCTGGCTGCAATCTGGACAAGTAATTACCTGCCATAGCCAACCACATGCAACACTATATTCATAGGGGGGACACCATTTTTGAGCATTGAGACCAGGGCCGGGCCAAGATAGTTTGGCACCCTAGGCAAGGGGTTCAATCAGCACCCCCCACCCCCGTTATTTATGACCATTTCCCACCTATTCACTTTTTCTTC
>CM044431.1:204987591-205030603 GCA_024363595.1 Xenopus borealis
ATATATATATATATATATATATTGTAATATTGATCATATATATACATATATATATATATAGTACTTCCATAATAAGCAGAGCATTTCAGAGAATGTATAATAATCAATCTTATCAATTCTCTACTAAAAGAGCTTGCAGTCCAGTTTTCCCTATCATACACAAAGACACTTGGGTCAGTTTTATCAAGAGCCATCAGCTTGCTGGAACCTCCAGAGGAATTCCACAAAGACTTGGGGAGGGAGACCATATAAGGGTTATTTAGAAACAGCAGGACATGGCACAATGTGCAAATAACATACGCAAGCCACCATGTGTTTTGCACTTTGCCTGTCAGGTGCACCCACTGATTCTGCTCCTTTCCCATTGAATACAGTGCTACCTACATTCAGCAGCATAAGGAAGACACATAGGGCCCCCTATCTGCCCTTAACGAGTGCATCATTCAGGCATGCACGTTAGGAAGTCCTAGGGGGTGCATGGTGCTGAGGATTCCTGTACTGATCCCTACATACTCCAAGTAGAGAGTGCCCTTAGTGATATACAGGTAGAAAATAATTTAACCACACCTGACCCTAACCCAACACCATCTGATGTCATTATAGTGGGCAGGATGGGACAAGTGTGATTATATAAATGAGTAGTAGGGCTGGGACAGCACGGTAAGGTTAGGAAGGGGGTGGGTTGTGGCAATTACAGCCCTCCAACCACCAGCGATCCTTCTCTAGGGGCAATTGGTTGGCCTGAGCCTAACCAAACCTTAGGGGTTACCCTCGGATCACTAGAATCCTGCTCAGAAATGATCTTAAGATCCCAATTCTGAAAGGCAGAAATATTATCATCTGATAAACTGCCTGCATGGGATGAAAAATGGTGCCCACCTTGTATACCTCTAGTACCATGAGAACAAAATTTGCCTTGATCCGGTAACCCATAGCAAACAATCAGCAGTTAGTTCATTTAGAATAATAAAATAAAATAAATTGAGTTCTTTCTAGGGATCTCTAGGCCAGGGCAGGCTTTAGAATGTTGCATGATTGTCATGACAACTCAGCAATTCCCAGGACAGAAGCCATTCCTAAACTGTATTGCTCTGCAAGCAAGTAATAATTCCAATTATTAATATCTAAACCCCCCAAGAGGCCGGGGCATTGATACAGCCATTACTCTTTGAAAATCGAGAGCGTATTTATTTTTTGAGAATGTGATATTTTGGAGGAGTTAATCAATTTCTGCAGGTCTCAGCAGATCATCTGCTTGCTGTATAGCATGGTATTGCTTTTCCAACCTTTCCAGAGCCGCGTGACTCCTGTGACAAGTAAACGTCGCTTCGACAGATGACAAGTCCTGAAACTTTATCTCCCTTGATAAAAAGAAGCCGTCAGGGTTGTTAGGGCAATTTTCCCGCCTTTCTATCCTTGGATAAGGCACCAGTTTCCGGGCACGGTTTATGCATTATGCATCAGGCCTGCCTCCAACTGACAGCCCCTCAGCCAACATTGACTTGAAAAGCAATGGTGCTAATCAAAGAAGACACATTTGAATGTCCAGACACACACACAGAGAAATTTACTAATCAAAAAGTGTATTTCCTAGGGCTGTCTCCAGAGAAATCCACTGGAAGAAATTGGAATAATTTATTAGCTTACAAGTTTTCGTTGACAGTTAGCCCGAGGCTATTTATCTCTGTAATAGAGAACGTCTCCAATGTGGCAAAATTGACCAAATCAAACAGCTTTGATCAGAAAATGAATCTGGCAAGCCTGTCTGTCTCCGAGTCCCAGGAGAATGGCGGGAAGCAAACACACACACACAAAAAAAAGATTTAACAAGTGGTCAATATGAGAAGGAGAGAGGGAAAGCCAATGTGTGGCTCACAAAGCCACAAGGAGGAAATATCTCGACAAAAACAGCAATGAAACGCTAGCAGAGAAATCATGGCAGCCGCCCTCCCCGCACTGTGTCAGCCAACGGAAGCCTCCGAGCCCAAGATAATATGTTCTATCATCTTACTGCCTATGTACAGCCCGGGATTCTGTGTATATGTGTGTGTGTGCATTATAAATAAATCATATAAACATGTCTGTATGTAAAAAGCTCATACACTATGTTGTTCATTCAATGTATGATATAAACTGTACCATTTTAATTTCACCACTTATTTATGTTTTATTATAAATAACGGTATGGGGCCTGTTATCCAGAACACTCAGTACCTGGGGTTTTCCAGATAAGGGCTCTTTCTGTAATTTGCATCTTCATGCTTTGGGGTAGATTCATCAAAGAGTGAAGTTAAGAGTGAAGTTCCGCCACTAGAGGGAAATTCCACAGCTCTCAATTCATTTCTATGGGATTTTTAAAGGCTTATTTATCAAAGGGTGAACTTTCACTTCACCCATTGATGAATACGCCTTGCAAAATCCCATAGAAATGAATTGAGAGCTGCGGATGTTCCCTCTAGTGGCAGGACTTCACTCTTTAATGAATTTACCCCTTTAAGTCTACTAAAAAAAGATTTAAACCCAATAGGATTGTTTTGCCTCCAATAAGGATTAATTATATCTTAGTTGGGATCAAGTAAAAGCTACTGTTTTATTATTAGAGGAAAACTGAATTATTTGCATCAAATATAGTGTATGGCAGATGTCCTTCTTGTAATTCGGATCTTTCTGGATAACAGGTTTCTGGATCACTGGATGCGTTGGATTTGCATTGTTTCTGGCTTTCAGAGTGGTGATGATTCCAGGGTTTCCACAGTAGCTTACATCAATAGCGTGCTCTGTGCAGTGAAAATGAATTTCAAAAATGTAAAAACACAATTTGGTTAGACACTTGCAGAATGAAAGAATGAAAAATTCTGGATTTGGTCCATCCTTATTTTTCTGCACTGCTGCAGTGAGACAAGTAAATGGCCCCAAATCTTTTTCTTTTTAAATTCCAGATTAAAAAATACAATCAAACCTCAATTTCACATATCTTGATTTTTAAGTTTTCCCACATTTTACACTGTTTTCCTGTGGTCCCACCAATATATACATTTCCCAGGTTTTACATTATGTTATTTGATTACATTGCATCGATTTTTTTCTGGTCCCCTGAAAAATGTAAAATGTGTTTTCTACTGTATAAAAGCAATGCAACTTTTGCTTCCAACTGCAATGCCATTTACAAATAGCTTATTAAATAATATATACAAATAGTTATACAATATATACAAATAATTATACAAGTAGCTATTAAACATTTTTAATGAAAATATATTGAAAAGCTGTTTTTTTTAATTAGTATTTTATTTATTATTTAATTATTAGTATTTTATTTAGTATTGAGAAGCATTTTCATTTGTTATGAAAAAAAAAAGTTTTGGGTGGCACACGCCTTCATCCATAGCGTAATGCAAAGATTGCGCCAATGTCATAGGGTTGTAGCTGTAGGCACTACTGATGTATTAAATGTTTTAGGAGAGGCAAAGAATAAATCATTCTGCATTCCAATACAAGGATTTCCTACGAAAAAACAGACAACTGCTTGATGCCAGCAGGAAATAGTTTTGGTTTGGGTAGGGGGCCTATTTATTAAAATTTGAGATTGAAATTTTTCCACCAAATCCAGAAAACCTAGAAAACATTCGCAAATGTTTTCCAAATTCCACTCTCAATAATGTAAATGAAAACAAATCCAGCCTCTAAAGACCTGCCAAGCTTATATACAGGTCAGCGGGAGGCATATTTTCAGCATTCAAGTACGATTTTGTTGCAGCAGATATTTTCCCTGCAAAGTAACTGGCAAATTTGAGTTTTTTGTAAGTATGATTGAGAAAAAAGAGAGAAAGAAAAAAATCTTGATTGCAAAAATCCAATTAAGTGTAATCATTTTTTGTGATTTAATTTCAAGAGACCTGATTTGGACAAAAATCATCCTAAAAGTAAAAAATGCATCTAAAGTTTCTCCTTGCACTTCTGCATTGTTGGGACTGGCCTTCTGGGTTTGTCCCACCTACTCTTGCAAGTAGCACACAGTGTTACACAACTATTGACATTGTAGCTCCAGGGTTCCCACAGTGACCATCATCAATAGATGTGTACTTGTACCAAAATAAAATACAGCCTTGCCAAACTATGTAATTTATTTAGACAAAAATCAATATATAAAGTGCAGAAAACATGTTGGATAGCTTCAGTTTTATCTCCCACATGGCCAGGGTATGCTTATGTGAGGGTGGGCCAACCTTTTGTCCCTTATTTTTCTGAAGTGTCGCTCATGGACTATTGTTATGTTTCCTCTCTGTAACTCTGTAAGTCACATGACTGCAATAAGCAATATATATCTCCCAGCATTTTTATTAGAGGTGATTACATTTTAAATTTCCGGTAACATATTACAATTTGCAGCAGTTTTTCCATCTGCAGCCTGACAGTTATCATTTCTTTTAACATAAATTTTTTGCAAAAAAAAGGTTCACTTTTCAACACACATAAATATGTACTTTGCTTCTAGTGTGGGGTTTTATCATACTTTTACGGTCGAACGATGAAACTGAAATTATGAGTTTTCGATTTCTTATGTGCCCCGAATCCTGTGGTTTCCTTTAAATAATAACTTTATTCAGCTCTATAGATTTTTTTTTATGGTGCAGCCTGTGATAGCAGAAATAAATCAGACTGGGAGTGTATGCAGTGAGAATTCAATGATTCCATCCGTGGCAAGGAATTCCGGGAGTGGTAGTTCAACAGTAGCCAGCAGGCCATAGGTTGGACAATATTTTTGCACAGGCATTAGTAATGTTTCACAATACCCTGATTTAAAGTACTTGTGTCAAAGATGTTGCTTGAACTTATATATAGCCACATTTAGTTCAGCTTGGCCCATCTCGTGAATCATGAGCAGTGCGTCAATTGACACAGACGTTCCCTGGACTAGAGACCTGCAGCGGGTCAGGTACCCACGAATACCCATAAAGAGTTTGGATTTCTGGTATAAAGTTCCATGGGAACCCTGTCTGGGTTATCTGGTAGAGCTTTGGGTCTAGCCCTCACTTCAAATCCAGTAGATGTAGCAATTTTTGTTCCTTTAGCTGGTTGATCTGCCCCCAGAGTTATGTCACTTCCAGTCATATGGGCAGAGTTGGGTGGTGAGTACATCCTTGCGGTGCTGGTCAGTATCAGGTTAGGGGGTGTGACGGATGCGGGTCAGGTTGCAGATGAGCAGGTCCAGGTTCTCTGGTTGGGCACAGGTCTGCTCAACCAGACCCATGACTCTACCCTGGAGCTAACACCACCTCCAAAGGTGGCAGCAGCTTCATGGTTCCATAAGAGGCCATCAATAGACACTGTGCACTTGATTTCAAAGAAGTGGCCGCAGTATGTCATTTTGACTACAGGTACCAGAAGTGCTGAAATCTAAACACCAAAGGTTTACAGTGAAACCGCATTTGTGCAATTGCATCAATATAAAGGCACCACTGCACACAATTTTCATGTAGCAGCTGCATATCACTGTTTGCCACCACTATCAGTGTCGGAGTGGCCCACCAGGATACCAGGAAAACTCCCGGTGGGCCAAGGTGTCAGTGGGCCCTCATACTGCTAAACATTTTGCCTATTTCATGGCCATTCCCTATTTCTATGAGAACAAAGAGGCTAAATAGATGGAATAATTGATTATAGTATGTAAAGAAAACAAACTAGGAGAATAGAAGTTGATTGAGGAGATGAAGAATATTAGTACTGAGAGTGGCCCCCTGGTCTAAGGCTTTATGGTGGGCCCCTGGCCTAAGGTTTTTGGGTGGGCCCCTGGTGTCCCAGTCCGACACTGACCACTATTGTGTTGAAATTATGGGAAAAGCACTGCATTGTGGATATTTTTTGTGGATATGTTTCCTCAGGTTATTTGTCTTGAAAACATTCTGCTTAGAGAAAATGATATATTATTACTATGCAACAGTGGGGCATAAATAAAAACCTCTTCTTACTTTATAGCTAAAATACTTTATATTGTTAAGATGAGACAGGGTGAATGGATTCATTTTGTTTCACCCTTCCACTCAGTCTAGTCTCACTGTATTTGTTAGCTTATAGTTTGTTAAAGTGGACCTGTCACCCCAAAAAAAAATATTCAAAATCCTATTTTATCACATTATTCAAGCAAAATGAACATTAATTACACTATATAAATTATTTGGATCTTGTTTTCTTCAGTCTGGGAATTCATAATTATAACAAGCAGGCAGGGGCCATTTTGTGGACACTGTTATTAAGACAAGCCTTGCATCATCTCAGAATCTTGTTTGTGCACCAGAATGGGGGACCCGATGTCTATCCACATGTCCTGGCTACACAATTAAATGGTTAAGAGAACTGGGGGAATGTGTGGCGAGCAGTGGCATCTAGGAAGTGCTGAATGGAAAGTGAAAGTAATTATCTGCCCCGCCTCTATGCCTAAGGCATAGAGGAGTGGCAGACAATATTTGATTGACAGCTAAGATTTTTAAATGAGCTTAAAACAGCTATGAATGGTTTAATAAAAATTTGAGATTGGATTTCATGTTTAATTTGAAAAGGACTTTTATTATACAGATTTTTGTGCCTGGGTGACGGGTCCACTTTAAATATATTGCAATATATGGACAAACAATCCCTGTTGTTTAAAGGGTAAGGCATTTTTTAGTAGCTGTATGCACAAAATGTCTCAATGTCTTAAATATATTGATAATGGGTTGAATGCAGAGGACCTCTTCTATTTGTCTATGTATTTGTATATGTATTTTGTGGTCACAGCCTCATTGCACCCCCAGCCTAATGTTTGCTAATGAGGACACAATTGCCTACCAATTGGCCTCCATAACAAAATTGCAAAGGAATTTTGTGTGGATGTCCCAGAGGGAACTGTTGGTTCAATGATCAACAACAAGAAGCTACAGCAAAGCATTTAGATGCTGCCTTTAAATGTTCCACCTAAAATTAAATGGGCAAGGAGAAGCAATAATTTCTGAAAGTGTTTTTAATCATGTAGATGGGACTGGTAGAATGGTGTGCCAGTGACCCGTACCTAGAGCTCTGTATAACTCTGATGGGTATGGGAGAGTGGCATAAAAGAAGCCACAAAGGAAAGCATATCTCTAGTTTGTCAGAAACAATGAGCGTGATCAAGATGGTCAGATGAGACTAAGACTGAGCAATATGTATGGTGCAGTTAGAAAACACCATATTAACCGTGAGACGTGGTGGTGGTAGCTCCATGAAGTGGCAATGCTTTTTGGCAGGAGAAACAAGGCATCTTTTTAAATTACAAGAAAGATGCATGGTACAATATACCATTAAATAGTGGAATAAAAATGATTGCAACTAAAAACCTGAATCCTGGAAGAAAGTTTGTCTTCCATCAGGACAATGATCCCAAACACAAGGCCAAAGTAACAATGGAGAACCTTAACAACAACAAATGTTCTACAATGGCCCAGTCAAACCCTTGGTCTCAATTCAACTGAGATTCTATGGTACTGTTTGAAAATGGAGATTCACAAGTGTCATCCGAATAACCTGAATGACCTGGAGCAAATCTGTCATGACCTTCATGGGCCCGACCAACCCACGCCCAGTCCATTACTCAGACTTTGTCCCCAGCCAGACCGTCCCCTCTCACAGATTACAGGTGGAACGTTCAGGAGATGGAAGGTAAAAGGTCTTGAAGTCAGCCTTGAGGCCCTGGATCTGACTCTGCATAAATAGGTGTGCAAAGCTGGTTATTGGGCTGTTATTGAGCTCTATAATATAGTAAAGCATGGTAATTGAATTCCCATGCATACAGTGGTTTTGTTACATAAAAGTACATCATAATAAACAAACTAATTTAAATTTTTTGTGATTTCCAACAAAATGTCATTGTATAATTAGTAATTGGGTAGAATGAGAGAAATGATCAAGGATCAAAATACTTTTGGAAGGCCTTAAATATAGCTACCTAATATAATACCATTGAATTAAAAATTGTATATAATCAGCTTTGGGGATGGAAGTCTTGTATTTATAGTGCAAGAATTCCGATCACATGATAACACAATACAACTCCCACAATCCCTGCATGCACCTTCCATACCCAATGCGTCCATCCCAATTCTATTTTTGGAATTTGTAGTTCAGAACAGCTTGAACTCTGCAGGTCTGATATGAGAGATATAGAAGATAAGTGACCTTTAGCTTTTGTTCTTCATTGTCCTTTAATGTGAAAATGAATATTTACTGAGATTACAGAGGTTCCTTTCAGCCATAGACTTTCTTTGATGTCCCTGAAATGTAATTGTTGAATGGTGTTTTAAATAGAAACAATGGGTAATAGTCCCATACATTAAATACTTATGAGTATGTTGCACCTTCTGTTGTAATATAAAATCCATCTATTCTGGTTGATGGGTTTTAACCTCACACAGAATACTTTAAACTCCATTTGGAACTGTGCCTACAATCACCTTAGCAAAGTCTCTTAAGTAACTGCGCTCTGACTAATTAGTATGCATTATCAATTAACAAACTTAATAGCCGGCAGATTGATTAGATCCTCTGTTGCAGGGGCAGAGCTGAAGCGAAACAGAATGAAAAATCATTCCATGCATACACTGCTGCATTGTTATTTTCTCCGCTCCCCTCCTCCTTCGCTCTCATTCAATTAATCTATACATATGCTTTTCAGTGTCTAGTAAACTAGTGCCTACTCTATTTCCCTAATAACGTTGATCCACGTGACTCAGGCCCGACGCTTCTTATACTGCCTAGAAAAGATTTGGGATGACATATTAGCAGACATGTTGGAACAAAGATGAGATTACTTAGGAGGTTTAAACAGTACAATCAGGAGAACCCCCATTGTACATTTTTCAGGAGACCAGAAAAATATGGTACTGGTAGATTACTTCTTCATTGTCCTGTACTGGAACTTTATATACTGTTTGTATGATTGTTTATGATTGTTGATCATAAACCTCTAAAGCTGGACATAGACAGGGAGATCCGCTCGTTTGGCAATATCACCAAACGAGAGGATCTCTTTCCGATATGCCCCCATTGAAGTGGGCAATATCGGGCTGATCCACTCGTGGGCCCTAGGGCCCAACGATGGGATCAGAATAGGAGCGATACGGGCGGTCGGATACACGCGGAGATGCGCCTGCTATCCGACTAGGTTTTTTAACCTGCCCGATCGAGATCTGCCTGATTTTTGACAGATATCGATCAGGGAACCCCGTTGGATGCCCCCACACATGGTCCAATAAGCGCCGACTTAGTCTGTCAGCAGCTTTTATCAGCCCGTGTATGGGGGCCTTTAGTCAAAAACACAAGAAATCCATTAAACCAAGCTTCCAATCCTTTAATTAGTTCTGGCAGCAACCTACCAGTTCTTCTTGGGCTTCTTTATAGATGCAACCTATCCATTTCTTATACATCCAGAATTGTGCTCGCACAGCTGAAATCTGTTTTCCACATAATATGGGCATGGGATCTGTTATCCAGGTATAGGACCTGTTATCCAGAATGCTCGGGACCTGGGGTTTTCTGGATAATGGATCTTTCTGTATTTTGTAATACTGTCATGGGAAAACATGTTTTTGTCAAAATGCATCAGTTAATAGTGCTGCTCCAGCAGACTTCTGCACTGAAATCCATTTCTCAAAAGAGCAGATTTTTTTATATTCATTTTTGAAATCTGACATGGGGCTAGACATTTTGTCAATTTCCCAGCTGCCCCTGGTCATGTGACTTGTGCCAGCACTTTAGGAGGGAACAGCAGGCTGTTGTTTTTCCTTCTCAATTTAACTGATGGAGTCTCAGTGGGACATGGGTTTTTAGGTTCTTAGGTCCACCAGGCAGCTGTAATCTTAAATTAGGGAGCTCCTATGTGCATACCTTCCCATTGTTCTGGCTGATCTGCTCTGGGGGGGGTGATATCACTCCAACTTGCAGTATAGCAGTAAAGAGTGACTGAAGTTTATTAGAGCACAAGTCACATGACTTGGGGCAGCTGGGAAATTGACAATGTCTAGCTCCATGTCAGATTTCAAAATAAAATATAAAAAAATCTGTTTGCTCTTTTGAGAAATGGATTTCAGTGCCGAATTCTGCTGGAGCAGCACTATTAACTGATGCATATTTTCCCATGACAGTGTCCCTTTAAGTCTTCTAGAAAATCATGTAAACATTAATTAAAAATAATAGGATTGTATTGCTTCCAATAAGGATTAATTATATCTTAGTTTGGATCAGGTACAATGTGCTGTTTTATTATTACATATAATAAATAAGTAAATATTTTTTTTTTTAAATTGGATTACTTGGATAAAATGGAGTCTACAGAAGATGGCCTTTCCTTAATTCAGAGTATTCTGGATAAAGGCTTTCTGGATAATGGATCCCATGAATGTATATAATCAGGGAAACATATTATGTGTTAAATACTATTAGGACTACAAAAAAAATGTATGTAAAACTCAGGGAAAACATAAAATCAGGGAATATAATGGTTTCACTGTATGTCACAGGGGACTATTTTGAAGAAAAGGAGAGTTAATTTACACTCTCAGGAGCCTAAATGTAAAAACATAAAAATCCTGTAAATAATATCCTCTTAAAGGACATGTCAACCCCAAAAATAATTTTTTGCCTCATAAAAGAAAACATGATTCTAAGCAACTTTGCAATATACATTGATTACACATTTTCTTTGGTTTTTATGTTATTTGTACATGTATTGCTATTGAAATCAGTGTTTGTCCCTTTCTATTCTCTGTACTGGTGGCTCTGGCTTTTGAAACAATGTAACATGAGACAACATATTAACAGACCTGTTTTGCTGGAGGAGACTGACTTTTACAACATTGTTTAAAATGTAACAGCCGGGAATTATGTAAATGCTGCTTTCAATAGGAATTACATTTACAAATAACTTTTAAAGCACCAACAATTTTTATTACATTCATTTTCGAAAGTTGCTTATAATTGTGTTTTCTTTTATTAGGCAAAAAGTCATTTTTTGGGTTGACATGTCTTTTAAAGGGGTGGTTCACCTTTAAGTTAACTTTTAGCATGTTATAGAATGAGCAGTTCAAAACAAGTTTTCAATTGGTCTTCATTATTTTTTATAGTTTTTTTTTTATTATATGCCTTTTTCCTTTGACTCTTTCCAGCTTTCTAACGGGGGGCATTGACCCCATCTAAAAAACAAATGGTCTGTAAGGAAACTTCGGGCGATTCCGGAAATCGCCGCGCAGCGTGTGCACAGGCGCTGGCGCTTTATCACTTATACTAGCGGCAAACAGGGAGAAGGAAATTCTGGGAGATTGTCGCCTGCTAAAAACGCCAGGCGACAGAATCTCCCCGAATCTCCCTGTCTGTCCCCAGCCTAAAGCTACAAATTTAATGTTATTGCTACTTTTTAATTACTCATCTCTCCTATTCATCTTGCAGTCTCTTATTCAAATCAATGCAGGGTTGCTAGGGTAATTTGGATCCTAGCAACCAGATTGCTAAAACAGTAGAGCTGCTGAATAAAAAGCCAAATAACTCAAAAACAACAAATAATACAAATTAAACTGTAAATTATCTCAGAATATCCCTGTACTAAAAGTTAACTCAGAGGTGAACAACCCATTAAAAGGGTACTTAGTGACGTCAGTTATAATTGGTGATCAGTGATATCATTTCTGTCACATGACTTGCTAAAATGTGGGTATTATAATAAATAAAATACTCCCTGTTGTTGGAGTTCCATGGCCTGTATAAAAGTACTTAGCCCTCAGCCTCTTGCTGAAAGTAGGGGTGGGCAGAATAGGCAGATGCCTGGGTTTGCCACCGCTTCAGGTGGGAGGAACCAGGTAGGGTTGCCAACTGACTGGTATTTTACCGGCCTGGCTGGTATTTTTGATGTTTGATCCCAATGTTATTAATAGGAAAAAAGATAAATATATAGGAAGGATGGTATTATTTTTTCAGGAAAACGTGGCAACCCAAGAACCAGGTCAAGAAGTACTTGCCTTGGGTGCAAGTTCTTCTTGGCCAAACACTGGCCTCTTGCCTATATAGTTGTGGAACTCCTTGGTGACTTCTTATATCCTGATATTTTACAATGAGTACTTTGTTCACTGTATATCAGCACACCACACACTTATGGACTTCTTGTTTAAAGGAAAACTATACACCCTCAAACAATGTAGGTCTCTATAAAAAGATATTGCATAAAACAACTCATATGTAAAACCCAGCTTTATGTAAATAAACCATTTTCATAATAATATACTTTTTTACTAGCATGTGCCACTGGGTAATCATAAATAGAAAACTGCCATTTAAAAAATAAGGACAGCCTCCTGGGATCGTATGATTTAGGGTGCACACAAACATACCAAACAAACTATAAAGTTAGGTCACATGAGCCAATTAACAGACAGAGTTGTGTCTTTTGCTTCCACACTTCTTCCTGTTACAGTTAGAGTTGAAATATCTCTGGTCAGGTGATCTCTGAGGCAGCACACAGACCATCATGAAATGGGGGTTCAAGGCAATATTTACTTAAATATATATACCAGTTTGGTAAGCTTCTTTAATATGTCACTTAATTTGATATAAACTATCTGTTGCTCAAGTATTCATTTTAGGGGTATAGTTTTTCTTTAATAAACTGTAATTTAAAAAATTCTGGCAATTTTTCAATGGGTTGAAAAATTCTAAAAACTAACATAACTTCTACATGAATGCGCTAGCTTTTAGATGGTTTTTCATAGTTACATAGTTAAATTGGGTTGAAAAAAGACATCAAGTTCAACCCCTGCAAATGAAAACCCAGCATCTACACACACACACATCTCATACCTTCACATAAGTTATATATGTCCATTTACTAACTATAGAGTTTAGTATCACGGTAGCCTTTGATATTATGTCTGTCCAAGAAATCACCCAAGCCCCTCTTAAAAGCATCAACAGAATGAGCATCACAACATCACCCGGCAGTGCGTTCCACAACCTCACTGTCCTCACTGTGAAGAACCACCTACACTGCTTCAAATGAAAGTCCTTTTCTTCTAGTCTGAAGGTGTGGCCTCTGGTGATCCTCTTTATGGGTAAAAAGGTCCCCTGATATTTGTCTATAATGTCCTCTAATGTATTTGTAAAGTGTAATCATGTCCCCTTGCAAGTGCCTTTTTTTCCCAGAGAAAACAACCCCAACCCTCATAATTTAATCCTTCCATCCCTCTAACCAGTTTAGTTGCACATCGCTGCACTCTCTCCGTCCGGCTCATTCTAGCTCATACATTCTAACATTACAAGTTAAAAGAAACAGTGTTGGCCAGGGCCCCCTCCACACACAATCAAAACACATTGGTGACCAGGGCCCTACAAGTTTAAAAAACATTGGTGGGCAGGGGTTTAAAAAACAAACTAAAAACATTGGTGGCCAGTTGCTTGCTTCATCCTCTGAGAGCTATCATTTTCATTCTTTTCCGACGCTGCTTCTTTGCTCTTCACCGGAGCAGGCGTCTTCTCTCTTTTCTGTGGTGGCTTCTTTGTTCTCTTCCAGAGCGGTCTTCTTCTTTCTTTTCTATCATTTTATTTGATATGTCCCGGCCTTGTATGTTGTCAAATGTATGACTACATGGGAGTTGTTTTAAATCAACTACTACTCTGCAAGTTGACCACCAGAGGGGTAACTGAATGTCATTTTGGCTAGTGAAAAGCCATTTGCAGTGAGGCTCCCTTTAATTTTTTTCCTCTTCTTGAACACCCGGCATAATGGGGGACATGGCATATCTTTACTTGTGGGCACCAAATTTAATTTTGACCTTATCCAAGAGAGTAATGTCCATAAATTGTAACCTTGCAGGATGACAAGGCATTCATTGAATCTGTAAGTCAACAAGAGTACAGCTCTTCCCTTCTCAGCAGAGGGCAAGGCCTTCTTCCAGCAGAACAGGATCTCCGTGGGCTACTTCCCCTTAAACCCAGGAACTACTTTTTGCAGCAAGAGAATTATCTTCATGGGTTCTTTCACCCTAAACCAGGATTTACTATTTACAACAAGAGAAGATATAGAACATTCCCTGTATCACTGAGGCCTGCCGACTAGTCCGTATCTGTTCTCTCTAACACTGGCCAGCTATGCTGTTTAGGTGCAGATGAGTGTGATGGCTATTTAGCCTGCTGAGACCGTGTTTGTTTTTATCATAAGAGACATTTAATTGGATTCTTTCAGGTTGCTTCTCCAGACACCTTGAGCCTCTCCACTCATTTTCCCGCCTCATAATTAAATATTTACAATATTAATGAAATCATGTTGCTGAAATGAAAATCTGTCTGAAGATAACTGATCTAGTTTAGCTTATCAATGGCTGCCGGCGTAGGAAACCTAATAACTCATTAAGAACAGCCAGATATTAGCTTCATTAATGAGCTGATTTTCGATGATTACTTTTATAACAAACTGCCTTTTGATTTGTGTGTTTATGAAATAGCGCAGGCATGCTGTATCGCTCCTTAAAGAGCCATTTTTCTTTGTCCTTGTTATCTTAATGAGGGCTCTTACTATGGCAGTGTTTTATCAAACATATCAAGCCTTTGTTTGTTTAATTGGTTATTAGGAGCTCTAATCATCTTTATTTTATGAAGGACAGATACATTTTTTTTACCTCCTCCCTTAGTGATCAAACAACAACATGCGCTGTATACAATTAGGGTTGCCACCTGTCCGGTTTTGACCCGGACAGCCCGGTATTTTGAAGGGCTGCCCAGGTCAATGCTTCCTGCCATGTTTTCCAAATAAGGAAAACCGGGCGGGATTAGCTTGATTGACGCCGCGATCGACCAATCGGTCGTCATAGCTCCGACCCGTGACCCGCCCACCGACGGCACAGACCCGCCCACTGATGTCACGTGCCCGCCCCCCCGGCTTCAGCCACAGGGAAAGGTGGCAACCCTATATACAATACAAATAGAGCTGCAGCCATATAGATTATGTTCAGGGTTGGACTGGGCCAGTGGGAAACCCAGGAAAAAACCCAGGGGGCCCTGGCCCTCATGGGCCCCCGTCAGGCCAGACCAGCACTCATAGAAACCAATAAAATGTTTGTGTTTAAACAGGGGACCAGTAAATTCTATCTGCTAATTGCTACCTGCTATTGGTTACTGCTCCTGGGAAAACTTAGGGGCAGATTTACTAAGGGTCGAATTTCGAATTGCAAAAAAATTCGAAATTCGACCAGGGAATAGTGGGGAATTAAAAAAATTTGAATTCAAATTTCGAATTTGAATTTTTTTAGCGCAATTCGACCTATCGAATGGTCAAATGGGGAAATTCAATCGAATTCGATTCGAATTCATATCGAATTTTCGAACGATTTTTAAACGATCGATCGAATTTTTCCTATTCGATCTCAGGGAATGATCCCCATTTCGGGAGGTTTAATCTGGCGAACTAGGGGATCGAATTTAAATTTAAAGGGGAAGTATTCGATCATCATATTTTTGAATATTCGAATAAAATTTAATTTGAATATTCGAATCATTAGAATTCGAATATTCGATGGTCGAATTTGCCTAGTTTGCATATTCGAAATTCGAATTCGAATCTTTTTGAAAATTCCATCGAATATTCGAATCCTTCATGTGAATACATGTGAATTTTGTAAATTTGCCCCTTAGTGTATTTTATTACATACCCCCATGTACATTTTTGCTAGAAACCAAATCCATTTTAAATCAGTCATTGCCATCACGGGCCCTGTAAAACAAACTTTTTGGGGGCCCCCTGGGCCCTGCCTACCCCAAGCCCCCAAGCCCCACCCCAGATCCTGCCCACTCCACACAGTTAAAAGACCACAAAGACATCAGCGCTAAAAAAGATAACCCCCCTCACACACATAAGTTATAAAAAGCTATTGATAGCAAAGGCCCTATTATAAGTTAAAAAAACTGTGGCACCAGGGCCCCCCATAAAGTAAAAAAAATTGGTGACCAGGGCGGGGGGCTGGCGCCAATGTTTTTTTTAACTTATAGGGGATATAAGTTAAAAAAAACATTGGCGCCAGGGCCCCCATTAAAGTTTAAAAAAAAACCATTGGGCCAGCCTTACAAGTTAAAAAAATTGAGTCCCCTGAGAATATTGTTTTTAAAAAAAAAATTGGTGGCAGGGGCCTATAGAGTATTAAAATAATACATTGGTGGCCAGGGGATTTAAAAAAAAAAAAAAAAAAAAAAAAAGCAGACATTGGTGTTCAGTAGAATTGAACTCATGGCTTCAGGACTTCAACTTCACCTCCTTCGGGTCTTTTCGCCGCTTCAGGACTTCAGTATCGACTGTTTTTGTGATTTTGGGTCTTTTTGCCGATTTGAGACATTGTTTGTTTGGCTATTTGGCACCTTGGCTGTTCGGGACTTCATGAGAGGCGAGGCAGCACGGCTTCGGTGCGGTCAAGGGGGGCCTGGCTATTTATAAAAAGTGCAGCACAGCGGGGCCCCCTTCAGGCCCGGTACAGCAGTACCCCCTGTGCCCCCCTGATGGCGGTCCTGGTCATTGCCACCTCTATAGAAAGAAATAGAACAGTAAAGAACTTCTTCCACTGCTTTCCTTAATAGATGCCTTCTTCATTGTCCTGTACTGGAACTTTATATATTTCTTTTTGTTCATCATAAACCTCTAAGGCAAAAAAAGAAGAAATCTGTTAAGAGATCTTTATGTAATTTGGATCTCCATATCTTACAAATAATTTAAACAATAATTAAACCCAATATGATTTTTTTTAACAAAAAGGATTTATTATATCTTAGTTGAGATTATTAATTATTGTTTAATTATTAATGAAAATGGAGTATTTGGGAGATGACCTTCCTGTAAGTAGGAGATTTCTGGATAATGGGTCTCTGTATAACCCATACCTGTACTAACGATAATCATAATTTTAGATATTTAGATATACTGTACATGCTAACATCCAAGTTTCTAATGTAAATGATTCTCCTGATGCAATTTCTTCAAAGATGTAATTGTTTACATTTATTATTGATACACAATACATGCCCAGATCTGGCCAGGCCATACCATACTTTCTTTCTGGTAGATCAAGCCACTTATACACATTAAAGGACAAGGAAAGTAAACTAAAGAGTAAAGACGTAGTCACGTAGGTAGAAATGCTGTGCATAATGTTTTGTGCTTCTGTACCAGCCCTTTAGCAGTAAAGATCTGTGCCCCCCCAGTAGATGCCCCAGTAGCTCCCCATCTTATTTTCTGCTGATTCACTGATTCACATGCTCTGTGCTGCTGTCACTTACTGAGCTTAGGGACCCACTCACAATATAAAGTACACATAGAATAGAAATATAGTCACAATATAAGGCTGATTAGTCATTAATACAGATAATTACTACATGGCAGCACAGAAACCAGTGCAATTAGCATCAGAATTTAATAATCAGCCCTATAGCATCAGTTTATATTACAGACCAACCTCATTTTCTTTTTCTTGATAATTGGTGACGATCCCTAAGCTTAGCTTCTCAACAGCTGCTCAGAGCCCACTGAGCATGTGCGTGTCACAGACACTTTCCAAGATGGTGACCCCCTGTGACAAGTTTGAAGTCCTGGATCATTGCTGCTATTGACAAGCTGAATCTTTAGGCTGGTGCAATAAGTTCAGTATATAAAAATGGCATTTTAAGCCCTATTCATTTTTAGGGTTTAGTTTAACTCTGGAATGACTAGAAAAAGGTCATCAAACCCAGTGCCATAGCCCATGCATACTCAGGTACAACCAGGTCTTAAATGCATAAGATTCCCAAGAGAAAGGCAAGGGTACCAATCAAACCCTGGGAAAAAATGAGAGATCTAATTGATGGAGGCCAGGTCAGTACCACACTTAACAGGTCACCCAAATCAAGGAACTGAAGAGTAATCTCAAAAGTTAGAAATTTGGGCAGACATTAGCAGAGCACAACACGGAACAGATCAAGGTTAACCAAAGTCAGTTGTGAGGGTCCCATTGGAGCAGGACGGAACAAGAACAGGTGGGCTATGGAAGGGGTCTGGCAAGCGTTATTGAGATATGGCAAGAATTCTTGTTTGTTTTCTTGGATGCTCCTAGAAGACCAGCTTGAAGGTCAGTAATGATGAGATTTAGAATTAACATATTCTGCCATTTTCTGTCTTAAATTCTTATTTTAACTATGGCAAAATTATTATTATGAGCTTTGGACCTTAAAAGGGGTTTCAACAGATAAAAAGGCTGAAAATCCCCCGACCTATAGCCACATTCTAGTTCCCAGACTGGTATGTCTATAGTATGCATATCCTTTGTGTACAGCCATTAATAGCTGTACAAATGTAGTCTTTATTGTATGATGTAGCAAATACTTCTCTTGTATAATCCTGTATAATCAATGCTGCTTTTCAACCTGAAGCCATGACTGGAATTTATAAAGCAATTAATGTCATATCCTGGCTCCTGCGTTAATTTACAGAAGCCGGACTTCATTAGAGAAGAGCAGCATTTAACCCAGGCTTTGTCATCAGAAGATGAATCAAGTCCATCTCATTTTCTATCTCAATACCCCAATTAACCATAGAAACCAGCTAGCAGTAGACAGGCTCATTGGGGTGGGGGGGGGGGTGTTCAGGGTGCAAAAGCAATATCCAAAGAGAACATACAATGGGAAAAAAAACTCTGGGCAGTTGAAAAGACTTCAGTGAAATGAGACAAAAAAAATGTCAGGAAAATGGTTGTCTCTCTTCATTTTCTGTGTTCAGGTGACTGGTGGGGGCTAAAGCACCAAGGATATAATTCAAAGGCTTCTGCTTTATTCATGTGAGTCGGGAAAGAGTAGTTTTAGAGAAAAAAATCCCATTAGAAATGACCCTGCAATGCCGCCAATGTCACACAGTAGGTAGGTAATGTGGATGAGGTGAAATGCAGGTTATGCATATTAATAAAGACCAAGAATCGCTTTAATTTATGAAAAGTCCATGAGACAAAAGAGTGACATGATCTGTTAAATTCACGACTAAATTCTAACACAAAAGAACTGGTCATAGAGAACCAGAGGGAAATTAATCAAATTAATAAAGGGAAATTAAATTTGTCCTTAAATATCCCCAATTATCCAGTAAATCACTCCATACTGGTTTATGCTCATTTCCCCACTCAAATACTATTCTGCCTTGGAGCTTTAGGACAGCTCTGAATTTATTGCAATAGATTGGGAAGAAGAATATATGGTTATGTGCCCTTCCCAACCCCATTCTCCTCTCTTTTTCTCTCTGTTCTCTGATCCCCAGTGAAAGGGGCCAGGGGAGAGTTTGCCAATATACGGAGGCGGCTCAGCTGGGCCCTCATCAATAGTCACAGTAGATTTGAGGAAAAGCAGTTGAGTGGCCATGTTAGCTTGCCAAGTGCTGTGGGAATTTCAATAGGTTGCTATGGATTGTGGAGTCAGACAGAAAGTCAAACATCCATTGATTATTTAAATGGAGAGCGAGGTACTTGGTATAAAAGTGCTTTTCACCTATGTAAAAAGACCAAAAAAGTGCTACACACAGCTTCCTTAAAGAACCCCATTCCATTTAGTGGTAGAATAATAATAGAATATTATAAAAGGCATTTTGGGTGGCAGCTCAGAGCATATGTTTATAGGCGGTCGCAATGCTACCAATAATATTATTTGCCTAGGTGGGAAGAACTGATACAGGGTCTGCTAGGGTCTGACCAAGAGAAGTGAGGTTCTGGTGGACACTTGCACAGTAGTGACATGTGGGTTGACTGGATATTCTGGGACCTGAGGATTTACCATCAGTTGGGTGTGTTTGGGGTGGAATTTGGCCAACCTTTGAGGGTTAAGGTTGGGTGCAGATCAGACTGGGGAAGTACATGTTTCTCCTGCTCCCAAAGATTACCTTTCTTGGAACTAGAATTGTGCACATAAGTATCTTACAGAGAAAGAAGATGTGGGTACAGGTTGGGTGCGGGTTCTACAATGGCAACATTTTGTGGGTTGTTTACGGGTTAAGTTTTTACAGCTTAGGGTTGGATGGGAGTTGACCAGGGTTGGACTGTGGTGTATGAGGCCCACCTGAGTTGCTACCACAAGGGCTCCCACACACTATTTGAGATCCCTGTTGCCTGCTCACCCACCACCAGCCACCCCCCCTCACACACACCTTATTGCTAGGATTGGGGGAAGGAGGGCAGCAGAGGCAGAGGTCAGCAGGTAGCGGCTATTTCTGGACCGGCTTGGCCCAGAAATGTTGGCTTGTGTGTTGAGTTTTTCCTGACCCGCACATTACTATTGCACAGGCTGTGGAGGAACATATTCTGCAATGCACTACTCTGCCCAGGTGTTGCCCCAGGAGCTAAAGGAAAGGGGCCGGTAGGGCAAGCAGGGAATCAGAAGGTTAGTGACAATAGGGGAACATTACTTATACAGTTGTTTGTATGTGGAACTTGTACAGTGCAAGTAGACACAGACATGTTTTAAATAGGGATGCACCAAATCCAGGATTCTGCCTTTTTCAGCAGGATTCTGCTGAATCTTTGTGCCTGGCATAACTGAATCCAAATAATTTCATATGTAAATAAGGGAAGGGAAGGAAATCACGTGACTCTTCATCACAAACAAGGAAGTAAAAAAATTGGGTTTTTTTTTCACTTTTTCATTTCCACCCTTAATTTGCATATGCAAATTACTATTCACATTCAGATTCGGTTCGGTATTTGGCCCAATCTTTCATGAAGGATTAGGGGATTTGGCCAAATCCCAAATGGTGGATTCTGTGGATCCCTAGTTTTACCATTGCTATATTGCCCCTCACTGCCATATTGCAACTATGATGTGCATATAAGCAGCTCCATACACTGACGCTCCAAAGCATCAGGGAAAGTACTGTTATACAGACAAGTCTACTCCGTTGTATTACTTTAAACTATGTCAAATAGTAAACAGAAGTATTTCACTAACATTAAACATCCATGAATTTGTATGACTACTGTGGAGGGAAATCTACTTAATATAGGAAAACTTGAAGGCATCAAAGCATAGAAAAATATACAGGTATGGGATCTGTTATCCAGAATGATCAGGATCTGAGGCTTTGGGATAGTGGATCCTACTAGAAAATCATGTAATCATTAAATAAACCCAATAGCCGGATTTTGCTTCCAATAAGGATTAATTATATCTTAGTACAACGCTACTGTTTTGTTATTACAGAGAAAAAGTAATGCATTTTTAAAAATGTTGATTATTTGGATAAAATGGAGTCTATGGGAAATGGCCTTTCTGTAATTCACAGCTTTCTGGATAAAGAGTTTCTGGATAAAGGATCCCATACCTGTATATGAAACATAAATAGACACCATGTAAGTGTGAATGTTGTTGGACTATAGCTACAGTTTTTGCCACCAAGAGGTTGTTCAAACCTATACATGAATAAGAAGTGGGAAGTTTAATGCATAATAAACCAAGGCACACAGGCTGTTGATGCTTTCTCTGTTATTCTCCAAATCCCTGGCATGATTGGAGGCTTATTATACACATTGCAAGTTGGCTGCACTTTATGCTGTGCTTGCTATTGGTTTAATGTACGCTACTGCAGCACAGCTGGCTGGCAATGGATAAAGCTAATTCAATAGTCTGTATAATAAATGTTCTCAGTAATGCTGTAGGGTACACATGGCACTGTCAACAAAAGGGGTCCCTGACAGCCCCTCAAATTGGGATGGCGAGA
This sequence comes from Xenopus borealis, assembly GCA_024363595.1. Lineage (NCBI taxonomy): Eukaryota > Metazoa > Chordata > Amphibia > Anura > Pipidae > Xenopus > Xenopus borealis. The sequence goes on from CM044431.1 coordinate 205,009,343, forward strand.
TCTGGGCAAAAGCTAGTAGGGGCCATTTACTAAATTGGTCTAAGCCTTTAGACTCTAAGGTTTATGGTGGGTTCCCAGAACTCTAGTCCGATACTGTAGAGCTCATTTGCTAGCCTTGCAAAAGTTCAAAATCCAAAAAATAGCTGGAGAGAGTGACATGTTTTAATTTACCCACAATGCAATGTTCGCACCCATCATTGAAGTGTAATAACCGGATGTATCCATCCTGATTCTGTGTCCCTTTCTTAAACGGTTTCTTAAATTTTACTCTTATCTTAAATGGTTAATTCTAAGCAACTTTTCAATTGGCCTTCATTTTTTTCTTTTTTTATCAATCATTTTAATTATTTCAATATATTTTTTTTTTTTAGTTTTTTTAATTTGCCTTCTTCTTCTGACTTCTGACTCGCTTTCCAATGGAAAAAAACCATGCTCTGTAAGGCTACAAATGTATTGCTAATGCTAGTTTTTATTACTCATCTTTCTACTCAGGCCTCTCTTATTCATAGTCCAATCGCTCATTAAAATCATGTTTTTTTGGTTATTTTGATCCTAGCAACCAGATTGCTGAAATTGTAAACTGGAGAGATGCTTAAAAAAAAAAAAGAATAACTCAAAACCCACGAATAATAAAAAATGAAAACCGAATATCACTTTGTACTAGAATCCACAGTTTGGGATTCGTCAGAATCCCCGAATCCTTCATGAAAGATTCGGTCGAATACCGAAATGAATACTAATTTGCATATGCAAATTAGGAGAAGAAAGGGAAAAAGTGGAAAAAACATTTTATACTTCATCGGTTCGTGACAAAATCGGCATATGCAAATTAGGATTTGGTTTGGCCAGGCACAAATCCTGCTGAAAAAGGCCAAATCCTGACCTGAATCCTGGATTCGGTGCATCCCTACTCTCTACTCGTACTCATAGTTAGTTGAATGCAGCATCCCGAGCATAACTGGGTGCACCTATGCGTGCAACCAGGCCGGACTTGCAATCTGTGGGTTCTGGCAAATGCCAGAGGGGCTGCTATAAGGTGCCATAGAAAGTCAGTATTTAGTGGGCTGGTGGGGGCTGTTTGGGCCTCTATGTGGGCTGATAGGGCCTCTGTTTACCTGAAATACATAGTAAGATAGTAAGTTAGGCTGAAAAAAGACTCACGTCCATCATTTATTTTTTTTATTTTAACTGCCTAACTGCTAGTTGATCCAGAGGAAGGCAAAAACCCCATCCTTAGCCTCTCCAATTTGCCTCAGAGGGGGAAAAAATTCCTTCCTGACTCCAAAAAGGCAATTGGACTAGTCCCTGGATCAACTTGTATAATGAGCTATCTTCCATAACCCTGTATTCCCTCACTTGCTAAACACCATCCAACCCCTTCTTAAAGCTATCTAATGTATCAGCCAGTACAACAGTTTCAGGGAGAGAATTCCACATCTTCACAGCTCTCACTGTAAAAAAAACCCTTCCGAATATTTAGGCGGAACCTCTTTTCTTCTAAACGGAAGGGCCAGGGCCTATTTTAATTCTCAGTCCAGACCTGGGTGCAACACTCGGAAAACTTGTTTTTTAGCAATTGATCAAGCCAAGTATAAAAGGCAAGGTTGTTTTTCACCAGAGCACAAAGCATTGTGTGGCTTTTGCATTAAAGCATTGGCAATTGGCAAATCAGAAGAGAACCTAGGCTCAATCAATTAAATGGATAGCATGTGATCAATGCCGCACCTAAACCCTTATTTCTCACCATGTATGTATGTATATATATATATATATATATATATATATTTATATATAAAATCACATGTGCAGCTAAGGAGTGTTCAGCGCACACAATCACCAATGCTGCATATATTACTGTCTGTTTACATGAGAATAAATGGATGATAAACACAGTGTATATTTCCCCTTTAACCAGTGCATGTTAATAAGCGTGTGTGTAGTGCGGTAACGTTAGGATTCCATTAATACATCCCGGCTGCTTCCCTCTGCTGTTCTGCGCCCTAGTTTGTAGTCAGTTCATTCTGCACTGATGTATATTTCATTGCCCAAGGCTTAATTTTGATTTATTGTCCATCCATAAATTAGAAAAATATGCTCTGGAATTCCATCCCGCTGAAAAGCTGTGCCTGATGTCAGGGGACTGGGTGATATTTAAGATGTCAGAAATACATATTGGATTAGTGTGCTTTGTTTCCCCACAACAGCAGGTGTTTAATCATAGCTGATGGCTGAAGTTAAATGCATTAGGACAGCATCAGCCGGGAAGATGGAGTTTTTCTAAACCATACAAACTCCGGATAAATAACTCACAACTAATTGTTTGTCCACATCTTAGATGACTGTTTTATACCCTCTGTGTATTTGTAATCAAAGAAATATAGAACGTTCGTCTTATGAAGCCTTGGCACGGGGCAGGAATGCAACGGCGCATTGTTGCTTAAAGGGGTAGGTGACCCTTTAAGGAACGGATAATGCAACTGGGTGTAAAATCTATTCAAATACAAAATATATCAGTGCCTATAAATAAATATATGTTTACATATATGGCAGATATTACATATTCAATAAAATATATTATATTTCTCATTCTCTGGTGTCACAATGTGACAATTATATCTGGAATAATCAACCCTCTATCCTTGAAATGAACTTGAACAACCTCTAATATCCTCAGATTTTACAGGGGGTACATATGTTTTTTTTTTTTAATAATACACAATTTCATGGAGTCATGTGACACAAATGACTCGCTAAGTACCATTTAAACGGATATATTTGACACCATAATTATGGCTCGTGAGTATTATATAGTGGATAATGTACCCCCCTACTGTAATTTATAAAGATCACCGAGAAGTTATGTGACCATATAAGCACAAGGCCACAGGTCGAGTTCTTTTATACAGGTCACATGACTCCAAGGTGACTACTGATATCTTTATAAATATCAGTAGCGGGTACATTATTCATTATAATCTACAGTTTGTGTGAAATGTCGGGAGGATGGTGGGGGGGGTCAGAGGGGTCGGTGTCAAAATCTGGTCGCCGGCATCAAAATCTCGTTGCGGTGCATCAAATTCGGACATGGGGGACCCCTGTTATAAAAGGCGCATTCTGACGTCAGAACATATAACACGGGTCCCCTGTTCATAAGGATATAATTTACAGTCTGGTCCCATAGGGAAATGACCAGACTGTAGAGTATACAAATATAACAAAATTTATGGTCTCACTCCATATAGTGGTCATTTATCTATTTAATTTTTTTTTAATCATTTTTGAATTATTTGCCTTCTTCTTCTGACTCTTTTCAGTTTCCAAACGGGGTTCACTAACCCCATCTAAAAAAACAAATGTTCTGTAAGGCTACAAATGTATTGTTATTGCTACTTTTTATGATCTTTCTATCCGGGCTCTCTTCTATTCAAATGCAACTCTCATTGAAATCAATGCATGGTTACTAGGATAATCTGGGCCCTAGCAACCACATTGCTGAAGCTGCAAACTAAAGAGCTGCTGAATAAAAAGCTAAACTACTCAAAAATAAATAAATAATGTATAATAAAAAATTTAAAACCAAATGCAAATTGTGTCAGAATATTACTCTTTAATGGAAACTAAACACCACAGTGTACAACCCCTTTAATGTAACATTAAAGTGATAGTGACACTAAAAAATGAATTTTAACATATGAATGTACATTAAGGGGCAAATTTACTATTATTCCAGAAAAATCCTACGAATTCCCATGAAATTCAATAAGCATCCGACTATCGAATGCTTATCGAATAGTTTTAGGCTATCATTTTGCTCGATATTCGACTTCTCCATGAAATCCGATCGTTCGATTTCACGAAAAAATCGTACTTTTTCCTTCGAGCCTCTGAAAAAATCTTTAACTAACTCCCATCATCTACTTTCAGCCCAAAGGGAGTTGCAATAGCTGAAATGTGGTTAATAAATAAAGATTCACACATCAGGGTATTTCCCCTGTTTTTATGAAAATGTATTTTACTTTTATTCTGCTGTTTCGTCATTATTTAGGCTTTTTGCGTTAGAAAAACATTTCAGTATTCTACAAACAGCACTTTGCCATTATCCTGTACCTAGAAATGAGCAGTGTTATAGCCACAATCCCTGGTATCTCCTATTTCCCATTGTCCCCCATTCTGTGCTGTTGGCTTTATACAAGTCAGACTCCTGTATACAGTAGAAATGATGAGGAGTGGTCGGGAGCAATTTAGCTGAAGGCCAAAGCCAGGGAGCTGAGAAGAGAAAACATTTTCAAGGTCAGCTAGTGAACTGTAACAGGCAAGTGAGATTCATGGCAAGAATTGTATATTTTGACATTTGGGTGATTTGATTAAAAGAGAAAGTAATGGGTTTAAACAGTCTCTATGAGGATGCAGCTTGAGTTTGTTAGCTTTTCGCAAATGACTTAACAGACCAGTGATGGGACTGGAAATAGGACTCCTCGGCACTGGAAACAGAAATCCAGCACTGGAAATAACACAAGGGTGTCTGTCGCTGAGATCACTATGGGTCAGCAAGTGTGGAAAAGGTATTTTGTTCTTATAAGATGGTGCGGGGGCTGTAAGAATGAGCCCATTGTTCCATCCAATTTCCCCTCTGCTTTTATATTCTGTTTAGAGCATTGCATGTACATACAGTAACTAGTCATAGCTTGCACAGCACCAGCACTATTCATGTCAGCTTGGGTAGGTCTAACAATTCTGACCACTGAATACAAAGAAATAAGAGGATAGTTGCTAGTTCAAGGAGTGGGGACATACTATAGAAGTAATTCACATTGGGACCAGAATGATCTGTAATGTAGAAGCAGTTTCATGCCTGTTCCTAGTAATGGAATAACATAATAGAGTGGCCATTAAAATTTAGTTTAGACTGATCCCTCTTGCATCAAACTTGCCTTAAATTCAGATCCAGATGCCTCAATCAATTCCTCCTCTGCTTCACTTTGATTTTTTTTTTCCATTTGAAGATATTTTCATCTGGATCAGACTGAAGCTTTGTAGTAAAGATGTTTTGTCAGGTACACATTCATTCACAGACACAAAAACAAATTCATGTAGGAGATACAGCTCAAATGAGCACAACTGGTACATGGGCCTAAACCAATGTTACCAAATATTCACACCCTATTCCTAGCTATTCCTACCCTATTCCTAGCTTGGAGTTCAATCCTTGTACTGGTATAGGACCTGTTATCCAGAATGCTCAGGACCTGGGGTTTTGCCTTCCATAATTTGGGTCTTCATACCTTAAGTCTACTACAACATCATGTAAACATTAAATAAACTCAATAGGCCTGTTTTGCTTGTAATAAGAATTAATTATATCTTAGTTTGGATAAACTACAAGCTACTGTTTTATTATTACAGAGGAAAATGCATTTGCATTGTTTGGATAAAATGGTGTCTATAGGAGCTGCAATTCAAATTTTTCTGTTGAACAGGTTTCTGGATAAGGGATGCCGTACCTGTACTCAATGGAAGGCAGTTTATTAAAGGAGAATTAAACCTGTAAACATAAAAAAAAAACCTACTCCCCTACCCTATGTAGACCCCCCTCCCACCTCCCCCAAGTCTAGCTGCCCCTCCCCCCACCAGGCAAATGCCCCTAACTTTTTACTTACCCCTCGGTGCAGATTCTGTCCTTCTTTTCATCGTTAAACTTTGGAAACAGACTGGCGTTTTCGGGCGCATGCATAGTTGGAGTAATATTCTGGTCCTGAACAACTGCACATGCGCCAAAAGTCACTGGAGTTTCTGAAAAATGTTCAAACATACATTGTACCTTCATATACTTCTCTAAGGAGTAAGATCTATCATCAACTATAAATCTAGCAAAAAAAATATATCTCCCAAGATAGTTACTACTACAGATAGTCTAAGACAATATTGGCTTTATGTTTTGGTCTTAGATAGCCAAAGTTTATATGTATGTATATGTTTATTTGTATAGCGCTCCTTGAGGGCAAAGCACTGTACAGCAACAATAAATTAGTAACAAACAAGGGATCACTGCATTAATAAGTAACAATAAGTGTATTATTAGAAATATAATTCACATAAATATAAAATATAATTACACAGTGTCAATGAGACAAAAGGATGGAGGACCCTACCCCGTGGGGCTTACAGTCTAAATGGGAGGGTAACTTACGGACACAATTCGGAGGGGTATTAAAGTGCTGTAATTTACAGTGGGTGAAACTGTCATTATATTCCTCTTGTATTATTCTTTTCTCTCAGACTTCTTGACACTGTTTTTTCATATTCTGAGTTATTAGTTACTTTGTTTTGTGCTTGGTAAATAATAGTCCCTTTTTCCAGTTCCAAGCTATCAGGATTTTACAGATGTTTAATACTTGGAATTCCAGGCTCTTATTGGGAAGTTTGTCGTGCAGGTTTAACAGCATTGCTTCAGGGGATAATGGAATATTTTGTTGAGTGACCTCTGTAATCAATGATCTTGCAGCTAGCCAGACACCTTGTATGGTATCACAATTCCACCACATGTGTAGCTTATCTCCTATATGTTTTTTTTTCTGGATAACAGTTATTTTGTAATAATGAGTGACACATTTAGTAAACAGTTGTGGTTTAATAATAGCCTTTTGCCATTCCTTTATTGTGAAGGTTTTGTTATTTAGCTTTTTAATCAGCAGCTCTCCAGTTTGAATTTCAGTACAAAATTGCCATGCACTGATTTGAATAAGAGACTGGAATATGAATAGAATAGAGCCTGAATTGAAAGAAGAGTAATAAAGTAAAGTAGCAATAACAATACCGTTGTAGCCTTACAGAGAATTTGTTTTTAGATGAGGTCAGTGATCCCCACTTGAAAGCAGGAAAGAGGCATATAATTCAAAAACTATAAATAAAAAAAAAAGAAGGCCAACTGAAAAGTTGCCATTCTATAACATACTAAAAGTGAGCTTAAAGGTGAGCAACCACTTTAACCTGTTGGAAGTATAGGATTGTAAGGCTGGACAGGGAACCTCTGCTTCTCTGAATGGGGAAAAAACAAAACCTTGTGATAGAAAGTAAAGGCGAGTGGAACTAAGAAAAGCACATATCTCACACTTGCTGTATGAAGGAGCAGAAATTCTTATTAGAAATGTCAGAAAGGGAATATTCCAACACATGATATATTAATTTCAGCCATGGAATTATTAGACACAGTTATCAAGTGTTGCCGAGATTCTCCCCAAACAACTCGAATTTAGATACAAGAGAGGTGCATTTGTGTGAATATGCCAGAGGAAAAGAAAATGACTTTGTCATTGTGAAAAGTGAATAACAAACAAGGTTTGTCAGTTAACCTGATCAAAATGTTACCATCCTGTTGCAATTCATTTATGAAACATGAGTCATTTTATTTGCTTTGCCTAAAGTCTAACTTAGTTGCTATTTGGCTGAAATGTATATTAAGCATATTGAGATGAGCCTGTGTGCCAATTTGTACTGACCCAATGAAAGCAATCAGTGAGCCAACGTGTTAGCACTTGCCAGCCACAGATCTTATTATTCAGCTCAGTTTTAATGGAGAGGCTTGTCTGTGGCCCCAAGTACCAGATGGGCCCAAGATGTAGAAATGACAAACACACGCATACACAGTATATATATATGTATAACTGTAAATATATATGTTTACTTTATAACTGTAAATATATATAGGGTATAAATGTAAATATATACTGTATAACTGTAAATCTATATATGGTAACTGTAAATATCTATACTGTATCACTGTAAATATATAAACTGTATAACTATAAATCTATATACTGTATCACTGTGAATATATATACTTTATAACTGTAAATATATAAACTGTATAACTATGACTATATATAGTATAACTGTAAATATATATATATATATAAACTTTATCCAGTGCATGCACTCTTACCGGGCTTTGTGGATGGAGGGTGCGCTGGTCAATTGCTTGGTTATATTTGTAGAAGGACTCGCACTCCAGATGTTCGTGAAGAATAGTGAATTTTATTATTCAACGCATATCCAACGAAACGTTCTCAAGGATGAGAAAGGCCCAGGTGTGGGCCGAAACGTTGGATATGCGTTGAATTATAAAATTCACTATTCTTCACGAACATCTGGAGTGCGAGTCCTTCTACAAATATATATATATATATATATATATACTATATAACTGTAAAAAAATTATATATATACTGTATAACTGTAAATATAATATTTGATAATTGCATTTGTCTATATGTATTTTGTGGTCACAGCCTCATTGCACCCCCGCCTAATGGTTTAAAATTAGTGGTAAGAACAACTTTTCCTTGTTTGTTATAGTTCATATAGGAGCAGCTCCAAGTTGTAGCTCTCACCCCTCCCAGCTATAGTCAGGTGATCCGACTGGTGTCTAATAAAAGGGCAACCAAGTTTGGGAGTTTTACTTTGAAAGCAGCTAGTGAGTTGCAGGTAAAACTTAGTCGCTTTGTAAAATGTATAATGAAGTAGTGGAATTCTTAATGAATCAGATGTAATTTGAGAGTAGGACTGACCAGATATGGGATGACTGACATAGTTGGCCAGCTTAAATATATTGCAATATATGGACAAACAATCCCTGTTGTTTAAAGGGTAAGGCATTTTTAAGGCACAAAATGTCTCAATGTCCTTAATATAGTTGAGTTCTGTCCAAGGTTGCCAACTGGCAGTATTTTTAAATCCGGTGTGTGCTGCTTATAGGGTTGAATCTGGAACAATAGTGATTTTTATTACCGCACACCTCCTTCCACTGTTCTGCGTGGTGGTGCTGGTCCTCCGTTGACCTGGCCAGGTCTCTCAGCTGCTCTGTAGTATGGGGGGAACACAGCCTCCCTTCTTCAGGAAGAAGAAGGGAGGCTGTGTCCCCCCCCAAAACGTTGATAATTGGTGATATATTAATAAAAGGGGTACAACCCCCGACTGCAATATTGGTGTGTGCGGACCGTTTTTCATACTACAGAGCTGCTTATAGGGTTGCCACCCAGCCGGTATTTTACCGGCCTAGCCGGTAAAACACCAGCCAAGGCCGGGGCCGGTATTACAAATTTACCGGCAATGTAGCTGCCGGTAAATTTGAAATAACCCTTAAAAATGGCCCTTGCCTTGCCTAAATCTAATAAAAACTTACCTTTCTCGCGTCTTCAGCCGATCCTTCGCGTGGCTCCGCCCCCTTTGATGTCACACCCCTTTTGACGTCACTTAGTTACATAGTTACATAGTCACGTCACGCCCCCTTTTGGCCCCGCCCCCTGCCGGCCGGTATAAAAATTTTAAAAAGGTGGCAACCCTAGCTGCTTACAAACATGAGTTTGTAGCACCCAGTTGCGATGTTTTGAATTGGTGTGCAGAAACCTATTCCTTTTTACACTTACACACACACACATATATATACAGTATAACTTTATATATATATATATATATATATATATATATACTGTAGATACTGTATATAAATATATATAGCAATACATACACTATACATACAACACTATACACAGCAGTGCAGTCCAGCCCACAACCCTCCCCTGATTTTTGAATTCCCAGCATTCCACATTTCTAAGCCTACAAAAGATTTTCTAATTATCTTTCAAAATGCACCACCATTATTTTATTTTAAAGGGGCATCTAAAATGATCTTGATCCCCTACATATAATAAAAGAAGCCAAGTTTAGCCTAGGTGCAGTAACTCATGGTAACCAGTAAATAGGTTGTCAGTAAATGCTGCCTTTTGATTGGTTGCTATAAGTGATTAGAACTGTAGCGCCTATTCGTACATAACCTTGGCTATGATTGTGGTTTGGGAACTATTTCCCTTTTTTAATTCTGCCTCTTTCCAGTCTGATATAAGCTGATTCCCAGGGCCAATCACCCCAACAGCCAAAAAAAACCCCTAATACTGACAAACCCTCTTCAACTTCTATACAAAAAGCTAGTGCAGATTTGAATGTTATCCTATTAATATGTACTGATTGTACCCCCCCAATGTCATTACAGTGACAAGTGCTGCACGCAGTGTTATTATCATATAAATAGGCAGAAAGCGAATACATAGATTGTGAACTAATTCATTATAAAACTATATAAATGAAAAAATATAGTGACTTGTGATAAAGTTAATCACAGACCCAAGATTATATAGTGAATAAAGTACCCCTTATTGTAAAATATAAGGATATTATAAGTTACGAGGAGTATCATGACCATTATATACAGGTCATTTAACTCTGAGATAACTTCTAATATCCTCATATTTTGCAACAGGGGTACTTTATTTATTATAATACACATGGTTCAGTGAGTCGTGACAGAAATGACATCAGAACTCACTGTTTATAACTGATGACATCAGAGCTCACCGTTTATAAGGATATAATTTACAAGATATTCATTATATAATAATCATGCCCAAATCTTTGGGACACATGTTTTCAGACAAAAATTTTGAAAAATCCTTGAAAAAATGTGAGCAATTAAGAAAAAAACGTGAAAAATTTGAGTAATTCGGGTTTTTTTATCGAGTTTTTCCTTGATCCGATTAAATCAAGTTTTGGTTCCTTAGGACTCAGTTAATTACAGATAAGCATATAGAAAAGAAAACAGATAGAAGGGGGGGTGTCCCTTAGAAAAGTTCTATATCATTGTATTGTTAACTAATCCCCAGGGATAGCACCTAGTTGGAGGACTCAGGACACCCAGGGCTGTGGTCTCAAATACACTTTCCCTCATTTGGAGGCTTCGTTAGCAATAAAACACAACCTAGGGTACCTTAGGGATCGAAAAGGTAAATGTGATAAAAGGCAAGATAATTAGTTAAAAATCCAAACACATTAGTGATGAGTGGGCTGGACTGAAACCCATGGGATTACTGACATAAACACAACTTTGGCAACCTTACTATACCCCACTCCGCCGCCAGATATTGCTGCTTATAGATTTGTGTGCCCCGGCCCATTTGTAATATGGAGGGGGTGTCTATAAATATGAGGCTTGCCGGGTTTGGGTCAGGTACAGATGAGAAATGTGAGGGTTAGGGCTATAACACATGAGCATCTGAAGCTGCGCTCCCCAGCCTTTCCGGTTTTATGCATTCAGCCGCAGGGGAGCACAGGAGCAGGCGCTTTCAATTTTTTTCAATGGGGCTGTACTCACACAAGCGCATGCAGGCGCCGAACACAGGTTGAGACGCAACATGCTGCATTTTTCCTGCATTCGGCGCCTATATGCGCCTGTGTGAGTACAGCCCCATTGAAAACATCTGCGCTCCCCTGTGGCTGAACGCATAAAACCGGAACGCAGGGGAACACAGCTTCAGACGCTCATGTGTAAGAGCCCTTAGGGTCACTAAAACACATACAGACACTTACAATTACCCCACATTTTAGCCTCAGTATCTGGCTAATGATCGACTCTATTTAAAAGAGATGTGACTGCTGTGTGTATGATTGTGATAGGAACCTTAGATTGTAAGCTCCACAGGGCGACTGAAGATTAATCTCTGTTTAGTGCTGCAAAATATGCATTATAGCAATATCTATATACAGGCATGGGATCCGTTATCTGGATTGCCTTTTTCTCTGTAATCACAAGTTATAATGACTCTTTATTATTTATTCGTAGACTTAAAGGGTCGAAAATCGAGTAATTTATCAATGTGCGAATGCTTCCATTTTCACTGAAGTGTATTTTGTGTAATGTGTTGTGGAAATACAAATGGCGAAATGTGGTGAAGTTGGGTGAAGAGAATATTCAAACTTTCGTAAATGTGCCTTCCATTTTAAGATAATAATTCTTAAGTTTTAAAAACAATTTCCTTTTCGCTGTAATAATAAAACAGTAGCTTGTACAAGTATGGGATCCCTTATCTGGAAACCCTTGAATTACAGAATGGCCATCTCCCATAGCTTTTCCAAATCATCCAAATTTCTAAAAATAATTTCCTTTTATTCTGTAATAATAAACCAGTAGCTTGTACTTGATCTCAACTAAGATATAATTAATCCTTATTGGAATCAAACCCAGCCTATTGGGTTTATTTACTGTTTAAAGGATTTTCTTGTAGACTTTGGGGCTGATTTACTAAGGGTCGGATTACAAAGTGAATTTTTTTGTAATTTTCAATCCAATATGGCCGTTTTCGAGCGAAAAACGTCCGTATTCGATTGAATGAAAATCATTCAAATCATTCAATTCGATCGAACGATTTGATCGATTTTCACCAAAATCCTTAAATTTCTCAGAAATTAGAAAAATTTTCAGGACAAATTCTGTGAGGTCCCCCATAGGCTAAAATGGCATTTTGGCAGCTTTAAGCTGGCGAATACTCAAAGTCAAAGGATTTTTAAAGGGCCTGTACTAATTAGAATTTTCGTATTTTAATAATTCACATCGAATTTTGGCCTATTCGATAGTCAAAGTAGCCCAAAATTACTTTGAAATTCGAATTTTATTCTAATTTTTAATTCAACCCTTAGTAAATCAGCCCCTTAATGTATTAAGATCCAAATTACAGAGCATTTTGGATAATGGGTCCCATACCTGTACTTGATGGTAACTATGGTTCATAAATCCATACTCGTGGCAAAACAATCCTATTGGGTTTATTTCATGTTGATTTTTAGGTCCAAATTATGGCTAGATCCCCTATCCGGAAAACCAAAGTCCCAAGCATTCCAGGTATGGGATCCCATAGCTTTAACTGATACAGATGTAAATAAACATAATCATTGTTGCTGTTGCTGGTGGTTGTTAATTAAGCAACACATCAGTGTCAGTAGTTAAAGTGACAACTGTGATGTAATGGCATACGATTACTCAGCTCAATAACAAATTGAAGATTGTGAATAATTAAGCTGTAATGGAGTCCACCGTCGATTTGTGCTTCCCTTATTGGCTTGTGCCAAGCTCCTTTTAGGCCTTCAGGGCACCAGATTTCGGGGAGGGCAGGGAAGGTGGGCAGGTGTCTGCCAGGAAGACAGAAGAGTCAGTGGGTGGCATTATCCTGGACACCACCTAATCTCTTCCCGATCCCTAACACTAGCATTTAGCAGCTCCAGTGCCTTGGGCAATGTTGATGTTTCTGGCCACGACTGGGTAACACATCCACTTTCAATTTGTCCAAAGGGCCTCTTTAATAGCTCCCCTGGAAGTCATAATTCATTATGGAACACATTCAGGCCAGAGCAGAGCTGAAGTGCCTTGATGGGATTAAAGCAAACCCCTGCAGAGATGATTTAGGAGGCATGATAATTCACTTAGCAGAGGCCTAGGCTGGACAGGGAAATGGAACGACAAAAAAAAAGGCACATTTAAAGGCAGCACGAGCTCATTAGCAATATTTAAGAGATCTCACTAAAGACTGAAAGCCATAAAACCCACAGAACTATTTTATCTACCTCCGGCTTAGTGGCCTTTTAGTTACACTCCGGCTGAATATTAAAGCTGAAATGGCCGGAGCGACGCATTTTCCAAAGCCGTTCTACTGGCTGTTATTGGTATGGTTGGTTTAGCTTCCCATTTGCTAACCTTTAACAAATGTGTATGATTTGCAAAGCAGAGCTTTAAATGTGATGCTTCAGGGGACGAGGAGAAATACGGCTCAATACTGTGCTGCAGTGGGGAGCAATGTCTATTTGCATTGAACAAAGGGACTCATGGATAGACACATGAATAAGTGAGCTGTATACATACTACAAGAATAATGTAGCATTAGACACCCATCTGCACCTTTCTTTTGTACTGTACTATGTCCAGAACTTTACTTTACATATAATATGAATTCATTAGATTTCCTTATACATTGGGTTGTACACTTCCCCCATAATCACTATCGATTCATTTTTTTACCCTTTCCCTGTAAATAGTGATTCATCTCTGTTTAGCGTTACACAATATGTTGGAACTATAGAAACCAGAGAAACAGATATGTGTGTATAGCTATATCTACAGTATATACAGGTATGGGACCTGTTATCCACAGGGCTAGATTTAAGTAGCGGGCACCCCTAGGCCCACTGTTGTTTGTTGCCCCTGTCCCCTCCCTTTTATTTGCTCAAATTTTCATTATCGGGGCAGAGCAATGGGAATTGGCACATGGAAATTAAAATTTCTGAGCAAATGTGGGTGTGGTTGTGCAGCATGCCGCCCCCAAAAATCCTGCTGCCCTAGTACCAGGCCTAGGTGGCCTCTCAACAAACCCTGGTTATCCAGAATGCACCATACCTGGGGGTTTCAAGATAAAGAATATTTCTGTAATTTGGATGTCCATACCTTAAAGGGGTTCTTCACCTTTGAGTTAACTTTTAGTAAAATGTAGAGAGTGATATTCTGAGACAATTTGCAATTGGTTTTCATTTTTTATTATCTGTGGTTTTATAGTTATTTAGCTTTTTATTCAGCAGCTCTCTAGTTTGCAGTGTCAGCAATTTGGTTTCTAGGTTACAAATTACCCTAGCAACCCTGCATTGATTTGAATAAGAGACTGGCATATGAATAGGAGAGGGACTGAATAGAATAAGTAATAAAAAGTGGCAATAACAATACATTTGTAGCCTTACAGAACATTTGTTTTTAGATGGTGTCAGTGACCCCCATTTGAAAGCTGCAAAGAAACAGAAGAACATTTCAAATGATTAAAAAACTATGAAAAGTAAATAATGAAGACCAATTGAAAAGTTTCTTAGAATTGGCCATTCTACTATATACTAAAAGTTAACTTGAAGGTGAACCACCCCTTTAAGTCTACTAAAAAAATAATTTAAAAATGAATTAAACCCAATAAGCTGACAGCGGTCAGTCTGCCTGTATGTTTTTGGAGTATTGGTTCTCAGCAACATGAAATTCACACATACAATTTATGGGAGAAACATATATTTTTATACTAAGTGCCACACACAAGCAATAAGTAGTGATGGGCGAATTTATTTGGCAGGCACGAATTCCAGCGATTCGCAAAATTTTACGCCAATTCGAATTTTTTGGCGAAACGGGATAGATTCACCCATCACTATATGTAAATTGTGTGTTGATAGGTTAATTGTACACCCATTTGCATGCATAGTTCTTGTGTCTGTAGTTGATACGGGACGACAAATCTCTAAAACACTTTAACATTTTTTGCCTTTTGCTTCTGTCCCTTTCCAGCTTTCAAATGTGGGTCATTGACCATGGCAGCCAACATTAATGCTACTTTTTGATTCCTCATTTTTCTATTCAGGCCTCTCCTAGTATCTACCAGTCTGTCACTCACACCACTGCCTGGTTGCTAGGAAAACAGAACCTAGAAACACAAAAGCTGCTGAAATTCTAAACTGGAGAGCTGCTGAATACAAAGCTAAAATGTTCCAAATCCACAAATAATAAAAAACTTAAGACTAATTGCAAATATGATTGGCTATATATCATAGTGTGAAAAAAACTATTTAATTTACTTTTGTTTACCTATCATACCTCTGTATACCAGGCCTCCAACACTGAATTCAAGGTTGAGGTGTCAGGTAGCTTGTACTATGGTAATATGAACCTCTCATGTGTTACTGCTAATTCCTCTGATAGAATTAATCACTGCTTTACTGCTTATCACACTGACAAATGGGCTGTGATATAGCGCTGATATAATCCTGTTATAAACTCACTTACTGCAAATGTTTCTATTTCAATTGATTCATTTATTCACCTTAAAATTAACTTTTCATTTGGTGAAGGTGGCAGAATTCTAAGACCCTTTTCAGTTGGTCCTCAATTTATTTCTTTGATTAACGGACCCCGATTAACAGCAGTCAGAAGGAGGAGTGAGGGGACGTAAAATACTACTTTCAGTAACTGAGTATTGAAATGATTTGAAGAAGTCAGTGTTTTCCTGGTCTGTGAATCTGATTGGCTGCTGCTATATTGTTTCAGGAGTCAGAGCCAGCTGTGCAGTGAATTTAAAGAGATACTGACACCTGAAATTAAACTCTTTTTTACATCTATTATAATATTGGCTTTAAAAGCTACTTCTAACTTTGCCATAAAGTATTTGCATGATGCTTTTACATTACCTGTCTGATCCCCCGTGTTCCTGTATGAGGGGGCTGCCATATTTGTGCAGCAGGAGTCTGTTATCATTAGAAACTGTAACTAACAGACTGAGATGGGACAGTCAGGTTGGCAAAGTCAGAGAGTCAGAGAGTCAGGCTTAGGAACTTCAACTAAACATTATATACAAAACAAAACTCTCAGCAAAAAATCAACATGACCTATAGGTAATATTTAGGGTCAGATTTACAAAATTTGTGTGAAGAATTTGAAGTTCGATCGAATTTACATAAAATTCGAATTCAAATCTTCGAATATGCAAATTAGGCAAATTTGACCATCAAATAGTCGAATTCGAATAATTACAATATTCAAATAAAATTTTATTTGAATATTCGACTATTCGATGGTCGAAGTACTTCTCCTATTCGACCACCTAGTTCGCCAGATCCAAGCTGCCGAATTGGGGACCATTATTTTTGATCGATAAAATCGTTGAACCGAACAAACAAATTTTTTTCTATTTGATCATTCAAACGATCGAATTACGGTAAAATCCTTCGAATTCCATATTTGAATTCAAAAGATTTTACTTCACATGGTCGAATTTCGAATTTTTTTTAATTCAGAATTCGACCAATAGTAAATCTGCCCCTTAATGTACATTCATATGTTAAAATTCATTTTCTAGTGTCAGTATCACTTTAAGCAAAACAAGAAATAACCACTTTCTCCAATGTGCCTCTCCAATGTGCGTGCCTGGTAGCTGGTTAAGAAGATCGGCTACTCTCCGGGAAATCACAAGAGATAGAGACACCAGCACCACGATGGCAACTTCAAGTGGAGCGAACCCCTGCAATTTTATTCGTCAGATTTTACGTTTCGGGGGCGAACCCCTTCATCAGACGTGCAAAGCCACACCAATACAAATCATTAAATACCCAAACTCCTTTGCATAATTGTGAGAACTCCACCCACCAATTAATTAACTAATTAGAATGTGCTTATATAGATGAAAGGACAATAACAAATCCAAAATCAAACAAAAATCAGCTTTATTTGATTTTGGATTTGTTGTTGTCCTTTCATCTATATAAGCACATATTAATTAGTTAATTAATTGGTGGGTGGAGTTCTCACAATTATGCGAAAGAGTTTTAATGATTTAATGATTTGTATTGGTGTGGGTTTGCACATCTGACGATGGGGTTCGCCCCCGAAATGTAAGATCTGACGAATAAAATTGCAGGGGTTGCCATCGTGGTGCTGGTGTCTCTATCTCTAGTGCATTTAAGCAGCCAGACTAATAATACTTTCAGTAGCAATTATACTTAACACTTTAAGACAATTGAAAATGTTTAATGAATGGAAAGCCTAACATGACATTTTTCTGGGTGGAGGTCCCTTTAAAAACACATATATTTAATTTACGTTTAATTAAATGACAGGTCAGGGGAAAATATTATTGTGCTTAAAACATGTATTATAGAGGGATGCATTGATGGCAGAGAACTGAGCGAGAAAGTGGAATATTAAGATTGAAATGAATCTATACGCCTATTAAAGTCCAGTAAAACCTGTCCTTCAGACCACCTTTTTAAAGATATCACTTCCCTGAGGGGACCACTAAATTTAGGGCTAAATTATTTTCCCATAAAGGACAATGAAAAGAAAGTGATTATATTAAGGCCACTTCCACTCTGCTTTCTTTTTCATTGTGAGACCAAAATGATTCCAAATAGTAAAATAACATTGGTTTTTGACCTTGTTAATGAGGCTACCAAATGAAAAGAACGTTCAACCTGAGGATCCACCCAATGCTGAGATCAAAATCATTTGAAAGACCAAGCAAAAGTGTATAGTCCTCCTTTTATACTGGATATTAGCATCTACTAGTCGTTCTGCAGCAGCTATCAATGTGTTATCTGTCTGTCTGTCTGTCTTTCTATCTCTGCAGCAAATGTAAACTAAAGAGGCAATTATCAGTGACTTAGGAAACTGCAGCACCGCGTGTGAATAGGCGCAAGGCGACTTACAGTTTAGTAGGCGTGAGACACTGCAAAGAAATTCATGGAGATTAGTCGCCCCAAAGAAGCGGTGATTGGTCGCCAGGCGACTAATCTCACTGAATCTTCCCATGTGGTCTAGCCTTAGGGTTGCCACCTTTTCTATAAAAAAAAACGGCCTTCACGTTGACCAATATCTAAGTCTTCTTGGGGTTTTACAGATAAGGAGTCTTTCTGTGATTTTTAACTATCTGTAAAAAAATCTGTTATCAAAGGCAGTAGGAGTTGTTTTGCCACCAATAAGTATTCATTTTATCTTAGCTGGGATAAAGTACAAGATACTGGTTTATTACAGAGAAATAATATATGGAATTACTTAAAGGGATACTGTCATGGGGGAAAAAAAATCAGTTAATAGTGCTGCTCCAGCAGAATTCTGCACTGAATCCATTTCTCAAAAGAGTGAACAGATTTTTTTTATATTTCATTTTGAAATCTGACATGCGGCTAGACATATTGTGAATTTCCCAGCTGTCCCAAGTTATGTGACTTGTGCTATGATAAACTTCAATCACTCTTGACTGCTGTACTGCAAGTTGGAGGGATATCACCCCCTCCCCTTTTCCCCTACAGCTTCCTGGTAGATCTAAGAACAACATTAAATAGTAAAACCCATGTCCCACAGCATTCCATTCAGTATTATTGAGAATGAAAAACAACAGCCTGCCAGAAATTAGTTCCATTCTTAAGTGCTGGCACAAGTCACATGACTGGGGCAGCTGGGAAATTGACAAAATGTCTAGCCCCATGTCAGATTTCAAAACTGAATATAAAATAATCTGTTTACTCTTTGGAGGAATGGATTTCAGTGCTGGAGCAGCACTATTAACTGCATTTTTTTTTAAAAAAAACATGTTTTTCCATGACAGTATCCCTTTAAATAAAATGTAATTTGGATCTTTCTGGATAATGGCTTGCCATACCTGCATCAATGCTAATCACAAATTAGCATAAAATATGAATATGCTTAGGAAGCTATCCTTGCTGCTGCTGCTGCTGTTTAGGTTAGTTATTTTCATATTGGCTCACTTCTGCCAAGCCACCGAATATAGGGTTCAGCTGGCCCACTGGGACATCAGAAGAAATTCTAGTGGGTCACACTGCATATGGCTTCCGGTCCACACATGATTTGCAAGGCGAAGGGAGTGGTTTTTGGGTGGGTTTTTGCAGGGTCGGACTGGGCCGGCGGAACACCGGGAAAAAAACCCAGAGGGATCACAGCCCAGACCTGCTCCCCCATGAAGATCAGCTGTTGTGGTGCGGTAGCATTTGTGTCACATAAAATATCTTTTGTGCAACGGTGCCCTGGGTCCTGGAGTCTGGTGGTCATGATGGGACCCCCGTGACTCTGAGGAGGGCCCTCTGTTTTGCAGCCCTGGTGGGCCCCCAAGGCTCCAGTCCGACCCTGGGTGTTTGCAGCACTGGCCCATTTAGGGTTGCCACATGGCTGGTATTTTACCGGCCTGGCCTGTATTTTTGATAGTTGATCCCAATGTTATTAATAGGAAAAAAAAAGATAAATATATAGGAAGGCCGGTATTTTTTTCAGGAAAAGGTGGCAACCCTAGGCCCTTTCCAGTGGATAGGGTGGGGGAGTTCCCCATGTGGTGAGGTTTCCAGTGGGCCAAGATACCCCAGTCTGACACTGCAAGACTATACTACACTGACTGCTAGCAGAAAGAAATGATACCCTAAGGAAGAGAATATTGGAATACTGACAGCCAGTAACAATACCAACTGATCTATGCCTAGCTACGCTGTATACTTCTCATATATAACATTTTAGAGGTAAAGTTTTATTTGATTGACATTTAATAGGGACCCAAAGAAGATTGTCACAACACCCTTCCATGGAAAAGAACAGATGTGTCCATCCACCTTTAACACTGAAATGTTAACTCTTTAATGCAGACCAATCATATGATAAGACATATGCCCAAATCATTGATGCTCTAGCTCAAAGCTGTGCATCTTTTGCATACAGTTGGCCAATTATTTCACATATTACATATTTGAGGTTTGGATTACAGTAATACGATGGCATGCAGAAATATTGGTGGAACCTTTTAACAGATTGAAAAAAATACCCTGATTTATCTGACCCACAGACCTTCAGCTGGAAACCCCTGTTCTTGCTGAACAGGGTAGGTTTACCATTGGTGGTTCTTTACCAATAACGATTCATCAATAATAATCAAATGAAGTTTCACAATATGGCCAGATGCCCAGCCAAATGTCATCCTAGAAACAAAGTTCTAAAATTGTTCTAAAAGTTGTAAAGTTGGTCCTCTCGTTGCTTTTTTTAAAGCTCCACTCTTACCCTTTACCCTTCTTCTGAAAGAAAGGCTCTTCATGTACTTTTGCCCATGATTAATACTTTAATAATGCTACAATTTGCATGTCTGTAGCCTAAAACAAGGATTATAACGTGGGCCATCTACATGACTATCCACGTTAGTATAGGAATGCCAAAAAGTCTTCGCCTGGGCTGCAAATTTTTTCGAGCCACTTCCATTTATTCTTGGAGGTATCAGACATTAGGTCCTGCATCAGCAAGGAATGAAGTAAATCATATCTGTATGAAATTTGCAGGATATAAGTGCAGGGGAGAGTTGTGCAATTGATAATCAAATGAGCCTGAAAAAAGGGGAATTAGGAAATTTCTCAACTACAGTCTTGCAATAAAGAATGCCATATTTCACAGCAAAAAACTTAATGTCAAAGCCAATCACAAGACATTGCCCCACTGAATTACAGGCAGAATCTACAGCCTCCCGTTTGCTAGGAGCTCTCGCTAAGCCTGACTTTCATGCTCAATAAAACTTTAGGAAATACAATCTCTGTTGCTCCTAGCAGGATACCGACACTTTACCATCAGCACTGAAATATGTATTTTGCAAGTGTCTTGTCTCATAACCCAATGAGTCTTATTCCTTCCTCTTATATAGTACGAAGTGAGTTGAATAAATACAAGAATTCCCTTTCCTAAAACTAACGTAAAAAAAATCACAAGATTTTCTTCATCAACTGATTCTTCAATTAATCCCACAGATCATGTGAGATTTAATGCTTATACTCAGGGCCGCCATTAGAAATCACGGGGCCCCGCACAACAAAATTGTCGGGGCCCCC
>CM044431.1:205038469-205064053 GCA_024363595.1 Xenopus borealis
CTTTGCACATTAATCCAGTGACAATTAGGTGTCAGAGCACAGTGTTTCTGCTTGCTGATAGCCTTGGGCTCTGTGCTTCAAGCCCTAATCAGGAGTGTAAACTCTGCTATATTTCAATTTGGAGAAGCGCTCTTCCGCTAAGAGGCCCCTGGCACTACGATAAATAAAACGCCTATTTACTCTATTGCCACACTTAGACATCGAATGCACTTACTACCAGCCCCCTAATCATAGCCTACAGTTTAATCTGCCTATAAATCACTCCATTCTCGTCCCAGAGATTAGTCAAGCCATTTTCCTAAATCCCCACAATGAACACTGTTTCCCTTTCTTGTTAGTCAAAAGCTAGATGATTTTTATTAGGTTAAAGACCAGCTCACAGATGGTAAATCGCATGGAAAGAAATGAGGTGTAGAAATGCATTTAGTAGTACACACTGCATCAAAAAAAAAAGATGCCAGGCACAATAAAGAGAGAAAAGAAAAAGGAAGGAAGAAAGAAAGAAAGAAAGCGGAAAAAAGACAAAGAGAGAAAGAAAGAAAGAAAGAAAGAAAGAAAGAGAAAGAGAAGAAAGAAAGAAAGAAGGAAAGAGAAAAAAAAGAAAGAAAGAAAGAAAGGAAGAGAAAGAAAAAGAAAGAGAAAGAAAGAAAAAGAAAGAAAGAGAAAGAAAATTATTAAACTTTTTGATCCTAGTCAATATTTTTATTTGTTTTAATTATTAAAGTGTTTATTAAAGCTTTACAAGGGTTAAAATAAAACAGCATATTGATGATAAAAGAGACATCTATAGTACGTAAACTTTTATTTAGAAAACAGGCCAAGAATTGGATAAATAAAGAATATTAAAAAGAAAGCTCATAATGAAGCCAATAGGTCAGAACCATCATCTTACAGTTATCGGCAATATTATAAATAAGAGGAGGGTGTACAGATACGTAGGGCATGAAGCCACCAAACACATTTATTTTTGGATTTTCACTATTAGTTTTGCAAAGACACAGTGTGTAATATAGTAAGTATATAATGTCAACTAGAAGCATTGGTTAAATGCTGTACATGAATATCAGAGGAGGCAAAGATTGAATACTAGGTAAATATGGTCACTCAGACTTATAAATATTAAAGCCCAATGAGTTATACAGACACTGGGATCCATGACAAAAGGGCTATACCCTAAAGAGCTTAACTCTTTTGTGTTTAACAGAGACCATTTGCCAGAGAGAGAGAGGGGGGGAGAGGGGAACGCACAGACGATGGAAAAGAACCTCTTGCCGTTATTCTACAAAGCAAGTGGATACACTAATCTGATTTTGCAGAATGACTAGGAAAATGGAACAAATAAAAGGCCGGCTTGTAATCCCTGTTTCCTGGGGCCCACAATAGTCTTATTTTGTAAACGGAGTGGATTAGAGTGAAGTACCTTGCATAATCTCTGTTTAAACAGCGCCATATGACAACTGCCTAGGGACCTGCACAATTAAAAGGGGGGCTCAGCGGGGATTTGAGCACACAAGCAGCACCCCCTGGGCTAAAGATGTATCAACAAAGCGCAGATTTAGCCTGCTGCTATCATACTGCCTATTTGTACTACTTGTGTTGGCAGTGCTAGGCAGAAAGGATTCACATAGGGAAAACACATAGATCTTACTTTTAGCTAACTTCAGCCTAGATGTATAGACATTGTGCAGACATAAAAAGAGTCAACAGTATACAGAATATAATGTATGTGTTGTTCTGGTCTAGTAACCCACAGCAACTATTAAAAATAAGGCCATTAGGGACACTATTTCATTGGCATCAAAGGATGCCATGTTGCTTTTCCTTGACATCTGGACACAAACGCAGTTCAGATAAATAAGGTTCCCTGTACAGAGAGGAACATCTGTCTATCATTTTTTACTGGACTTGTATAAACAGGGAAAATGGTCAGTGAGCCCATATAAGAGAGGCTGAAAGAGTATTGGGCAGTGTGCTTGCATTTATAGTGTCCAAAATCACTTTCTCTGTTTCTACTTGCCTTTGTAAGCAACAAAGAAAGCGCATGGCTTAATATGATCGCTAAAATAAATGAATAAAATACCAGTTACGGGCCCATTGCAAATTGGCAATCTAAAGCTTGGATGATATGTGACATAGCTGAATAGCACTTCTATTAAATGCACATATAATCCATACTAAATGAAGGCTTTGGCATGTGCCTTGCAGCCTCCCGCAGGATAATTGGGGTTAAAGACAGTGCTATTGATGACTTGACCAGACCCCAGACACCAGCAGCTCCTTCTGGATTCTTAGACAGGTCTCAGGTGGAATTAGCAGGATTAACTCAGCAAGGAAATGAGGACGGGGGGACAAAATACGACTCTTTATCAGAAGCAAAAGACAAGGTCCGTGCTGCAGAAATGAGATGCACATTTAAACCTTTCCCATCCACCGCCTGTGCCCACAGCACTGTACCTGCCTACTTAGCCCAAGGGTTAATTAATTGAAGCTTCAGTGCACTATTGCAAGAGCATTATTGCATTTGATACTCTACATCTGTGATTTAAAACTCTTCCATTCCCTTGTCGATGAGGGAGGGCGTTTAACTAGGAAATTAGCATTCAGATAAGAGTATGGTCAATTTGCTTCTGAAAGGAAGGGAATATTAAAGATGCTGGTGCACAATCCAGTCTGAAATAAACTGCCCCTGTCCTGCACAGAGCACACTTGTCCGCCCACCCTCCAACAGCAAAGCCAGCTTGGGCCCCTTGTAGATGAAGCAGATATCCCCTAGGTACTCAGTGTAAGATTGATGAGCTGCTCAGCAAATCAGATTCTACTGAAATAAATACAAAATATCCTCAAACTGTGACTCTTTAGCCATTGTTTCCTTTTGGGTAGGAGAGAAAGGGCTTGGAAGGGCCTCTGGGTGTGAAAAAAATGATAACATGTACAGTAAATAGCTGTGCCAAATTAGCACCCTCGGATGCTGGGGACAAAAAAAGTTCTTGAGGTCTAATGTTTCAAGATGGTCAGTATGGTGTCTCCCACCCTAAAGGCCAACCCCTGATTGTGTGCATACAGTACATTATGGATTCCATCCTATGCAGCCCCAAAGGTTGTCATTTTGCAAATTTTTCCACACTCAGGTTGGGGCCCCAGCCACATTGTCAGGGACCCCTTTTTCCTAATCCCGGATCTACAAAAATAAAAGCAAATTAGCTAAATGGTTACTCCTACTTCTCTTAATTATATTTTGCATATAGAAATTAAAATGATTCGCACTGGCCAATAGAAGGACTCTTGTTAATGTTTCTGCTGGGAGTTGCTAAGAGCTATAGGATATATATATATATATATATATATATATATATATATATATATATATATATATACTGTATGTATACACACATAAATATATATATATATATGTAAAAAAATGCTGATGATATACAGAGAATCTATATGCTGGTGAACAGAGGCCTGTACAGTGAAGAGAAGATCTAGTTTATTTAGTAAATAAAGACTATATTTTTGCCCTCCAGTTATGGTAAACTACAGATATATAGTATAAAAGTGTCATTCAAGCACAAAATGCTTAAAGCTATATAGAAAGGGTCGGACTTGGCCAATGGGTCACTGGGAGAAAACCCGATGGGCCCCAGCCACATGTGCATTTGTGGGGGAGGGGTGCGCTGGGAAGAAGGAGGCCCATGGTGGTTACAAGCAAGGCCCTTGTGTTTCGGCCCCTGTGGGTGCCCAATGCTCCAGTCGGATGCTGTATATAAAAGGGTTGTAGGGTTCATATGTTTTAAATTTAAGTATATTTAATTTAAGTGCAGAATTATTTATATTTGCACATCTTGTGTTAGGGAGCTGTTATCTGGTTACCTTCCCATTGTTCTGTTGTTAGGCTGCTGGGGGGGGGGTGATATCACTCCAAGTCTCCAACTTGTAGTACAGCAGTAAAGAGTGATTGAAGTTTATCAGAGCACAAGTCACATGACTTGGAGCAGCTGGGAAATTGACAAAATATCTAGCCCCATGTCAGATTTCAAAATGAAATATAAAAAAATCTGTTTGCTCTTTAGAGAATTGGATTTCAATGCAGAATTCTGCTGGAGCAGCACTATTAACTGATGCATTTTGAAAATGACAGTATCCCTTTAAGGAACTACAGAGAGCAAAGAGAGTGAACTTCACATTGAACTCATGTTTCTAAGCTTCTAAAACCTCATCAGAATCCTCTTGGTGTTTTTATAAGATTCAGTAGGGTCGGTCAATCTGAAGTAGCTCTGGCAACTTTCACATTATCACTATACTAGGAGCAACCTTGATTTACATATCTACAACATTCTACACCTTCCGCCCAGCGCAAGGCCTTATTGTTTTAAATCTTTCACATAAGAAGCGCAATTGTCTAAAAACCCATCAGTCAGACATTCCTTTAGCTAGAAAAACAGGTACCATACTGTGTAGTTCTGTGGTTATAGGTGACAGATGTAAAGAGTAAAACATGTTGATGTTAATTAAACCCAAGAATTTAAGAAAAGACTCACGCATTTGCTGTTTCTCTGGTCCCAGAATTAATTAAAGGGTGCAGGGCTACATTGGAGCCGTTGTGCTGCAAGCACGATTAGTGAATAATCAGCAGGGGGACACAACTCGAGCAGCTGGCGGCTTGTGAATCATCGCTTGTGTCGAGCAGTTAGGGGTTCAGTCCCCATAGGTTTTTTCGATCATTTTTAAACTATAATAGACACTAGGTATCCAAGGGTGCCCTGGAGAGGAAAGCAGCTGGGTTTATTAGTATAGGCAGGTCTGGACTGAGACAGAAAATAGGCTCTGACATTTCAAGTACACCGAGACCCAAGCAGCCCCCACAGGGCCCATAAATATTGACTGTCCATGGCATCTTACAGCAGTCCCTCTACAGATTGCCAGGCCTGGTTACAGGCAATACTGTACTCCTCTAATACACCCAGCATGGAAGGCTAACATATATCAGTTGAATGGACATTGCCCCAACTATGTAATAAAATAAATCATAATAAATAAATAAATAAATAAATGTTGTGCCACCTTATTGTCAATGTGCTGGCTCATGGGAAGTACATATTCACTACACGGAAGTAAATCCTGCTCATTTCAATAGGATGGTCATATTCTTGGCCACATAGTTGGTCGCTGACCAATATTATGTCTGAAGAATAAATTCCCACTAATTCAAAAGGGCACAGCTAACTATGACCAGGATGAGTGAAAATAAAAGGCTGGATAAATTGAGTAAATTGAGGCTTTTCCTTTCCAGAAGTATCAGTTGTGCCTAGGACTATTTTTCTTACGGGATCTGATGCCTTGTTTTAGTACATATTGTAACCGCCATGTCTTTAGGCCATTCTAATGGGGATTTAATTCTTTGCTAATAGGCTCTCTGTGAGATATTTAATCAGTCCATAAGACATGGCACATCATTATGGCAAAGAAACAGTGATCTGCTCCCACGCCATGAACACTGGGATTTGTCATGGTCACTGAACACTTTTTCCATTCAATAAGAATAACAAAAGGGGTAGATTAGGCCAGACGTATGCAGGAAGGAGGGGGTGAGCATTTAATCATGTAAACATGACTTCAGACCATTCCCCTTCATTTGCTAGTCTGAGTGATCATGCTAATTAATCCTCAGTCTTAATGTGGCTTTGCAGAACGACATCAATAGTGGTGATTGCAAAGTATTCACAATTAAGAACAAAGAATGCCTGGGATCCTACACCGACGAGCAGCGACCGCACAATGCACGTACAATTTTTAAAGCAATGTGCTAATTCCTAATATATTCCATTGTGGCCGATGATTATATTTTGTAATAGCAATTAACCACAGTTTCGATTGTGGCCGGAAATATGTAGGGAAAGATTGAAGACTCAAATTCTGAAGACACCTCTTATGCGGAAAACCCCACTTCCCGAGAATTCTGTAAAACACAACCCATACCTGTATCAGAGTTCAGCTTTGACTAGGGCACATGGATATGAGTCATGAGAACAAAGAACTATAGTTCTATTACTAGTACAATGCAACTTTGGACTACCAATGATTCTGGTATTTGGGGCCAAAACTATCTTATCCCCAATATTAATCAATTTAGAGTCCAATGTTTTGCCTTACTGGCAACATTTATCTCAAAGATGAACAAAGACATCTATCCAAATCTGCCTTCCGCATGTTAAAAACAAACTGGCCACAGATCTCACAGTGTATTGTCAGTTCAAAGCAATTATACTTCTATTATAGTCTCAAGGCAAAGGCAGTAATAGTGCTCAACGCAGTAGTAGTAGTAGACTTCTAGTGCCACTTCTACTGAACTAATGAACATTTTATTACATCAAAGTATTTTTCTACTTCCGGTTTCCGGTGTGAAATTGGTTATCTGGAAACCAGTTACATCAGGGGTGTCCAAACTTTTGGCTTTGAGGGCAACATTGGAAGAAAAAAAATTGTCTGGGGGCCACACATGAAATACACAAACACTTTTGATTTGTAAAAGTAAAGAAAATACACAAAAAAAGAAGTACAATACCAGTTGGATATCCAGATGGAGCTGTACACTGGAATATGGGACACCTGGATATTAAATAGACTTATTATTATATTATTATTATTATTATTACTAACTGGGCAATGGGCAGAGTCCCCCCTCCTTCTATATCCTTTGCAACATGACGTTTTCTCAGGAACTGAGCGTTTCAAGCTGGGCCACATTCATATCCATATTGGGCCGCAGTTTGGAGACCCCTTGCATTTCACTCCATTTTAATCAAATAATTAAAAAATTTTCTAAACGATTTCCTTTTTCTCTATAATAATAAAACACTACCTTGTACTTAATTCCAGCTAAGATATAAATAATGTTTACTGGATACCGAACATTTCTATTGGGTTAAATTAATATTTAAATATCCCTTAGTAGACTTAAAGAACAGAGATCCAAATTACAGAATCTCAGAAAACCCAAGAATTCTGGATAACAGGTCCCACACCTGCATTTCATACCTAATGAGAACATTCCAATGACTATCACGGTCATTTACTTAGACCCTGGATGGAAGTGCAAAAGCACTAGTACACTATTTATAGACTAGAGTCTCTAAAGGGAGAGAAATTAGAAGAAGACATTCTGTGCATATAATGATTAGATGGAAACAACCCTTTGGAACAAGAAAACCAAACAGTACAGTGGGATCTGTTATCCGGAAACGCGTTATCCAGAAATTTCCGAATTACAAAAAGGCTGTCTCCCATAGACTCCATTATAATCAAATAATCCAAATTTTTAAAAACGATTTACGTTTTCTCTGTAATAATAAAACAATAGTTTGTATTGATCCCAACTAAGATATAATTAATACTTATTGGAATCAAAACCATTCTACTGGGGTTGCTTAATGTTTACATGATTTTCTAGTAGACTTAAGGTGTGAAGATCCAAATTACAGAAAGACCTATTATCCGGAAAGCCCCAGGTCCCGAGCATTCTGGATAATAGGTCCCATATCTGTGCAACCCTTTGGGACAAGAAAACCAAACACTATTCTGAAAGTAGCAAATACTGCTAATTGCACTTGCTTCCTATAAGGTTCTGAGATGCAATAACATAGTTTTTATATCCTATACAGGTATAGGAAATAATCCAGAAGCCTCCGAATTACAGAAAGGCCATTTATCATTGACTCCATTATAACAAAATAATTCAGATTTTTAAAAATTGTTTTCTTTTTCTCTGTAATAAAACAGTAGCTTGTACTTGATATAAGATATAATTAATCCTTATTGGAGGCAAACCAGTCATACAGTGTTTTTTTTTTTAATGTTTAAATTATTTTTAAGCAGACTCAAAGTAAGGAGATCCAAATTATGGAAAGACCCCTTATCTGGAAAACACCAGATCCCAATTATTCTGCACAACAGGTCTCATACCTGTATTATTTATAATAATAACATCCTACAATTCAGTATGAACAATGTTCATAAATAAACAATTCATTTAGGATTCTTTTTTCTTGCATTGCATATCTTAGGTTTTTATAAACAATGTAGAGAATGATTTAAACCTAATATAGAACATAATTGACCAAAGGCTTCACTAAATAAGCTTCAATGGTTTTTTTTTTTAGCAACGGATGAATTAGCCGCCAGCACCTCTTCTTTTACAAGGTGACTCGGAGGAAAGGTAGAAAAACATAACATTATATAGTGCAAAGATGGAGGCATTTAACCAAATAACCTTTGCCTGCTGATTGTGCTATTCCACAGATCAGAATAGTTTTAGCCTAATTACAAATATTATTTTAAAATGATGATTTCTTTAGGAGTCATGTGCTCAAAAGCAAACCCAGTGCCCTGATTATACACGATGAGGACCATGGAACAAAACATAGCATTTTTTTTTAAAATATAACCATGATGTGTTCCCTACTGAAAAGCCAGGCAATTAATTAAAATGTTCAAAGTTGAGTTGTAAAATAAGGTATTACAAAGGAACATTGCCATGGATACTGGGGACTGCAAACAAAAATATCCATTATGTTCTTTGAACTAAAAACTGAATGAAACATTCTGCCGCCTGGAAAATATATCTCTCATCCATACGGAACAATTAAGCAGGTAGGTTTGGAGAACTCGGTGCACATCAACAAACAAGAACAGAAGTAAAGGGCATCTAAAGTCCGGTCATCATATTTCTTCTTTTCTAGTTCTATAAAAAAAAAAATGTTTTTTTTTGGTCCTAATTTTAGCATTTAGTTCAACAGGGCCGGTATGGAAATGTGGCCCAGTGACTATTTACCAAGTGTAGAGACTTTGGTCTAAACCTTTTTTGGAGACCTCTGTGATTCCAAGAGTTTATTGTGAATTTCTAGGTTTGATGTTGTGGTTATTATTCTCTATTACTGCATGTCACATCACAGCATGAAGCCAAGGAGCGATCCCAGGCAAAGAAGTGAATTAGCTGTGGCATATCATCTTAAGCATAGACAGATTATGTCAGCATTGATAGCAGGCTGGAGTTCCTGAGTGGGGCTCAATGGAATCATTTTTGATGTTCACACATGGTGCTTTTAGCCGGCCTGGATCCGGATTATTTTTAGGATGGCACTGTGCCCATGATGATACACCAGGGATCTCAACCTGTGGCCCTCCAGCTGTTGTTAAAGGGGAACTATCTTGAAAATGTAAATTTAATATAAATTTCATCAAACTGAAATCAGAAACTTACAATCATGGTTTCTAACATAATCAGGTTTATCTTCACTATCCCATTTCTCAACAGCTGTTTCTCTTCATTCTGTATTCTTGCAGCAGTTGGGTGTCAGATGAATGATCCAGTATAACTTATATATAGGGGGCTCCTTTTCTAGCAGATGTATTAGAGCTCACTCAAATAACTGATTCCAGTGCAAACAAAATCTAACACAATAACTGCCTTTTGCACAAATCCTGCATGTAGAGAGACATAATGGGGCAAATTCACTAAAGCGCGAAAATGCGCTAGTGTTGCCTTCGCCGACATTCGCTGCACTTCGCCAGGTGAATATTCTCCAGCACTACGTAAATTCACTAAAATGCGAATTTGCACTCAGGGCAGCAAACGATATTGAAATTGCGCTACCGTTACTTTGCCAGGGAAAGCTCATTTACGCTAGCGATGCCTAATTTGCATATGGCGCAAACTTAAGCGTATAATAGAAGTGTATGTTACAGCCACTACATTCCACTACACAAGCCCAGGAAACCTTTAATAAATAAAATAAAGTTGTCCTATTGCCCTAAACATGTGCCCCCTGTATAGTTGAGTTGCCATATGTTAGGTAATGTAGGGTAAAGGAGGGTAACCCAAAAATTTTTTCGCTCTTTTAAAAGACTCTCACCCAACAAAACAAACTCCTATCTATTGTATTGAACCTCGCCAGGTCTGACCTGGAGAAGTAACGCCTAGTGTAAGCGGTAACGTTCACAAAAATTTTCATCTTAGTGAATTAGCGTAGTTACGTCCCTTCATCAGTGCGTAACTTCGCCTGGCGTAAGGGTGCAAAGTTGCGTAAGTCGATGCCCTTCGCTAGTGAATTTTCACCGGGGACACTGTTAGTGAATCGGCGACGTTACGAATTGACGTCACGCTGGCGAATTAGCGCTAGTGTTAAACGCTTCGCACTTTTGTGAATTTGCACCAATGTCTGTTGATTTTAATAGAGCGAGCTCTAATACATCTTCTAGGCAAAAGGAGCCCCCCCTATAAGATATATTGGATCTAACTGACAATTACTATCTCACTCAACTCCTGCATGAAGACAGAATGAAGAAAAACAGATGCTGATGGAGGAATAGTGAAGATTCATTTTATTATTTCAGAAAAAAGGTACAGAATTTTTAATTGATACTATTTAAAAAAAACTTCTCATTTCATTATGCTGAAGCTTATATTCCATTTTCGTGATAGTTTAAACTACAAATCCCTGCATGACAAAGAACAGTCAGTTTTGGAGTATCGGAGTGTAAAGTCCCATCTACAGATTAACTTCACAACAATCTATCCACTTATGGAGCCATGTGACCCTCCCCACCTACTTCATTTTCTTTCTTTCTTTTTAAACATCTGTTACATGTTTATGCCAAAAAAGATTTTGTGCACAGCGAAGAAAGCAAATACACTGTTAGTGAACATGCACGTCTGCCAAAAAACATAATGTACCATACTTTAATTAAAATAGATTTATAGCATAATGTATTTTAATGCGCATACAGCACAATGCAATCTGTGAAATGTTTTGGGAAGATCTGAGTTGTACAATATTAGCACAATTGTATTTATAAAACGGTAGTGTACAAATATATATAAACACACACACACACACAGGTATGGGATCCGTTATCAGGAAACCCATTATCCAAAAAGCTCTGAATTACAGAAAGGCCATCTCAAATAGCAAACGTTTTAAAAAATGATTTCCTTTTTCTCTATGATATAAAACAGTGGCACACTGTACCTTGTACTTGATCCCAACTAAGATATTATTAATCCCTAATGGAGGCCAAACCAGCCTATTGGAATTATTTAATGTTTAAATAATTTCTAGTAGACTTAAGGTATGGAGATCCAAACTATGGAAAGTTCCCTTATCCAGAAAACCCCAGGGGTCCTGAGCATTCTGGATAACAGGTCCCATACCCATGTGTATGTATATATATATATATATAGGATGTGTATACACAAAGTAATCATACAACTTAAAGATCTCACAAGTCCAGTCATCACGCCCACAAGTAAAATGTATACTATGTATAAAAGTTTTTTTCAAAAAATCATGAACAAATCCAGAAAGTTCCGAACTGCGGAAAAGTTTTTCCCATAGACTCCCATTTTCAAATAAATAAATCAAATAATCCAAATTTTTAAAAAATTATAAAATTTTTCTCTGTAATAATAAAACAGTAGCTTGTACTTGATCCCAACTAAGATATAATTAATCCTTATTGGAAGCAAAACCAGCCTATTGGGTTTATTTAATGTTTACATGATTTTCTAGTAGACTTAAGGTGTGAGGATCCAAATTACAGAAAGACCCATTATCCGGAAAGCCCTAGGTCCCAAGCATTCTGGATAATAGGATCCATACCTATATATATATATATATATATATATATATATATATATATATATATATATATATAAATGTAGGGATGTGATGTAGACACCCTGACATATTATTGGCAGGCACATCCTAAAGGTTTTATATACCTAAATGAGGTGTCTAATGAGGATTTGTGTCCATGCTCTGCTTATGTAAGGACTTTGCAGGGTCCAATGACTCCTATATGCTTTACATGGATGAAAGATTCACAGCAATACCTTTTTTTGACTTCTTTAACTCGGTCCATCCCACAATAAAATTCATACAGGAAAGTCATCCTACTAATCTACATTTCTTGGATGTTAATTTATCTTTAAGCGAGGGTACATTCAACACCATGATCGCAATAATTTATTGAGGCCAACCAGTTTTCATGTTCCAAACTTGTTTAAAGGAGAAGTAAACCCCCTAAGCGCAAAAATCCTTCCCCCCTCCCCTGTGTTGGCCCCCTCCCCCAGCCTACCTGTCCCCTCGGGCAAATGCCCCAAAGTTGTTACTTACCCCTCGGGGCAGGTCCTCTCCAGCAGAGTTCACAGTCGCCATCTCGTCCCGAGTGGTCTTCTTCCTGGATTCTCCGCCGCATGAGCAGTAGAAGGCATTTGCTGGTTCAGAGATATTGCGCATGCGCCGAAAGTCACAAAGTTTTCCGATTTCTTTTTTCGGAAAACATTGTGACGTTCAGCTCATCCATAGTAGATAGATAGGTAGTTGAGCAGTTCAAGGCTCCAACGAGGCTAGAGGGATTAAGAGCCCGGGTATTAATAACCAGGGAAGGAACTAAGTGCATAGACAAAGGGATGGTAGAATTTCCTTTAGGTTCCACTTAGGGCACAGGCTGAAATCTGGGGATACCTTCTCAATTGCTGTTTAACTACTGCTGACATAAGCACCTGAGGAAGGATCTCTTGATCCGAAACATGTAGTGCAACTTTTTGTAATAAAGAATCACTGTTTGGTCACAACGGTTCTCCAGAGTAATTTCTATTGGATCTGTTGATATGTTCCCTTGCCTGCAGGGATTCAGCTCATATATGGTGCTATACATATTGATGGGTGAATTTATTCGCCAGGCGCACATTCACAGTGAATTCCCGCGATTCGCCACCAGTGAATAAATTCGCGAAACAGCAGCGAAAATTCGCCTGCTGAAAATTAGCTGGCGTAAAAAAAAAAAACGAGCCATGTGTAAAAAAAAAACGCAATGTTGGCCGAAAACGACATGACACGCGTCGAAAACGACGCAATGCGCTTCAAACTTGTGACCTGACTCGGTTCGTGACTTTTTCTCCAATTCGCGAATTTCGCTGGAAATTTGTGAATTTTCCGGGGAAGGAAAACGGGATAGAATAGCCCATCACTAGCTATATATATATATATATATATATATATATATATATATATACATACACAAAAGCAGTAAATATCTTGTAAGTTATATCCTTATAAACGGTGAGTTCTGATGTCATCGTTTATAAAAGGTGTGTTCTGATGCATAGCACAATTGTTACAGTTACACTACACCCTGCCTCCACACCACTGCGAGGGCTTACACCTGAGAGAAAGGTCTCATCTATACTATACTACTACTACTACTATATTTGAAAGTAAGCTCATAGTAGGGACGGTGCCACTCTAATTTACTGTAGAGCTACATATATAGTAATGCATTCCAGAAACAAAATAACATATAAATATGAAGAAAATTGACATAACTCACAGGAATTCACAAAACACTGGTTTTATTTTTTGGGGGTTTCATATACATAGGGATGATGGTCTCAGTATGTGACTGAAAATAAATCCAGCATTTTATAGTGTGTGTGTGTATTATGTAAAAGTATTGCAAAGCAGCATGTACTTTATTCAGTATAATGGATACACAACCTCCTTCATAATGGTCCCATAGCAGAACCCACTAGTCATTGGGAAAAATAAAATTGCCATCACAACGGGTCTACCCGACAGGACTGGTGTGATGATAATATCAAGTGTGCCATCATGCACGGGATCACAAGGAGACACAGAAAGTCACATAACAATGCAAAATGCCTCTACTGTGACCACATTAAATTCATACACAGCAACAAGGCCAGGAGGGGGTATGGATGATCATAGAGAAGATCTCTGAGCCAGACCAAAACTATACAGCGATAAACCCACACTGGCAATAGTTTCTATTAACTGTACTGAATTCAGATATTGGATACGTTATCTGTAAACCCATTATCCAGAAAGCTCCGAATTAAGGAAAGGTCGTCTCCCATAGACTCCATTTTATCCAAATAATCCAAATTTTCTTTTTCTCTGTAACAATAAAAATGTACCTTGTACTTGAGCCAAACCAATGAAGATATAATTAATACTATTGGGTTTATCTAATGAATTTCTAGTAGAATTAAGGTATGAAGATGCAAATTATGGAAAGATCCGTTATCTGGTAAATCCCAGGTCCAGAGCATTCTGCATAACAGGTAACATTCTGCATAATGGAACATGCTGCGTCTGAACCCAGTGTTCAGCGTTTACACGCGTCTCGTGGGTACAACCTCATTGAAAAGAATCAGGTGCGTCTAGACCTGCGCTCCCCTGCGGCTGAACGCAGCCAATTGGAACGCAGCGCAGGTCACAAACACCCGTGTTTAAGGGCCCTTACCCATTTCTTTGCCACTGTAATAATTAGACAATGCTTTGTGCTTGATGTTAGCTAGTCCATATCGAATTTGAAGGATTTTACCGCTATTCGATAAAATCGTTCAAACAATTCGAATGATTTTATCCATTCAATCGCATTTTTTTATTCTTTCTTAGATAGTGAAAGCCAATTCGGTAGGTTGAGACTGCCGAACTAGGCCGTCGAATAAAAATTTAAAGGGGAAGTTATTCGACTGTCGAATATTCGACTAGATTTTTTTATTCGAATCATTCGATTCGATAGAATTTTCAAAATTCACTGGTCGAAGTTGTCTTGAAAAACAATCGAAAATTCGAACTGAAATCTTTTTGAAAATTCGACTGAATTTCAAATCCTTCATGTGAATTTGATAAATTTGCCCCTAAAAGTATGAAGATTTAAATTACAGTAAGATCTCATATCTGGAAAATCCTAGGTCCTGAGCATTCTGGATAACAGGTCCCATACCTGTATTAGTATTTTACTATAACTGCACCTTTACTTTGAACACATATGAGTAAAAAATCAATATGGTGTCTAAGGTGCAAGTGTAGCAGAACTAGGTGCAGCCCTTTCCCCAGACACACACAGACTGTTGCATTGTGGAGCCAGTGAGCATTCTCCTGGGGCTGGAGATAGGTGCTAGACTACAATAATAATAATAAGTACTGGCAATGCACACAAACAAGATGCCACCCAGAGCTCTAGGAGAAGATCATTATAGAGCCTGCTTTGCAGTAATGAGGTAGACAAGAGTCATTCATGCTTTGTGCACAGTCACACTGACATCCTTGGTGCCTATTATGAAGGGTGCTCATTGTTGAACAACCACCTGCCATTCTGCTCTTCCAGCAAATTCACAGCAAACAGATGTCAGAGTATCATTGTGATTCAATCGCATGCATACTGAGTGAGGGTTCTGTCAAACATTGGCTAGAGATGGACCCAGCTCCTACTCTTGCCCAGAAAAGGTCTATTGGGAGAGCCCCAGATTCCACCCTGATCTCTGGAGTTAGGGCTATGTGAGGAGGAATGTAGACTCCATCTGTTGTTCCAGCCTCCATTCTTATCCCTTCCTGCTGTCACTAGGTTCTATTTCACTATTCTATGTCACTGGTTCTATTTCAGTCCACACCAGCTGCTGTGTATATGCTGTGGCTCCTGGGACAGTACCTGGGGTTGATCTATTGATTACTGAATCACAGTCCAAAATAACTGCATTTGTGTAGAATTCTGTATTTGACAGTATATTGTTGAGCATTTTTAAAACAACACTGTATTTATATTCTGCAGATTGTATAATCATTCACATCAGCCCATGCTCTAAACCAGGGATCCCCAACCTTTTTTTACTTGTGCCACATTCAAATGCAGGGTTGGACTGGGGGACCCGGGGCCCACTGGGACTGCTGTCCAGGGCCCCCGCCTGCTGCTGTGGCTCCGCACACTCCATTGTTGGTGCCCCACGGCGTCACGCATGTGCAAACAGCGCAAGCTCCAGCGCACATGTGCAGATGACACTCACACGCATACGGAGCAGCAAACCGGGTAGTTTTTTTTTTTCTTTAATTTTTAAAAACTCACGATTGGGGGTCTGGGCCGGCGGGGGCCCATGAGGGTCAGGGCCCACTGGGGTTTTTCCCGGTTTCCCGCCAGGCCAGTTCAACCCTGTTCATATGTGAATAAAAGTTGGGGAGTAACACATGCATGAATGGTTTCTGGGGATGCCAAATAAGGACTGTGATTAACTATTTGGTAGCCCCTATGTGGACTGGCATCCTATAGGAGGCTCTGTTTGGCAATATATCTATTTTTATGCAACCAAATCTTGCCTCCAAACCAAGAATTTAAAGGGATTCTGACATGATTTTTATGGTGTAGTTTTTATTTCTAAATTACACTGCAAATAATTCACTCTACCATATAAAATTTAATTCCCGTACCATTAAGTGCATTTTTTTTTCATTGTAGTATTGGTGTATAGGCGCCATCTCAGGTGATTTAGCCTGGTCATGTGATTTCAGAATGAGCCAGTGCTGCATTATAGAACTGCTTTCTGACAGGCTGTTGTTTCTCCTACTCAATGGAACTCAAGTAGTCTCAGTGGGACATGGATTTTCACTATAGAGTGCTGTTCTTATATCTAACAGTGAGCTGTTATCTTGTGTTAGGGATTTATTTGGGTGCCTGCCCATTGTTCTGCTGATGGACTGCTGGGGGGAATGGACGGGAATGATATCACTCAACTTAAATGGTAACACACAGCTTGCAGTACAGCAGTAAAGAGTGACTGAAGTGTATCAGAGCACATGACTGGGGGCACATAGGAAACTGGCAATATGTTTAAATATAAAAAATCTGTTTTCTCTTTTGAAAAATTGATTTCAGAAGTCTGCTGGAGTAGCATCATTAACTGATGCATTTGAAAAAAAAAAATTGTTGTCCCCTAACAGTATCCCTTTAAAAAGAAGCCACTGCTTTGAGGCCACTGGGAGCAACATTCAAGGGCTTGGTAAGCAACATGTTGCTCATGAACCACTGGCTGGGGATCACTGCTCTAAATAATCTAATGTCCAGGCATATCCATCCATAAGCAAAGTAACACAATACAACTATATATTTAGACTCCATAAGCTGCAGAAGAAACATATAGTGAAGAACATACAAACTCTGTGTCTTGGCTAGAACTGAACCCAATGGCCCAGAGCTGTGAATACTGACCACTACACTACCATGATCTGGCTGACCAGCATTGCAGGGTACTTGGACTATACCAAGTCACGCTTCCTTTCACAGAGTCTTCCTTGTTTGCCCAGTTGACATTTTTAGAGAATTAGGCTCAATAGATTCCTAGAATGCTCGGTGGTCCCCGTGCTGTAAACAGGGCTGGAACTAGGGGTAGGCAGAGTAGGCGGCCGCCTAGGGCGCAGTCATAGGGGGGGGGCGCACTTTAGAAGGGAAATAATGTTTTTTTTTTAATTTTTAAAATTTTAACTTCACCCCTGTCTCCAGCAGAAGTGTTCAATGGCTGATGGCACAGGTACAGACTTAGGGGGCAATGGCTGATGGTACAGGTACAGACTTGGGGGGGCAATGGCTGGTACAGACTTGTGGCACAGGTACAGACTTAGGGGGCAATGCTGGTGGCACAGTTACAGACTTAGCGGGCAATGGTTGGTGGCAAAGGTACAGACTTGTGGCACAGGTACAGACTTAGGGGGCAATGCTGGTGGCACAGTTACAGACTTAGCGGGCAATGGTTGGTGGCACAGGTACAGACTTGTGGGGCAATGCTGGTGGTACAGGTACAGACTTAGGGGGCAATGCTGCTGGCACAGGTACAGATCGGGAGCAATTTTTTGGTGCTGCTGACACAGGTACAGATTGGGGTGCTGCTGGCTGGCACACATACAGTTTGATTCATTAATGTGTTATAAGGTTTCTTTATTGAAGAAAAAGTGAATAGGTGGGAAATGGTCATAAATAACGGGGGTGGGGGGTGCTGATTGTACCCCTTGCCTAGGGTGCCAAACTACCTTGGCCCGGCCCTGGCTGTAAATATTATGTTTGTTGTGCTTCTATTTGATTCTTCCCCTACCACAGCAAGTCAGGTGTATGCTATCTAATTCACTTACATAGTTGTCCATAGAATGTCTGAAACAGTGCTGACACCTCCATTACCCCAATGAATACAGTGTGCCTGAAACCAGTGCTTTATTCATGAGGAGTGCAGCCAGACCCCAGGTGCACTAAGTGGCCTGCTGTGGGCAATCCTGCCCATTTTGCCACCTGAGATGGCATTAGTTTTGCTACCCCCGCCTCCCCATGGCACTCACCTTCAGCGCCAGACGGGGAGTCCACGTCGCTAGTGAGGAGAGCACAATTGCTCTCTCTGCACTAGAAGAGCCAAATTTCCAGATTGAAAACCAGAAATGCAGCTCTTAAAGTTACCAGGAGCGGTATTCTTGCTTCCCCTTGCCACCAGGGGGTGCTGCCGCCTGAGGCGAGTGCCTCGACTTGCCTCACTGGTGGAGCGCCCCTGGTGCTGTTGCCTCTCTTAAAGAGAAACTGTCATGGGAAAACATGTTTTTTTTTTTTAATGCATCAGTTAATAGTGCTGCCTCATTAGACTTCTGCACTGAAAACCATTTCTCAAAAGAGCAAACAGATTTTTTTATATTTCATTTTTGAAATCTGACATGGGGCTAGACATTTTGTCAATTTCCCAGCTGCCCCGGTCATGTGACTTGTACCAGCACTTTAGGAGGGAACTGCTTTCTGGCAGGCTGTTGTTTTTCCTTCTCAATGTATCTGAATAGTACACAGTGCCCTCTATACAATAAAAGGCACTGCACTTGCCCAGTAGAAAATGAATATTGATGAGTTGGCACAAACTGGATCACACTCCAAAAATAGATGTAGTTAAAAAAGTCTTTTAATTTAGAGCAAAAACATTACAGCAGAGGCCTTATGCGTTTCGTGCCATAGGCTAAATGAACACTTGTTACACAGTCATATTTAAATAAAAAAGAACCAATCAATCGCTTGCCCATTAGCAGCAACCCATAGCAACCAATAACATATGTGACCAGTAATGCTACCTGCTGATTGGTTGCTATGGGTTCCTGGATCCGGGCAAACTTTTGGGGGAATGCAATTAGAAGTCACAAGCATTATTTAAAATGGCATCTTTGTGAATGTTTAGCGCTGCTTGCAATGTAAAATCAGTTGCTGGTGAATATTACATTGTGCATTGTTGCTAAGCAAAGGTTTAGCGGTAACACCTGCTCTGGAGTTTCATTAAATATTTTGTCACAAAAAGGTTTTGTGGTTACGAAATTGTGAATGTTCGCGAAAACGATTTTGTTGCAAGCTTTGCAATGAAGTGGTTGAGGTCTTTAATCAGTCAAAAAGGGCACAAACCTGGTCGCTAATGGTCGCAAGTGTCTTTGCACAGGTTTTTTGGGCTAGCGAAACATATTACATTCTGCTCTTTGTTCCTTTTATTGTATAATCTGATTACTACTGCAGCACGTGCGCCAGAATAAATAGTCAATTACCCCTATTATACGTTTGTATAACTATGTTTGTTCAGAGCTTTGCTTAATGAGAAACACGCGGTTTTATATAAAGGGTTCTGGCAAATAGTCGAAAACACGCTCAAAACCTGCAAATATTTTATTAGATTTTGGAAAATATTTATTCGCAAATTATTCGCCAGTTGAATTCGAGGCCTAAGAGACAATTCGACCCTTAGTAAATCTGCCCCTAAATAACCCGACTCAGGGTCGGACTGGGCCAGCGGGACACTGGGAAAAAACCTGGTGGGCCCCACGCTCTTGTGGGCCCCTCCGGCCCAGATCCACGTTCTGTTGTCTCTTCCTGCCGCGACCCCTGTGCAAAACAATCCATTCCTGCGCACACATACTGGGCTGCGCACTGACTGCGCATTGGTCCGGCGTTCTCCGCAGCGGCCGCGGGGAAGGGGGTCCGGAGGGGGGCCCTGGGATAACAGCTCCGGTGGGCCCCGGGCCACCCAGTGCGACCCTGACCCCAATACTCTGGTTTTGGTTCCAATAAGGATTATTTGAATCTACAAGGTGCTGTTTTATTAATACAGAGAAAAAGGAAATCATTTTTGGCTGAATGGGAAGAGAATATTGTACCTGTTGTCCATCCAATCTGACTACCAAGCAAGGGATACAGTGACATAAAACCCTAAACCCTACTCCCATTATGGGCAGGTAAATAATTGTAGATGCTCTCTATACAACTACAACTGAGTCCTATATGATAAGACCTCAGCAAGTGAGGGCAGCTATCTCCCAGTAGTCTCCCCGTTTAACTCTCTAATATCACTAGCATTTGCCAGGTGGGCTTTAATGCAGGGCAATTCATCATATAAGTTGAACAGCGTGGGGGTGGGCTGGGAATTCCAAAGCTACATTTTTGGAATATATTAAGGGTGTCTGCAAAGGCATGTAATGCCCATTTGCTTCCCCTGATTAGCACAGAAAAATGGGCTACAAGAGGAATTGATCAAACCATTACAGTGACATAGTTTGGTTTATAGTCAACACTGTCAAGCAATGGCGTTGGTGAGTTGTAGTTATTAATTGTGGTAATTAATTTCTGATCTGCCACTGACTCCTTGCCACACGTCTGCTGGAAAGCTCCCCACCCAAAGTAATTAACATCCACCGTAGCGCACTCATCATGCAGACAGGACTCCGTGGTGCAGCCCCATTGCACACTCTACTCATTTATATTAAAAGCATATTTGTAAGTGCTATAAATAACACTGCCTATATTACATGATACCCAATGTAATAGACAAATTCTGTTCTTCATTGCAGAATTCCTTTTCTTACAATTAAAGGGGCTTGAAGTTAACTGTAGTATGTTATAGAATGGCTAATTCTAAGCAACTATTCAATTGGTCTTAACTTTTTTTTATTAGTTTTTGATTATTTGCCTTCTTCTTCTAACTCTATCCAGCTTTCAAATGAGGGTCACTCAGTAACAGAGCTTAGCAACTCTGGGCCAGTGTGCAGGCTGTGCAGCCCCCCTGCAGTTTTCAGTGCACCTTCGCGGGGGTGCAGGACCGGTAGTTATGCCCCTGGGGTCACTGACCCCACTGGCAAATGCTCTGTGAGGGCAGAACTATATGGCAGACTTCCATTAGATCCGATGCTGGGCGACAAAATGCCCGCGTCAAGTCGGATCCGGCAGGAACAAGGTAAGTAATAGGAAGACGGATGGTGTTGCAACGGTGATCCAACGCAACACGATTGTCGGATGCAAATTCTGCAAGCTGCGTCTGCAATGCATCCAAAAATCGTGCTGTGTTGGATCACCATTGCAACACCATCCAACTTATTATTACTTAAAGGGGTTGTTCACCTTTGATTTAACTTTTAGTATAATATAGAGAGTGATATTCTGAGACAATTTGCAATTGGTTTTCATTTTTTATTGTTTGTGGTTTATAGTTATTTAGCTTTTTATTCAGCAGCTCTCTAGTTTGCAGTGTCAGCAATTTGGTTTCTAGGGTCCAGATTAACCTAGCAACCCTGCATTGATTTGAATAAGAAACTGGAATATGAATAGGAGATGGACTGAATAGAATAATAAGTAATAAAAAGTGGCAATAACAATACATGTGTAGCCTTACAGAACATTTGTTTTTAGATGGTGTCAGTGATCCCCATTTGAAAGCTGCAAAGAAACAGAAGAAAATTGCAAATCATTAAAAAACTATGAAAAATAAATAATGAAGACCAATTGAAAAGTTTCTTAGAATTGGCCCTTCTACAATATACTAAAAGTTAACTTGAAGGTGAACCACCACTTTAAATTCTTCCCGTCGCATCCTGATGTGTGTTTTGTCAGATTCGATGGAAACGCAGGTAAGTCTGCCATGTAGTTCTGTCCTAAGGCTGCACATTTACTGTTACTGCTACTTTTTATTACTCAGCTTTCTATTCAGGCCTCTCCTATTCATATTCCAGTCTCTTATTTAAATCAATGCAGGGTTGCTGGGGTAATGTGGACCCTAACAAACAGATTGCTGAAATTGCAAACAGGAGAGCTGCTGAATAAAAAGCTAATTTAATTAAAAACACAAATAAAAAACGAAAAAATTGTCTCAGAAGGTGAAAAACCCCTTTAAATCTAAATATTTCAAAGTATTCTTTTCAAATTCTTTTTATTAGATTTTACAATAAAACAAGTTATAGCAAACTAATAGTAACACGCTTGCGATGGTAACATAAGTTAAAGGGGTTATTCTTTTGATCACCAGAAATAACGACATATTCCAGTTACTTTCTATTTTCTATTTGTGAACGTTTTTCTAATATTGAAGTGTAAAGTGTCGTTTTTCACCTTCTAAAGCAGCTCTGGGAGGGGGGGTCGCCGACCCACCCAACTGTTCTAAACTGATACATTTAATGAATACATTTCTTGTCTTTGTCCCTGCTGAGCAGAATCTCAGGGTTTCATTACAGGCAGCTGTTAGAATTGATACAATAGTTGCTAATACTCCAGAGATGTTGCTGTGAAATATATTCACTAAGGGGCAGATTTACTAAGGGTCGAATTGTTGAAAATATTCGCCGGTTTTGAGCGCATTTTCGACTATTCGCCAGAGTCGTACAATTGAACGATTCTACGAAAAGTTGCAAAAAAAAATGCTCGAATATTCGCCAAAATCGTATGAATCGAACGTTCGAAGCATTTGATCGTACGATTGAAATTCAGCAAAAGACTTAGAAAAAAAAGCCTATGGGGACTTCCCATAGGTTTCTATTACAATTCAATAGGTTCAATCTGGCGAAGTAGGCGGTCGAATAAAAATGTAAAGGGCAAGTTCTTCGGCTGGCGAATAGTCGAGCAATTGAATATATATTTATTCAATCTATTTGATCTATTCGATGCACCCGAATATTGTATATTCGATGGTCGAAAATACTTAATTTGCATATTCAAATAGTCGCACGATCGAATTGAGACTATTCGAGACTATTCGTGTGAATCTTCGAATCCTTCACACGAATTTAGTAAATCTGCCCCTTAGGGCTCTTACACACAAGCGTTTTTGCAGTGGAGTGCAGGTATAGACGCACTCAATGCTTTTCAATGGGGCTGTACTCACACGAACGCATGTAGGCGCCAAACGCAGGAAAAATGCAGCATGTTGCGTCTGAACCTGCGTTCGGCGCCTACATGTATTCGTGTGAATACAGCGCCATTGAAAAGCATTGAGTGCGTCTATACCTGCTGCGCTCCCCTGCGGCTGAACACAGCAAAATGGAACGCAAGGCAGCGCAGGTAAAAACGCTTGTGTGTAGGAGTCCTAATGTTGCAAAATTGTAACAGTTCAGATTCTGCACCTGAATTACTGAGCTGCCAGACTCAAACACCAGAGACACCAACATTCAACTTTACACTTAGATTTTGGAAAAACAGTAAAAGATAAAAAATGGAAAGTAACTGAAAAAAGTCTTTATTTTTGGGGAACAATCTGAAAAGAACTGAACTGAAAATAAAAGTGTTTGGAAGGTGAACGACCCCGTGGGTTTTTTTATTTCTAGTCTGAGTTTGGGTTTCATTTCAGCATTAGCTGACGGTCCCATCGCAGTCAGCACATCAGCCCACAAGCTTGCTCCGCTCAGACCA
The DNA here is from genome assembly GCA_024363595.1 of Xenopus borealis. Lineage (NCBI taxonomy): Eukaryota > Metazoa > Chordata > Amphibia > Anura > Pipidae > Xenopus > Xenopus borealis. The sequence goes on from CM044431.1 coordinate 205,061,990, forward strand.
CTCAGTGCCATTATTCAGCCTCGACACACAGACTGATTCTTTAGAACCACACAATGTGACTTTGTCATTACTTCAATAAAACACTCGCTAATGACGCTAAGCAGCAGAGCAATTAGATCCATTAATCCACAGGAGTGTTGCATAAAAACAAAAACACACACTTAGCGCTACCAACACTGTCATTCGCTTGTTAAAGAGAATTCGCATTAGCCAAGTGACTAATTAGCACCCATATACGCTAATTGAGGGCACTCAATAAAATATTCCACGTAAAAAAAAAAAAAAACCTTTTTTGTCAATGTTTTCATCTTTAATTACACTTTGCGCTTCTTTGTGGAAATTAAAAACTCCTAAACGTAAAATTGTTAAGTAGATTAATCGAAATTCAAGATGTAGCAAATTGTCAACAGTCTAGTTAAATAACACGGGCTGCTTTAAATAAATCTTTCTCTAATCCATGGATTTTATTGGCATTGGCAATTTTACTAAAGACATTTCTGGGAAGGTTGGTTCCAGTCTGTTTCCTCCGCTGGCCTCCCCTATCTCTCGCCTATGTAGTTATTGAGGTGCACGAGACCAAGATATTTATTTTATTACTATTGTCTATTTATTTAACACCAACATGTTCCCTTCAACAACTGTATAGTTATTTAACAGGATATAGAGAAGGGCTCATTCGCAAATGCAGAGGCTATTGCAGTCGCCCATTTGTGCTCACCCAGACAGTGATGAATTGCACCCAAGTCCACCTGTACACACCGGGGAATCCCGACAGTGCCGGTATTTCCAGGGTCCCCCCAGCAGACATGTGCCGGAAATGATGCAATCCCCATTCTGACTCTTTTAAGTTCAATTGGGTCTGATCCTTCTAGGAATGTACAACATTTGATCTAAAAATCTAAATGCTTAAAGGGGTTGTTCACCTTTGAGTTAACTTTTAGTATAATGTAGAGAGTGAGATTCGGAGACAATTTGCAATTGGTTTTTATTTTTTTTATTGTTTGTGGTTTTATAGTTATTTAGCTTTTTATTCAGCAGCTCTCTAGTTTGCAGTGTCAGCAATTTGGTTTCTAGGGTACAAATTACCCTAGCAACCCTGCATTGATTTGAATAAGAGACTGGAATATGAATAGGGGATGGACTGAATAGAATGATAAGTAATAAAAAGTGGCAATAACAATACATTTGTAGCCTTACAGAGCATTTGTTTTTAGATGGTGTCAGTGACCCCCATTTGAAAGCTGCAAAGAAACAGAAGAAAATGGCAAATCATTCAAAAACTTTGAAAAATAAATAATGAAGACGAATTGAAAAGTTTCTTAGAATTGGCCCTTCTACAATATACTAAAAGTTAACTTGAAGGTGAACCACCCCTTTAATCTCTTACAAAGGATTCGGCTGGACCCCCAAACCGAATCAGAACCCTAATTTGTATATGTGAAATAGTGAAATCCCCCACAGAAAACATCAAACGCATTAACAAGAAATTGTCAGCTTGCATGTCATGTGGTCTAAAGTCACGGGCTTTGATACGTTTAGATTCAGTTCAGGTAGACATTTGGGTCCAGTGGGATCTGATTCCTGCTAATGAAGTCTTGTTTGTTGCATTATGGCAGGATTGGATTGGGGGGTCCTGAGTTCACCCTAGCCCCCCCGAGGTCCCCTGCCTCAAACCAAAACCCCCTCCCAGGGGTGTAAGGAGGAAGCAGACCCTGCGGCTGCAGGGGGCTCAGGAGGTATAGGGGGCTCAGGAGGTATAGGGGCCCCACGAGGCCCTAATTCATATACAATTTCTTTTTTTTTTTTTCTCTTTCAACATGTTTATTAATTTCATAAAAAAGTATGAGAAATAACAATATAAGTGAAAAGATTCCAAATGACATAAGTTACATCATTCAAAGTAAACAATAAATCACTTCAAAGTTTAACCAAGAATTATACATCCCAAAATTGCCATAAAATAACAAAAACTAATACTCAGAGCACAAAAAATACAGTACGAGCCCTTAAATCAGGGGTGTCCAAACTTGGCCCTCCAGCTGTTAAGGAACTACAAGTCCCACA
>CM044431.1:205064884-205079817 GCA_024363595.1 Xenopus borealis
CCCCCAGCTCTTCCACTGGATTTCATAAGAGCTGTATTGTATTTAAATTACAAATACATCTATAGGCACCCGAGGGAAGCCCCCCAAAACCTGCTGCCCTAGGCACAGGCCCACAGAGTGCCTTAATATAAATAGGGCCCAGCCACAACCTGGTGACTAGGGCAAGTAGGATGGCAACAACGAAATAACACTTTAAAGTGGTTGTTCACATTTAAATTCACTTTAATATGATGTAGAGAGTGATATTCTGAGACCATTTGCAACTGCTGTTTATTTTTTATTTTTTTTTAAAGTTTTTTGCGCTATTTAGCTTTTTATTCAGCAGCTCTCCAGTTTGCCGTGTCAACAATCTGTTCGCTGGGGTCCAACTTACCCTAGCAACCATGAATTGATTTCAGAAGAGACTGGAATATGAATAGAAGAGGGCCTGAATAAAAAGCAGCAAACATGTAGCCATACAGAGCATTTGTTTTTAGATGGGGTCCCTTATTTTAAAGAAGGAAAGAGTCAGAAGAAGAAAGGAAATCATTCAAAAACTATAAGAGAGAAAAAAGTAAGGCCAATTGAAAAGTTGCTTAGAATTGGCCATTCTATAACATACTAAGGGGCAGATTTACTAAATTCACATGAAGGATTCGAAGTTCGATCAAATTTTCAAAAGGTTTCGAATTCGAATGTTTTTGAATACAAATTCGACCAGTGAATTTTGAAAATTTGATGGAATCAAATGATTCGAATGATTCTAATACAAATCTATTCGAATATTCAACTATTCGAGAATCGAAGTACTTCCCCTTTAAATTTTTATTCGACTGGCTAGTTCGCCAGATCAATGTTACGGAATTGGGATTCAAAAAGTTTGATCGAATAAAAAAATTCTATTGAATGGTTAAAATAGTTGGAATCGATCGATTCGAACAATTTTATTGATCGATCGAATTTTTACTTTTCGATCATTCGACCAATCGAATAGCGGTAAAAATCCTTCAAAATCGAAGAATTTTTATTCACTAACTATTCCCATGGTCGAATTCGAGGGTTTTTTAACCCTCAAAGTAAAATCTGCCCCTAAAAGTTGACTTAAACGTGAACCACCCTCTTTTCAATGCTAAACTGAATTGCAGCAAAATAATAAAAAAATAAATTAAGACCAATTGCAAATGTCTTAAAAGGCCATAGTGGTAATAGAAATAAATATGAACTGGGTCAGAGAAATGTTTTATAATATAAGTGCAAGCATACAAGTAAAAACCTTTTTTTTGGATGGTATAATGAAAAACAGAAAGGACATATGCTGTAAAGTCCATGAGCGGTGTCAGTGTGTATAGGCTGATGAGAAAACCAATCTAGAGGAGACTCTTAACAAGCTTCCCTGAAAGCCGTGCGTGGCCATTGTGCAGAGCCTGGAGCTGCCGGTCCATCATTAGCCTCTCTGTTCCAGGAATCATAGCACAAACATCTCCCCAATTGACTGAAGAGTAATATCTGCAACTTATTTGTATTTGTAAGTAGTGCCCAATTAAGGCACCGGGCCCTTTTTACCTCCATTTAACACAGCTCTGATTGCCAAAAATACGAAGATGAGTGCATTTTTACTGCTCTTTGCTTGCTTCAAAAACAGCATCAATTAGACTGGTGCAGAGTTGATTTTGTGTGACTGTGCCACTTGAATACCTAGTAAAAGCCCCTTCTTCCCCTCTGCGCAATCATTTTAATGGAATAAGTCGATTGTTGTAGGTCTCAATACGTAAAGTGCAGGGGCGAGCGGCCAAACAAACAAACAAGCATTCTCTGAATGAATTTCCCAAACATGAAAAGCCCCTCAAGCTTTTACATATAGCATGTTCAAGGGAAAAATACTTCTAATTTTGCACGGTAACTTTTCTGGCTTTCTTTTTGCTAATTAATGTTGTTGACAGTAAAATAGAGGTAGAATAGAGACGAGAGCAGTGGAAGAGCTCCATAAATAACAGCCAATTACAATACACTTGTCCTTTGCTGAAGTCTTGCACTTCATTCATTATCAATGTAAAGCGCACAGAAGAAAGGAGAAATAACTCACATTTTCTGCTGGAGGGGATAGGGCTGGTTTTAGGGTAACGCAGAGAGGTCCATAGCATTGGAGCCCAACAAGCAGAAAAATGCTATGAAAAGTTTAAAAAGCATAGGGGGGAATGTAATTAAATTCACAAAGAGCAAAAGAATGCGCATCAATAAGATTAAAAATCCACATCTCGTAATGTAATATTGTTCCCTAAACTGTTATTGCATTGCGAATTTTAATTGCGCATTGCGACTTTTAATTGCGCATTGCGAATTTTAATTGAGCACTCTTAAGAAGTGCCTGAAGGTGTCGTAATCTTTAGGAGCAAACATAACGACTTTTTCAGTAAGAAGTTTTATTACATTGACTGCGCATTGGCGCAAGCTGTAAAATTCGCAAACTCTCTTCCACTGTCGGAAGTGGTCGGTAAAACAGTTTCCGGTTTCGCAAAAGCTATATTAAATTCGCGCAAGCAAAAATTGTTCGCCCAGAGGCATAACTTTTCGCATTGCGAATAGTTTTTGCCTTACCGACTTATATTACATTCCCCTAATAAGGGGGTAATTTATGAGGAGAAGTGCAAAGTGCAATTTTTTAAAACTTATTCTGAGAGTATATACACGAGACTGAATATTTTGTGTGAATCAAATCAAAAGAGAATAAAATATATGTTTAACCATGGATTCAATGATATGCTGGATTACAGCATTATTAAATAAATAAAGCTTTAAAGCATTTCAATAGTTCAGCAACATTGCGGTGCATGAGGTAGGCTACCATCAATTATGTATTCTTTTTCTGATTGGCAATAGAATGCTTCTAGCTACCACCAATCAAAGTTGGTTACGCTTATAAATACACATAGGAAAGAAGTTATTCTGGCAAAATATACCTAAATATATATATTTTTATATAAATGAAGACTGTAGGGGAGTCGGCACTCTCGTCACTCGGTTCAACTTGCCTGGGTGCAGTGTCCAAAATTTGAAGTAAATATCCAATACAGAAGGTCCCCACTCTCAGGTCTTAAAAATGAAATAATAATGTTTATTAATAAAACAGACTAACGTTTCGGCCTCTCCGAGGCCGAAACATTAGTCTGTTTTATTAATAAACATTATTATTTCATTTTTAAGACCTGAGAGTGCAGACCTTCTGTATTGGATATTTTTATATAAATATATACCTCTATTTTGTATGTGGAATAGAAATATGAAGGGGAAGAATGTGTATGCAGAGCTGTGACCTTGAGATGAAGGTGATTAGTTAGTGATTAATGCTGTTCAGGAGGCAGAGCCGTAGGTAGAACTGCAGAACACCTTGCAGAGTGAGAGACAGAGTAAGAAAATACAGCTCTTTCTAATGTCTCAGGAGAAGTCATGGGTGGAATGTTAATAAAAAACATACAATCATCTTTAGAGCGGGGCACTGCAAACTGCAGAAATACAGTCATGCCAGCAGCAATACACCTTCTTACAGGATGGAAGGCATGAAAAGTGCTCTGTGGCTATTGCAGGAACAAAAGATGCCAAGGAGAACTGGTGGTAAGGGGTAGGTGGGAGTGTGGACATGGAGAAGACGATAAGAATTAAAGCGGACCTGTCACCCACACATAAAAAGTTGTAGGGCTTGATAAAGGACCCGGAGGGGCCCGAAACGTTGCCTTTTTTGTGAATGTATATGGGCAAATAAATCACCTTTTTCACTTCAAGCAAAAACTTTTGGTGTGCTTCCTGATTGTTGGATTTAATAAAAAGTTGTATAATGAAGGACCTTTATAAATTAAACATGGAACCAAAATGATTTTCTTCATTAAAGCATCCCTAATAGTTATAAAGGTGTTTAAATATCTGAGCTGTCAATCAAATATTACGTGCCCCCTCCTCTATGCCCGTGGCATAAAGGCAGGGCAATCAATTACTTTCACTTTCCATTCAGCAATTCTAGATGTCACTGCTCTCCCCACATCCCCCTCTTTCCTCACACTCTATAATTGCCTAGGGCATTGCGCATGGGCATTAAGTCCGCCATTCTGGTACATAAACACAGTTTTTGGGTGATACAAAATTTGTCTTAATAACAGTGTCAACAAAATGGCTGCTGCCTGCTTTCTGTGGTTTTGTAATTCCAACACTGAAGGAAACAAAATTTAAATAATAAATATAGTGTAAGTAAAGTTTTTATTGCTCAACTAACTTGATGGAAAGGACTTTGGAATTATTTCTTAGGGTGACAGGTCCCCTTTAATGTTCTTTGGTGGTATGCTTGAGTAGAAGTTGTGTGGACAATAGCTTGCAGTGATATCACTGACTCTTGGCCACAAAAATCGTCTGATCATTGGCTAATTGGTGGGGCAAAAAGGAGAGCACCAGTTGATCAATCATTAAGAATTGGGATGAAGGGTGACATTTTGGGCTACCAACTGAAGATATTCCATTGAAGAATGTCCAGGGCTGCTCCGTCCATGAGGCAAGGTGAGACCAAGGTGGCACGGAGTGGCCTGTTACCAGGGGTGGCAAAAAGCCGCCTCTGGCAACTTTAATAGCCAAATTTCTGTTTTTTAAAATGGAAATTCAGCCCGCTGCACCAGCGATGCGGCCCCTCCTCCACCCGCTCCGAAACTATAAGTTAGAAGCGCGGAGCGGGAGGGGAGGCGGCATCGGGACTGTTACCTGAAACGCCCCAGAGAATGTCTAAATATATATATAAGTATATAGCTGCTGGGTTCTTTGTTTGGAGGCTAACCCTTCCTAAATCACTATTATTCTCCACCAAAAAATGTATTTTGATGTCTTGCCTGTCTTAGATTAGAAATAAATTTAATGGCAGTTGCCTTCAGGGACTGCCAACATCATGGACTTTGTGTTTCTCAACAAATGGTGCAGAATAATCAAACATGTAGATTATCTCAGGCCCCATGCATAACAGGAGCTTGTTGATAGATTTTCCCACTACACTAATCGTTGCAACCGTAGATAAAGTGCCAAGGGGCAGCTTCACAAAAGGGCTAAGTGACTAACGGTAGCAAAAATTTGCCAGCGTGACGTAATTTCGTTACTTTGTCGATTTACTAACGAGCGCATGTGCCCCTTCACTAGCAAAGGAGAGGTATGCTAACGTTGCCTCGAACTCTAACGCCAGGCATATGTTTGCTCTGGTCGAATGAGCATAACTCCGCCAATAGTCTAAGATTATACTGAACGTTAACTCTTGCGCCAGACTTGCCTTCACCACCTCAGACCAGGTGAAGTGCAACAGAATAGATAGGAGTTCATCAACAAAATAGTTGGAAACGTTTTCCAAAAAACCCTGGCGCCTTTTTCTTTTTACAGGGTGATAGGCTGCAAAAGATCATACATTTTTTTTAGGGTACCCACCTACCCCCCTACATCTCCTAACATATGGAGCATAAACTATACAGTGGGCACATGTGTAGGGCAATATGACAATTCTATTTTCTTTAATTAAGGTTTCCTGGGCTTGTGTAATGTATTTGCTGAAACATATACATCCATTGAACTTTAACTTCACGCTGTATGCAAATGAGACAACAATAGCACAACTTCACCAGCGTTCAGCGCCCTGGACGAAACTTCACTTTAGTGTCTGAACGAATTTACGCCAGGGGAAGTGTTATGATGAGTACGAAGCTATTGCTAGTGAGTTTTCACAGCTTATTAAATCTGCCCCTAAGTCTTTTTGCAGTCATACTCACCGCCCAGTCTAAAGTTACAGTGGGAGAGTTTGGTTGACATTGGCCAGATTTCTAGATCAGTGCTGAATGCAGGCGACCCCAGAGCATCTTGCACTTCCACCCGCAGAGACTTCACTCCCTTGGAGACCTCCTTGTGAGCCAAATAAGTGGATAATAAAGCATAAATGTCACTCTATTTTAAGTGATGTCCTCATTGGTTTGTTAGTGGGCCCAGTTAAAATATTATTTTGGTTCCTATTATTCATAATGCAACTGTGAGTCTTATTGTAGAACAACAATTACCATAATGCCTTGAGCATATTTAAGTTAGTGGACCCCAAGGAGATATGGGCACCATCTTGGTTTATTATGTACAGCATTGTTGCACTATGGGGTAAGGTCCCTACTTGGAACCACTAAAGACTCCGAATACAGAAATGTAATGAAACTAACAAAAAATACTGGCAGAGTCAGATAAAACTGGTAAAGAACGATAAAGGTATTGAACTCAAAGAGCTCTAACAGAGACTGGTGATTAAATAACAAATAAGTTAAATTCTAAAGGAAAGAGCAACAGAACATATTAATATTAAAGGGAAACTGTCATGGGAAAACGTTTTTTTTTTTTAAACACATCAGTTAATAGTGCTGTTCCAGTAGACTTCTGCACTGAAATCCATTTCTCAAAAGAGCAAACAGATTTTTTTATATTCTTTTTTTTTTTTAAATCTGACATGGGGCTAGACATTTTGTCAGTTTCCCAGCTGCCCGGTCATGTGACTTGTGCCAGCACTTTAGGAGGGAACTGCTTTCTGGCAGGCTGTTGTTTTTCCCTTCTCAATGTAACTGAATAGTACGCAGTGGGACATGGGTTTTACTATTGAGTGCTGTTCTTAGATCTACCAGGCAGCTATCTTGTGTTAGGGAGCTGTTATCTGGTTACCTTCCCATTGTTCTGTTGTTAGGCTGCTGGGTGGGGGAAAGGGAGGGGGTGATATCACTCAACTTGCAGTACAGCAGTAAAGAGTGATTGAAGTTTGTCAGAGCACAATTCACATGACCTGGGGCAGCTGGAAAATTGACAATATGTCTAGCCCCATGTCAGATATCAAATTTAAATATAAAAAAATCAGTTTGCTCTTTTGAGAAATGGATTTCAGTGCAGAATTGTTCTGGAACAGCACTATTAACTGATGTGTTTTGAAAAAAAATTGTTTTTCCCATGACAGGATCCCTTTAAGAACAAAACTGAAACAAAGGTAGCTACACATTTCTCAAATTGTGTCACGTAAAACCTATGTTTCTTTTCCATCCAGGGTATCCAAAGAGTTACACCTGATCAGAGAGGAGGGGATAGAATAAAAAACTACTCTATTTGGAAACTAAATGGATTTTTGTCTTGGTTACTTAAGTTCCCCATGGGTTTAAACAATGAGCATGATGTAGCATGTTATTTTTGAATGCTTCCATGTGGTTCTAGCAACCAACATTCTTCCCATCTCACCCATCTTGGTCCCCCATGTTTTTGAACCATGAGTATGATGTATCATGTTTAACCTTGAGCATTTCTATGCTGTTTAAGTAATTGCTTAATATATTCTATTAATTTGTGTACTACAAACTTTGTAGTTTAGAGCTTATTATTATTATAAATTTGCATTGTTCATATTAATATTTTATTAAGTACTAATTTATATCTTCTTATATCTAATACACATTCACCCGGGTGTATAAATATGGCACTGGTTTACTTCATATTTAGCTAAGGTGCACCAATATGGCACCCAAAGAGACATGGGTGTAGCCCTGGCTTGCACCTGTTCGAAGTGAAAAAACTTTTCACTCAAAAGCTTTTTTGAAAATAGACCTATTTTGGCCCATTTTTGATCTAATAAAAATGGTTCAAATTGTTCGATTGCATCATTCAAATCGAACGATTTGAAGGATTTTGTGAAAACCAGGAGGTCGCCCATAGGCTAAAATGGCAATTCGGCAGCTTTAAGGTGGCGAATTATCGAAGTATATTCACTTCGACCCTTAGTAAATGTGCCCCTAAGTGATTGTAACACGAAACGTGTAAGGCTGTGAACACACTAAATTGCTTTACTTTGATTCACAAACCTGGTGGAAGATTACCTTTATTTGAGTGCCTGCACCAAATAATTTTTGGTTTATAATGCAAATTACAATTTACAACTGTGCGTCCTGCTGTAGAACAACAATAACCATAATGCCTTGAGTATATGTTGCAAATTAGCTAGGTTAAGATACAATGATATGAAGAGATACGGGAACCATCTTAGTTTATTATGTACACTATTGTTGCACTACGGGCAGGGTCCCTACTTGGACCCTCTAAAGACTCAGAAATGTATGTAATACTGGCAGAGTCAGATAAAACTGCTAAAGAATGATAAAAACTCAAAGGTTCTAATAGAGAGTGATGATTAAAGAAACAGTCCCCAAATCTGATCCCCCACCCCCCGCAGTCACCCCCGCTCACTTATACATATAAACATAAATATCTCCAAATGAAGGTAATGCACAAGGGTTTGCCTGACAGCCATAAGATTAAGAAAAAATACACAATTTACAAAAACTTCCCAATCACCGGCCATAAACACACACTGTTAATGTATTAGAAGGGAGACAGATTGGTTATATCTCCCAGATGACCTGTCCAAAGCAAAAGGCCTAGAAGAAGCGATGGCAGTCACATATAGCCATTGTGGGTACTTTGTATGCAGTCAGAATAAATAGTGTGTGTAAGGATATGTGATGCTGAAGCTCTGCAGCCGTGCGGCAGGGAGAATGGAGGCTATTTGAATACTGATGTGCCCTGGCTTTCTTTTATTTCCATTAATGACATGCTCATCAAGGGCAGACAATAGGGCTGTCACCGTGTGCTGGTGCTGGCATTGCCAGCTTGTCACTCCCCGGCTGCATTCATAGAGCTGCAGGCTAATAAGAAATGTTACGTGCAGTCTGTCAGGACAGGTGCTTCCTTCTCTCCGTCCTGCCGGCCCAGCTCTTCTCCCCCTCTAGGTCTGTGACAGACACCATGAAATGCACAAATGAACAGCCCCATCATGTTCTGCTGCTGCCCGCGGTGAAAGCAGAAAATCATGTTGTCACGAGAAGCAAAAAGGCCATAAGCAAAATGTTGCCCAGACTGCTGTATGTAATGAAAGGTCAGGCTTATTGGAGTCAACTACCATGTATATCAGCAAGCTTTATAGAATTCTGCATGCCTCCCATATATTTCTAGTGTCTTGCCTGCATGCGTAACAATGTTACCAACCAGTCTCATGTACTGCTTCATGACTCTCATTATGTACAGGAATAAGGCTGTAAATGTAAACTGATACAAGTGGTTAAGTACAATACAGAGGCAGAAAGTATTGTGTCTGCATGTGTGGGTGCTACCCTATTGTACAGAAGGAATGTTTAGTCTTAGTTAATAGTGAATCAACAAAAAATACTAAACACAGGATAATGAAAAAATTTGCATATTGCCAACAACCGTTTTGCCACAATCCGCTCCACCTCGCCAGGAGCAAATTACTACTACACTAATTCACTAAAATGCAAAGTTGTGTCCTGGGCACGGAACACTGGGAACCATTCACTAGTGATACTTCTTCAGTGCAAACATTTAATAGCGGAAATTCCTTTGTGGCTAACATTCGTTTGTGGCTAGCGAAACCTCACTGGTGGTCTTACGCTTAGGTTCATTTGAATAGGGAAGGAGCATAAAAGTCATATACAGTCGTATAGAAATGTTGGTGTAAACGCTTGAAGTGGCCACTTTTTATAACAAATGTCCAAGGGAGCTGAATAAAGATATAAAAGCTTCTCTAATGCACTAGACATGAGTCCACCCTAAAATATATGTAGAAGGCCCCTCAAATGTGTTAAAAATTTTTTTAAATGTTCACACAAAAATCTTTAATAGTTTGGACCCTTGAAAGCAATCCTGCTGTGTTTTTTTACAATTTTATGACTTTTTGGAAAACAGGACATATTGTCACTGACATCAGATTGAGAAAGATTTAGCTTCGCTTCAGCAGTTCACCTGGTCTAAGGTGGCGAAGGAAATGCTGGTGAAAGAGGTAGCAGTAAAATCCGCACTTTAGTGAAAGTGGAAAAACCACGAAAAACACTAAGGGGCACATTTACCAAGGGTAGAAGTGAAAATTTGAATCAAAAATTTGAATTTCTAAGTAATTTTTTGATACTTCGACTATCGAATAGCCCAAAAAAAAAATCCGGCATTTTAAAAAAAAAAATTCAAATTGGACATTTTGTCACCTTAAAGGGATATCAGTTCATAGTGCTGCCCAGCAGACTTCTGCACTGAAATCCATTTCTCAAAAGAGCAAATAGATTTTTTTATATTCCGTTTTGAAATCTGACATGGGGCTAGACATTTTGTCAATTTCCCAGCTGCCCCCAGTCATGTGACTTGTGCCAGCACTTTAGGAAGGAACTGCTTTCTGGCAGGCTGTTGTTTCTCCTTCTCATTGTAATTGATGGAACACAGTGGGACATGGGTTTTACTATTTAGTGCTGTTCTTAGATCTACCAGGGAGCTGCTATCTGGTTACCTTCCCATTGTTCTGTTGTTAGGCTGCTGGGGGGAGGGGTGATATCACTCCAACTTGCAGTACATCAGTAAAGATTGATTGAAGTTTATCAGAGCACAAGTCACATGACTTGGGGCAGCTGGGAAATTGACAATATGTGTAGCCCCATGTCAGTTTTCAAAATTAAATATAAAAAAAATCAGTTTGCTCTTTTGATAAATGGATTTCAGAGCAGAATTCTGCTGGAGTGGCACTATTTACTGATGCATTTTGAAAAATGTTTTTTTCCTATGACAGTATCCCTTTAAAACGGATGAATTGCTATTTTAGTCTATGGGGGACCTCCTAGAACCTTTACAGAGATTTTTTCTAAGTTCTGGAAATTCGAAAGAGTTTTTCCAAAATCGTTCGAAACAAACCATGCATTCGGATTATTTGATCGAAAAACTGACCTATTCAATCCATTTTCCTTTAAAAAATTTGATGGTCGAATTTCTAATTTTTTTAAATTCGAAAGTCGACCCTTAGTAAATTTGCCCCTAAGAAAACACTTGTCCACGTAGAAGTCAATGGGAGCTGTGCTGATCCAAATTTTTAGCTATTAAGGGCTAGTCCAGACGGGGAGATTCGGGGGCGATCCGTCGCCTGGCGAGGCAATTTGGAGCGATTTTAAAAATCGCGCCGCTCCGTGTGGACACGTGCCGGCGCTTTGAAGCCTCGCCGGTGCCTAGCTATTCGGGGAGATTCGGGGGCGATCCGTCGCGGCGAGAAGTCGCCAGGCGACGGATCGCCCCCGAATCTCCCCGTCTGGACTTACCCTTAGACTTTTAGAGGCGTTCAGATTTTTTCTGCTAGTAATTATTAAAACAGTTCAATATTGAATATTAGAAATATTCATATTTTTTCCTGCATTTTTTTCCATTTGTAGTTTGTATATTTGGATCTTTTAATGACTTTCGTGGAATTTGTGATTTTAGAGAAATAGAGTTTAATTGTGGTTATAAAAAGATCTAACAGCCACTAAAATTCTACCTTCAATTAATGGGCCTCTCCATGAATTAAATCAGAGTTAAAGAGGAGTGTGTTTTAAATATGGTCTTCCAAATTCATAACCTATCAGGAGAGAAATTTAATGGCAAAGCATATAAAACTTGAAGTAAGGCTTTTGTGAATTTGATGGGTGGGTTTTTCTGCAACAAAATAACCACAACAGTTCTAATGTAGCACTGCCTAACATTTCTCAAGAGAAAAGCCAAGGACAATTGAATAAATAAGCACAAGGGGTATTTTCCAAGGGCCTACAAGGACAAGAAGGGGCACCTTTTGACTGCTAGAACATATACATCTTATATAAATGGCAACCCCTGGTTTCTTTATATTCTACAATATAATAGCCATTTCATTTATTTTCATGTTTAAACTGTCCATGTCCCTAAAGCAACTTTTCAATATGAGCTGGAATCTTGGTCTTTATGACCAATGATGTCAGGTCTGGTGAGCCAGGTCCATCCCAAATCTTGCAGAACAACTGTCAGGACCTACCTGGAATGGAACTCTGAACTATACACTTACAAGCTCCTGCATTACTTCATTGAGCCACTGGAGAACTTTGGAATCTACTTGAATGATTAAAGACACTCTGGTTACATTATACGTTTGCTCACTTCCTCCCCCTCTATCTCATATAAACCAAGTTTGTTTGTTTGTAATTTGCTAATTTATGGGGCTTTATAAACCTGTTGTAAACAATACCCCATTGCTTGATCATTGAAGCTCCAGATCCAGAGTGACTCCTTGTTCCTATGACTCCTGTGCCTGATTCCTGCCTTGTTCTATGTTCCTGTCCTGCCTGGTTGTCTGCTCTATGCTCCTCTTCCTGTTCCCATCGACTATTGGATCTCCTGGTATTTGACCTCTTCCTGTCTCTTCGACCATTCTCTGTCTTCAGCCTGCCCCTGACCAGTTTACTGGACTCTCCTAGTTTGCCGTCAGTCCTGACCTTCTGCCAGATCATCAGATCACTCTTGCCTGCAGCCTGCCTCTGACCACTGACCGGTAAAAGGACTTCTGTTATTCTTTTGCATCTAACCAGTTGTTTTGCCTGCATTTGCATTACTAAATCTTCTCCACGTGACGTTTCCTGTGTATCAGCACCTCAACTACCCGCTGTATCCCTGTTACACAGCACCAAGGTTCCTACCTGCTAGCCACTCACCTGTGGCCCAGCCTGACACCAACCAAACCAATCTCACCTATGGGATATCAGGGTGATTAGTTGGCTATCCAATAATAGGGCACATGTATGAGCTTAACAACTAGGGGCAGGATTGCTGTGTTGTGAAACAGAAACTTTGATGTTGTGGTATTCTCTCCCTCCAGTAGTTGTACTGGCAGACAGATAACTTCAAGAATGGGTTGAAAGCCTTGGATGACTTAGCTATGCGATTGACTAGGAGTGTCTTTCCTTGTAATTTAGCAGAAAGGCTTTTAACAGAGGACTTTTAGATGAAAACAGAAAAAGTAATATAGTTCGTTCCAAAATTGATCCGTTCCCTCCAATGGAAAATTGTAAAAACTAAGGGTTAGTCCACATCAGGCGATTCTGGGAGATTAGTCGCCTCTTCTTTTGGGCAACTAATCTCCCTGAATCCCTTACCCCTGTCTCGCACTGGCTGAAATGAAAAGTCGCCTGCGGTAATTCACACGCAGTGGTGCGCTTTACGAAATCGCCCGAAGTTGCCAGGCGACTAATCTCCCAGAATCGCCTGGTGTGGACTAACCCTAAAAGTTAGGTACCAGACTTATTAGGGATAATTACTCTGTGAGATGAAATGAGATACTTAGGTAGGTTCCAGCTGGAATAAGATGATTGCACAATGGCAGGTGCTGCAGCCTAAAGAGGACTCTGCATCACATCCTATTGAGTCTGATAAGAAAAGAAAAAGAAGCAGTGACCCCCACTTGCCACAAGAAATCAAAAGCAGGGAAGATAAACAACAACTTGGCCTCTGACCTGAATGTCCTAGCCAGTTCCAGGAAAATTACCCTTGACTTATGGAAAGGACTGGGGGCTAAGTGCATAAATCTCACTGAAAGGAGGGAAAAGGGCAGTTTTTTTATTTAAAAAAACTAAAGAATGAATGAAAAGGCCAAAGGTATTAGTTAGATTTCTCTATCTATATAGTGGCTTACTGTATGATAATAGGTATCTTTATGGATACAGTTCCAAGCTTAAAACAAGGTATGAAAATACTGATGGCGCCAGACAGTGGTACTTACATGAACTGGCCACCTTATGAGTTATATATCTAGAACAGTGGTGTAACATGAGGGTGCCAGGCCATTCAGCTGCTGCCACTCACTATTTTAATGGTATAGTGGAAGTCAGCCCCTCGGTCCAGACCCCCTTGTTCCTTAGGCCCCCTCACAACCTTGCCATCTGCATTCTCCATAGTTATGACACTGATCTAGCAATTGCATGTCTATGATTCTCATTATGAAATATTTTTCGTCTAACATCATTTTGTGAAACAGCTACAAATATGAACTCATGTTTGTGGGGCACAGTAGGCAGAATTACCATGCCTTGAAGTTTTTTCTCCATTTTTTGCATTTCACGCCTACAAGAGGGGAAATTGGAATTCTATATAGTCCTGATGAAGGTCCCACAAAGGGGACTGAAATATTGATCTTATAAATCCATTGGATGGTGAAGTCCTGTGCGTGAACAAGAAAAAAAAAGCAAACGCTACATATACATATAATCTGATCCTGAAATGTTAATTACCAAAGAATGAAGAGTGTATCACAGATCAATGAGCAAACCCAGAAACGAAGAAATTACACTGCTGGAAGTGGATAGCTAGGGGCAGATTTATCATTGGTCGAATTTTGAATTTAAAAAAATTTGAAATTCGACCATATGAAGAGAAGGGAAGTAAAATCCTTTGAATTCAAATATCGAATTTGAAGGATTTTACCGCTATTTGATTGGTCGAAGGATTGAATAGCAAATATTTGATCGATTCGAACGATTTTAACCATTTGATCGAATATTTGCTATTCAATCAAAATTCCCCCAAAGCATTTTGACAGGTTGAACCTGGCGAAGTAGGCAATCAAATAATTTTTTAAACGGGAAGTAATTCGAAATTCGACTAATCGAATAGTCAAATAGATTTTTATTCAATCTATTGGATTCGATCCAAATTTGCAAATTCAATGGTTGAATTTGCCAAATTTGCACATTCTACAATTCGACCAATCGAATTTCGAATTTCTCACACAAATTTGTAAATCTGCCCCTTAGTGTTGTAGATTCTACTGTCTATGGCAGGCATGAGGCTAACCCTATAAAATTATTAATAGTCCCTGAAACAAAAACAATTCATGATGTATTTAGTCATTTTATAGTGTCGGCATCTCTATAAATGCAGGAGCCAAAGATTACAGGTAATGGTGTCCCTAGATGTTACTGGGCCCACCACAAACAATTTAGGGCACGCAAATCATTGGTAAATTGACGTATTGTACCAAGTACTATAGAAATTGCTCAGTATTTTTATGCTGTATGACTTGCTAAGACCAAAACACCCTGCCCCCCCCCCCC